>JAJHZJ010000092.1:3653928-4217176 GCA_023548195.1 Bettongia penicillata ogilbyi
TGTTTAGAATGGGACCATCCCAGGTCTCTTGGACCCTTTAAAAATTTCACGAGATGTTTCTTTTCTTAGAGTCGGCACCACATTTTTCTGTCATCCCTTGTCACAAGTGTAAAATCAAGCAATAGAAATTAACAGACTTACCGTCTTAGAAACAAATTCATGCAAACGCATGCCTCCATTACTTTGTGGAGTACTGGAACTGTCAGTCTCTGGCATTGGACTCCACTGGCCTGCTAGCCAGCGTAGAGTCGCTGTTCCAAGGCTGTAAAGTGCCCTAAAATACATCAAAGTAAGCAACTCAGACTTTCAGTCTATGCTAATTATTCACAAAGACTTAAGTAGCATGAAAAGCAGGCAAAGTTTTAATTTAATGCAGTAATCTAATTTGCAAACTACTACTAATAACAGGTCCCACTTCAAGGTAAGAGCTAATGTAAGTCAAAGAAGGAAAGCCAATAATGTCCACAGGCTAGCAATCTGAAGCTGGTCAGTACTGTGTTCTATCAATTTAAACATTTTTTTATTTTTCTTCATGAATCAGCCAGAAACTTTAACACATCCTGAAGAGTTTATTCCAAGAACATGACTCTCCTAAATTTTATCATTTTTCTTACATAGGCACCGTTAGCTGTAAACCAAAATCACCTGTTTTCCTTTGGCTCCTTGTCCAACAGGGTACAGTTTCAATAGTAGATATTGCTTCAATAGGGCCACCATCATTGGGAACAGTGACTGTAGTTTTTTGCAATTATGGATTCGTTCCCCTGAAAGAAAAGTAGCAATGAGGGCAAATATGCTGCAAGAGACAAGAGAATGAAATTTCCCCCAGATATACCTTTTGGCTCATGACAAACCCTTAAGTTTCTTATCAGGATTTAGGGAAGCAGATGAGTTGCTTCCAAGTTTACAATCTCCTACTTTAAAATGGAAAATTGGGCCATAATAGCACATACCCAAGCTACTTAGAATCAAATATAAGGCTAACACTGTTTGCTCAAATCAGTTTTAAAATGTGGAGTAGTCTCGTTCATCATGGAAGTGACAGGTTATATTGTACAGAAAAAATTTTGCTTCATCAACCAGCTCTCAAAAGATAACACTGCAATTAGTGACCCTAAGAATTTTGGTGCTTGAGGCCACAAAATCTCTTGATGTTCATAAACCACAAACTTTCTCAGTTATGCTGCTCTCACCTGGTACTACTGTAGAACCAATGGAACGAGTTTTCTTCATTGGTCCTGGGGGACCTTCTATAAACTGTCGGCTATTAGAACGCTAGAGATGGGACAAAAGAGTGATAATGTTAGGATGGAGCAGTAGACTTTGGAAGCCTAAGAGATAAAGTGGGCTAAACTGGCCAAACTTTATGCAAAATAATTAGGGACTAAAGCTAGATGTGAGAAGAAAAGTACAAGACAAAGGGGGGGAAGAAGCAAAATATGGCCTTCACACCTTACATCTTCATTTCTCTGCGAAAACTTAAAAGATATATTCATACAAAATGGCTTTTAAGGTCCTGAAATACGTAAGAGAAAGCTTTGAGAATTTAAATGACAATCCTAAGTAAAAAAGACTTGTAATCCTACCTAAGGACATAAAGACTTTGGAACAATATCAATTGTCCCAATAGGATGACATTCCCCGCCCCCAACACATACACTCTCTCTCTCCATTTTGAAGCTTTTCTCACATAAAAATTAACATGACAGCTGAAGGCAGACATAAATTTATGTTCTATTTTCTTCTAAGAATGGAGGCTGATAAAATCCAGGCCAGGAAATAGGGCTGGGACCTGGTCACCCACTGACAAAACTAGTCACAATATACTGATGTTGGGTTTCATAGTTCTCCCTAGCCCCTAAAGACAACTACAGGACCAGTGCATTAGGTATTTGACATCACAGCTAAATTTCACGTAGCAAACTTTTCTACTTCCTTTGGTTAGCATGGAAGTGCCTACATACCCTCTTTTCTCTCTTCTTCAGCCTTAAGGTCTTCACCATAGAAGAATCCCAATCCTGTTGGAAATTGCATTACCTTATTAATTTCTTTGGTTAGGCATACACTCAACCACATCCAAGTTTCCGGAAAACTTTTTTGTCCCAACCAACCCAACTTGCTTACAAAAGTTTCCACTCAGCAGTTACCTTGTTTTCCTATCTATATTAATTTTAGGTCTTATAAATACAAGTGATTTGTTTTAGGCTACCCTATTACCACTACTAAGATCATTCCTAAGAATAAAACTTTTCAGTCTTGGGAAATTTATACAACAGATAACCATTTTTGGTCTAATGAAATTAAAATTCTACACCCTCATAGTCAGGAAAATTTTGGCCACTGGCTGCTTGATTCAGTTTAAGTTATTGTGAATATTGATTATAATAAATCATAGGTTAGTCTATAGCTTTACAATTCATAATATCCTGAAATTTTTGACAAACACTCTAGTTTTGATTAATTCTTCTCATTTTGGAAAGCTGACATCCAATTTTTGTACCTGAAAAGTAAATAACTCTTTTTCTCAGTCAAGTATATTGTATAGAAATAGCTCTCCCAATAATATCACATTTGGAAGTATTATGGTACCTTAGAAAAACTGAAGAAATCTCTCAATATTATTCAATTTCTCTTGATATCCTTCTGGAGAGAGAACCCAAAACCAATGGAATTGGCAGTCCTCTTCGGATCATAAAACACTTTTCACAAATGCATCATATGGTAGTTGCCTATCTTCACCACATTTTAGAACTATTTTCAGTATATTATAGGTTTCCTTCTAATTGGGATATATGTAAGCCACTTTCTCCTCAAGCCCCACACTTGAAAAATAAGACCTAAGTCTATTCAACCAAAAACATATCTGGGACAGATGAACAACAAGAAGACCAATCACTAAGGGGGACCAATCTCACCCCAACACATCCAAGCTGTTTAACTGTATGCATAGCTTGGATCAGCTGAGTCACCAATTCTATTACTTCTGGTATAATAAGACCATTAGGCTTTATCACTTGACCTACAGACCCTTCTCTTTTCTTCCCCCCATACTACTTTGCAATCTGACCTGATAAAATCTAAGGACCCATGGGCCCTGCCATCTGCCCCCTCTGATGAATCCTTTTGACTTTGGGACTTCATTCACCCTGATGCTGATTTTTCTTTCATTTATTATCTCTTCCGGTTAAGAGGATAATCTTCATGAGAACAGGCACTATCTAACCTTTTCTATTTATATATTAAGTGCTCAGTACAGGGCTTGGGACACAGTAAAAAGGTTAATAAACACTTTCATCCATTTATTTACCAAATTACAAGAAAGCAGACCATGTTTGGGAAATTTTCGTTTTTGTTTCTTTTTAAATTTGCTACTTGAGGCCTTGATTAGTCAGAACAAAATCAATTTCAATGCTGAATTCTGAATCGTGCATTCTTTTTTTTCTTCAGAAAGAAAACCTCTTAAAAGTGAATAGAATAGGTATTTATAAGAGTAAAAGTGGGAGGGCAATAGGAAGGTGCATTTTTAAATACTCTGTCAGAATTGATAGTACACTAACCAATGAAACATCAAGAGAGCAAATAAAGGGTGTGTGTGTGTGTGTGGTGTGTGTGTGTGTGTGTGTGTGTGTGTGTACACTTGTGTGAGTGTGAGAATATATGTGGGGGGGGGGGCAGGGGGGTTAAGGGGAGGGAGAGAGAGAAAACGAATGAGGGGAGAAGAGAAATAGACTATCCAGGGGCTTTATCAAAGCTTCATTACCAGGGATTCATCAGTCTTGTCAAAGCTGATATCTGATAAAATGGAGCCCGACTCATCAATGGTTGACAGTCTAAAAGAGTGAAACAACAGAGTATTAGTCACAGAAGGCAGTAGAAGGTAAATTCTAACACTCAGTGAGTTCCACTGGTCAGGTCACACCATACACAGAGCAGTCCTGTTTTCATATGGGAACAACTACAAGGGCAAACCCTGGCTGTGATTTTTTCTTTAAAGGGCCTACAAAGCTAGCTCTGAGTTACAGACAAGAGTAAGATGCTCCACCTCCCAAGCTGTGTTTCTATACCACAGGCAACTCAAAATCTGTGGTAAGTGGAAGAATGAAATTTAATTTGATCTAAAATGAAACTGTGTTCAACATAACACAGATTTACCCTAGCTTAGAAAATATCTTTTCTAAGATATTAAGCTCATATGTATTTTTAATTATAATTATCTCTCTGAAAGACAACTGGGTTCTAAAACATAACAGTACCTAAAGCTCTGACCTTTTGTCCCATTAATTTTACTGGGGGTGTTCAATTAAAGTCTGATTGAGACTATTTAAATAGTGAATAAGCTGAACTAGAATTGCCTGGCCTTGGCTCACAGACGGCTTTCTAAACCAGAAGAGCTACAATGACTCTTTGGAGAATAAACACAAAGGATTCCTAAACTGCCACTTCCACTACAGACTTCCTAACAATGTGCAGAATTACTTATTGATGTGCAATTTAGTCCTAACATCAAAATTTTACCAGTGGCAAGACAAAAATCATACAAAGAGAAAAAAAGTTGGCCCCCCCAAGCCTTCTTTTCCCACCCCCCCCTCTCCTTGGACAGCTTTCCTGCTTTATTCAGCACACGGTCCAGAAGCAGGATATTCACAAGTTCAGAGAATAGGAACTTCAGACAGCTGTACTTCTCCTGATCAAACAACAACAGATGCTGTTTCCCCACCTTTTGTTCCCCAGCATTGCCGCTGGACTGCTGGCCCCTGTTGAGGAAAGCCAGAGCTGATTTTTGTTCCTCGCTTAGTTGAATACTGCCAGATGCATCACACATGAGCAACTCCCGAATCAGCTGAATCTGTCGTTCCTACAACCACAGCAGAGTTAAACATCGTAACTAGCCAGGGGAGAAAGCTTCACCTCAGATTTATGGGACAGGCAGAGCAGAAGACATTAAAATACAGCATTATGCAAATAGGCCTTCGGGAAGGCTACTACACCAATAGCATATTAATTCACATCAAGCCTAGATTGTCGCCAGTTTCCTGAATGGTAAAACAAACTCCATTTAGAATAGCAGGGCTTCTTCTGCAAGATTTCTGGATTACACTGCTAACCTAAAAGAAGGTTAAGTTAAAATGAGGGCCCCAAAAATAGACTTGTCACAGTAAACATTTTAGTGGCATCTTGTAGGACAATTATTGGCTCTTCCACAGGTCAAAGCAGGCACCTATGCACCTTTCTAAATGGTGGAGGAAAATGCATTTAAAATGGATACAAAGCTGTAACATAGTGGAACCAGTCAATCTGAACTTACCCAGGCAACTTACCAAGATGGGACTAATGTCCCCCACCAGAGACCTGACATTGCACCACCGTACCAAGACCCATACTGGTACATTAAAAATGCTAGTGCTCTGTCAGTCACACCGTTTCTGAAGCAGAAAATAGTGATGCAGAAAGCCTTACAGTACATTCTCCTCTATTACATTGACTAGCTACAGAGATAGAAATAACCCTAGGAGGGTACATAGAAGGAGAGCTAATATCCCATGCCAGAGTATATAAATAGGAAATTTCGTTTACAGAAAGCTTGGACACCTCCCATGACAAAGGTGATATTTCCAGCTATCACAAAATGCACTGGAAAGAATCTTGTCATGGTTGCTACTAAGAATTATAGCTCAAGAAACAATACACACCCAGCTTTTCACAGTCAGCTTGCTGCTCGTTGTCTCCGTTTTGATCTCCACATCTATCTGATTTCGTGCATGCTTTCAGTTTCACATCTAGAGCACTACGTTCTGTCTCTGCTTTCATCAAAAGATCCTTGTATTTTCCCAATTCGTGCTCTGTCCTTTGCCATTTCTTGCGAAACTCTTCAAAATTCCTTGCCAACTGAATAAATTCTGAGGAAAGGGGGAAAACATCAATAATTCAGAGAGAATAAACTCTAATAAACAAGGTCCAGTAGTTAGATTTATTCTGAATGGATCATTAAAAGACCAGCTGAAACCATGAGCAAATCCAGCTGAAAACAGCCTGGTTCCAGCTACAGATTTTTGGATTGATGCTCTCTGCTCCATACTCTCCCATATTTGAGGGTCCTTACATATTTCATAGGGAGAGGTTCCTGTTTTGATAGGCCACTTACTTTTGCTGTGGCCAGTGGCATCTGTTATAGAATAAGCTACTCATTAGTCACCTCGCTCCAGATGTGACACTAAAGCTCCTGAACAGAATGCAATCAAAAGGAAACACCTTTGGGGCATCTGTCATATACCAGGCTCAGTTACAGCTATAAAACAAAAACAGACTCTTCTACAGTCATGCATTGCTGCACCAGGGAGACACTAAACAGCAAATTCAAATGTAACTGCTGTAATATGCTCCAGTAAATATAGATTAATATTATATACGTCTAGACCTGCAATTCCACTTAGCTAGATAATTATACAAATATTGATTCGAAAGTAAAGAGCCAATTTGCTTTAGCTGTTTAACATTGCCCTGAAGGGTATGTAAACTTTCAAATGCAAAGTTACAGAAGAAGATTCTACTTCTTTTTGTCAAATCACGGATGGGAGGCCATGGAGTCCATAAGAAAGCCTGCAAGAAGGAACTGCCTCAATTTAAGAGACAGGAAGTACCAGAAACTAATATATTACTTCCTGGTTACTTTTACAGTTAACAACTGTTTCATCCATACTTCACGTGAAATATTTGCCTTACAGTTAACCTCAAACCTACCTTTAGTTATAAAGTTCAAGCATGCCAATTCTGGCATTGGTCAACTTGCCAATGTGTGGAGTTTTATGGCTGAAATTAAGCCAAATCATCAACTAAATCAGCATGTTCTCAGAAACACTTTAAAATGAACTGAACTTAGAAGCATGGAGCTTTATGTAGCAGAAAAAAAGTGGAAACAGTGGTTATTCATTAACTGCAGAATGGCTGAGGAAACTGTGGTACATAAAATATAATGGACTGTCACACCATTAACAAATGGCAAATAAAATGAAGAAATCAGAGAAACTTGGGAAGACTTGTATGAGCTAATGAGAGCATGGCAAACAAAACCAAGAACAAAATAAACACAATAAAATGAAGGAAAACAAGACTAAAGAGCATCAGAACTCTAATCAATATAGAAAACCAATCTTCAGAGGACTAAAGGTAAAAAGATGGTAGACTACAGGTGTAAAATGAGAGCTATTATTATCAGACACGGCCAATGTATTTGTGTGGCTTAACTATTTCATTGTTTACAAAAAGTCTAGGGAGAATAGTGTTGAGTAAATACTAAGGAAGTGACAGAAATGGGAAAAGAGGATTAATAAAAACATTTTTTTAAACTTAGAATTACAAGGAAATTTTAAATAGCCCCTTGCTTTAAGTACATTTACTTGAAATTATTTCACAAAATGTCAAACTTTAAAAAAAAAAAGACAAACTAGGACACAAATTTTCCAGAACCCCAAAGCCTCAAACTCAAGTAATTATCAAGCAAGCATGGCATAGTGGAAGGAAAGCTGACCTTAAAGGCAGGAATGTTGGTCAGTGAGTCACTAAGCATTTGTTAAGCATTTACTGGCTGCTAGGTAGCATAGTGGGTAGAATGCTGGGGCCTGGAGTTAGGAAGACCTGAGTTCAAATCCAGTCTCAGAGTCCTACTAGCTGTGTGACCCTGGGCAAGGCACTTAACCCTGTGTGCCTCAGTTTCTCATCTGTAAAACGAGAAGGAAATGGCAAACCACTCTAATATCTTTGTCAAGAAAACTCCAAATGGGATCACAGAGTCAGGTATGACTAAAACAAATAAACGAGCAACTAACAAGCATTTATTATGTGCTAAACGCTGCAAAATTAAGTACTGGGGATAAAAAAAATTAATGGGGAAGTGTATTATTGTCATTTAGCATAAATGCAAGGGACCCCAGCATTCACAAGAGGGCCTTTGATCTGTTTTTCTAAAAGGAAAGGGCAACTCTTGAGGGGGTCAACAATCATTTCAATCAAGCACATATGTATCATTCACTTAGCTCAGGGGGAAAGTCAGCACCTTGAACTTTAGGGAAAATGGAGAAATCAAAATCAATGGAGCTTCCAACTGCCTGACAGTAAGCAATACATACATCACAGATCAACAGACAGATACAACTGCTTGACCATCTACACATAAGTTACCAGAGAGAGAAGCACCAACATCTGGGTTTTCCAAGGGGAAGAAGGGTGCAATTAGGGACTTCCCAGAGTCTCCTCTGGCCAAACAAGCACTTCCAATCAGTAAACCCCAAAGTGAAACCTCACACCTCAGAGTACTTATATATTTTTCAGAGCCAGAAGGCAAGACAACCCTGGAGAACCAGTGTTTCATTAGAAAATTAACAAACGGGGGGGCGGAGCCAAGATGGCGGAGTAGAAGGACGCACATTTACAAGCTCCAACCCACAGCCCATAGAATTAATGTAAAAAGAGATCCGCATAAATTCTGGATCACTGAAAGGTGTGCAGAACCAGAGTGGAAGAGATTTCCGTGCCACAGAGCCCTGGAGACCCGTCCCCAGGGTCCGTCGTGCCCCGGAAATCAGACCCCACCCCCAGCGCTGCCCTGGCCGCGGCCCCAGAGAAGCTGACCCGAGCAGGCTTCAGGGACGGAAGCTCCGGCAGCCGGGAAAGTCCCTCCGCCCACAGAAGCTACAGGTCAGTGAGAGAGGCTGGGATGGAGGAGGGGAGCGGAGTGTCTCCGTGACTCAGGCCCCCTCGAGAGGAAGTGGAGGCTGCAGAGACGGGGGCAAGAAGCGGCAGAGGCAGAGGTGTGGGTGGCAGCAGAGGCAGCAACGGCTGCTGCGGCCGCCCGGCACTCCCCCAGCAGCAGGCAGGATCTTCATTACTGAAAGTCTCTGCATAAACAACCTGAGGGAGCTGAGCCTGGGAGATGGCCCTGCCTCACCCCACTCTATTACTGAAGGCCTCTGCATAAAGCCCCTGAGGGAGCTGAGCCTGGGAGGTCCCCCACCCCCGCACCCACTCCGTCCCTGAAGGTCTCTGCATAAAGCCCCTGAGGAGGCCGAGCCTGGGAGGCGGCCCTGCCCCCACCCCAGCACCAGAACTAAAGCTTGCTGTGGAAAGCCCATTTGAACCTCAGACCCCAAGCACTGCTGGGCGGATATAGGCGGGGGTGGACAGGAATCTCAGAAGTCAAGTAACTGGCTGGGAAAATGCCTAGAAAAGGGAAGAAAAATAAGACTATAGAGAGTTTTTTCCAACAAATGCAAATGATCCCAACATTCGGATCTGATGACGAGGACGTATTCTCGCCATTGGGGAAAGATGTGGAGGGCGGAGCCTCAGTACCCCAGACACCCCAGGGGGATGTCAGGTGGGCTCAGGCCTTGGAAGAGCTAAAAAAGGATTTTGAAAAGCAAGTTAGACAGGTGGAGGAAAAGCTGGGAAGAGAAATGAGAGACATGCAAGAAAAGTATGAAAAACAGGTCAATACCTTGGTTAAGGAAACCCAAAAAAATGCTGAAGAAAATAACACCTTGAAGACTAGGCTCACTCAATTGGCAAAAGAGGTTCAAAAAGCCAATGAGGAGAAAAATGCTTTCAAAAGCAGAATTAGCCAAATGGAAAAAGAGGTTCAAAAGCTCACTGAATTTAATAGTTCTCTCAAAATTAGAATGGAACAGATGGAGTCTAATGACTTTACGAGAAACCAAGAAATCACCAAACAAAACCAAAAGAATGAAAAAATGGAAGAGAATGTGAAATATCTCATGGGAAAAACAACTGACCTGGAAAATAGATCCAGGAGAGACAATTTAAAAATTATGGGACTACCTGAAACTCATGATCAAAAAAAGAGCCTAGACATCATCTTCCATGAAATTATCAAGGAAAAACTGCCCTGACATTCTAGAACCAGAGGGCAAAATAAGTATTGAAAGAATCCATCGATCACCACCTGAAAGAGATCCAAAAAGAGAAACTCCTAGGAACATTGTGGCCAAATTCCAGAACTCCCAGCTCAAGGAGAAAATCTTGCAAGCAGCTAGAAAGAAACAATTTCAGTACTGTGGAAATACAATCAGGATAACACAAGATCTAGCAGCTTCTACATTAAGAGATCGAAGGGCGTGGAATAGGATATTCCAGAAGTCAAAGGAACTAGGACTCAAACCAAGAATCACCTACCCAGCTAAACTGAGTATAATACTTCAGGGGAAAATATGGTCTTTCAATGAAACAGAGGACTTTCAATCATTCTTGATGAAAAGACCAGAGCTGAAAAGAAAATTTGACTTCCAAACACAAGAATGAGAAGAAGCATGAAAAAGTAAACAGCAAAGAGAAGTCTTAAGGGACTTACCAGAAGTGAACTGTTTACATTTCTACATGGAAAGACAATATTTGTAACTCTTAAAACTTTTCAGTATCTGGGTAGTTGGTGGGAGCACACACACACATGTACACGCATGCACACACACACACATACACACATGCACACACACACAGAGACAGAGAGCACAGAGTGAATTGAATAGGATGGGACCATAGCTGAAAAGAAATTAAGGTAAATGGTGAGAGAGAAATGTAGTGGGAGGAAAGAGGGTGAAATGGAATGGGGTAATTATATGTCATTTAAGAAGTAGGAGACTTTTTAGTGGAGGGATAAAGAGGAGAGCTGAGAAGAAAAAAAAAAAAACAAAAAAAAAACAAGAAGTTTACCCTCATCACATTTGACTAAAGGAAGGAATAAAATGCACACTCATTTTGGTATGAAAACCTATCTTACAGTATAGGAAAGTGGGGGGGAAGGAGATAAGCAAGCGGGGGGGATGATGGAAGGGAGGGCAAAGGGAGGAGGGAACAATTTGAAGTCAACACTTGGGGAGGGACAGGATTAAAAGACAGAAGAGAAAAAAAAAATGAGGGGCAGAATAGGATGGAGGGTAATTCAGTTAGTCTTACACAACACGACTATCAGGGAAGTCATTTGCAAAATTACACAGATATGGCCTATATTGAATTGCCTGCCTTCCCAAAGGGAATGGGTGGGGAGGGAGGGATGGGGAGAATTTGGAACTCAAAGTTTTAGGAACAACTGTCTAGTATTGCTATTGCTACTAGGAAAGAAGACATACAGTTAATGAGGAATAGAAAGTCATCTGGTCCTACAGGAGAAAAGAGAAGATGGAGACAAGAGAAGGCAGGGATGACAGAAGACAGGGCAGATTGGAGATAGGGAAAATTAGATTGCTTGGGGTATTGGGGTGGGGGAGGGGAGAAAAGGGGAGAGAAAATTTGGAACCCAAAATTTTGTGGAAATGAATGTAAAAAGTTAAATAAATAAAGAAAGAAAAAAGAAAAAAAGAAAATTAACAAACGGCGTGCACCTTCCTACAAATCTTCCCAAATCAAACTCCCCTTAATGAGTAGGCCCATTAACGGGTGAGGAAGATCCCCTCATTAAGAAGCAAAATTATATTATCAATAAGCAAAATGCATTATCAATACACTTAGATAGCAAATTCCAGACATTTTTCATGTTCTATTAAGTTTGGTTTTTTATTTCGGTAAATTAGATACGGGGGATAATGCCACCTACTACCGCAGATTATAACATCTCAGGGGACCATTTTCCCCCCTTTTCTGTTTCCTGTTTCATCCTGAGGATGAAGATCACATGGTTCACACACAGCACAGGTTCCATGAACTAAACTGGTGAAAAGGGAAGAACTTCTTTCCTTCACTTCCTTCCCTTTTTTATTTCCTTGCTCCAAGGTTTCTGTTTTTATTCTGTGTCATTTATACTTTTCAATTTTACATGCCAGAGGTGATCCACACTGGCCTGAGAGGCCATGCCATGGTGACCCTGGAGCCAGAACAAACTAAGCCCCTTCTCCAGAGACTGAGGTGGTAGAAGAGGGAAGTAGATGGGTGAATTATGCATACTACATGTTGGGAGAATAAGAATGTATATTTGTGATTATTTCTGAAATAAATATTTCTTTGTAAAAGTTTTTTTTTTTTAAGCATCATGGTACCCTAAAATTTCATTCTGCCACAGCCAACTCAATGATGAATTTTACCTATGCTACTCCTCTGACAAATACATATGGTGTCATAACTAGGCCTGTATTCTATTGTCTTTCCAATTTAGGAGGGGCTGTCAGAAATGGAGCTCTATTGGCATAGTATTCAAGAACCCACGTCCATGCCACCATGAGGCACTAGAAGAGCATTTTAATGGAAGAGATTTTTGTTTGCTTTAAAGGAAAAATTTTGAAAACTGACAATCTGGCTCTTGCAGCTATCCATTAAAAAGATTATCTGAATATTAAGTTGCTTAATTTTAGTTTTTTAGTATTTTGGAAGGCGATGTTGAACCAGATGTATTATGATTTTCTTACTGCAATGAACTCTTAGTGAAAAATTCTGTCTACCAAGCGATTTTTAACTGAGAGTCCACAAATTCCCAAAGAGTCAGTGTATAACTTTCAGGGAGTCCTGTAAATCTGGATGATGGAGAAAAAAAATCTTTATTTTCACTAAAGTATA
Source organism: Bettongia penicillata ogilbyi (assembly GCA_023548195.1). Lineage (NCBI taxonomy): Eukaryota > Metazoa > Chordata > Mammalia > Diprotodontia > Potoroidae > Bettongia > Bettongia penicillata. Next base: position 3,666,481 of record JAJHZJ010000092.1, read on the forward strand.
AATAAAATTCAGCATTTCTTTCAATTAGGAATCTTAAAAAAGGAGAAGGGGGGGCATCCATAAGTTTAAGTTTCACTAGACTGCCAAAAAGGTCCATGAAAGTCTATATAACTCTCACAGAGTCCTTTGGGGGCACTGACAAGTCTAAGTAACTTGCCCAGTTACAGTTGTCAAACTGAGCCCTGGTCTCCCTAATTCCAAAGCCAGACCTTTATCAATTATGCTACATACTGTTTGTCTTGAATACTGTTATAAAAGTTCTATTTGAAGGGAAAAAAACTGTACTCAAATACTTGAATTAAAAAACAGTAACGTTTTCAGTTAAGATAATGATGTGAAAAGTTAGAGAGAAGTCCATCTCTTCTATATAAAAATTCCATCAAATATCTGCGTAGGGACACAGAAAGATGAATGAAAAAGGAATTGGAGGTTGAGGAGGGTTCGAGCAGAAATTCCTCCATCCATTCCAAAACTTCACAAAAAGATGTCTGAAGCAGATGCAGATAAAGGGTATCTCACCACCAGGGAAGCCAGGGAGAGCCCAGGTAAACAAGTTTCTCACAGGCAGTGACAAGAGTACAGTTAGGGAAGCTATTCCACAAAAGAAACCTGAAGCCAGCTTGTATTATGAGCTGGAGTACGGCAAATCAATGCCAACTCCAATGAACTGACAGAGTTTGATGCCAGATCTTGGCCCTGGCCAGTCAGAACAAAAACCAGGAATAGAATACTGCACAAGGAGAGATGGCCTGGCTTGCACCCCTCAGTAAACTTGGAGATGCAGTGGGAGACAGGGCCAATTCAAAACCTGTGCCCTAGTAGTGGAAGAACTGTGCAAGGAAGCCTGGGACCACTGAAAATTCCAAGACTATTAAGGCTACAGCAGAGGGCACAGCCAACAAATTACCAAGGTTCATGCAAACAGAAAGATAAAAGAGTAGTCAAAGCCAGAATCTGTGGAACTGAGACAGAAGCCAGCAATTGAGAAGGAGTGTGGAGTCTAATTCCAGAAAACTCATCCAAGGTGTAGAGGGCACAGGACCAAACAAGGCCTACTGAACCCATCTCAAAGAGGTCTGGAGGGAACTGACTGGCTTGAACACAAAATTGTAAATTAAGTACTGATACTGAAAACAAGAGAAAAAAATCAATCACAATTTAAAAAATGCCAAGGATTGAAGGCAGATCAAGAGATAAATCCAGAACAAAGCAATTCAATTCAATACACATTTGTTAAGCTCCAACTAAGTGCTAAACTGCAGGGATACAAAAAGAACAAAAGATAGTCCTTGCCCTCAAGGACAATACAATCCAAAGAGATAGATAACCGGCAAATAGATAGGTACAAAGCAAGCTACGTATAACATAAATAGGAAATAATTAAAAGAGGAAAAGCACTAAAATTAAGACAGGTTAGGAAAGGTTTCCTGTAGAAGAAGGTATTTTAGTTGGGACTTAAAGGAAGCCAAAGGAGGTCATCAGTCAGATTTGAGGAGGGAGAGATTGGTCCAGGAATGAGGATAGGGCCAATAGCAAAGAGGCCAGTGTCAATGGACAGAAGAGGACCTGTCGGTGAATAAGGTGTAAATTAAAACTGGAAAGCTAGAAAAGGGGGCTAGGTTATGAAATGTTGTGAATGGAAAACACAGCATTTTGTATTTGTTCCTGGAGATAATAGGAAGCCACTAGAGTAGGAGAGTGACTTTCATTTTTAGGAAAATCACTTTAGTGTCTGCATAGAATAAGGATTTGCCTCACAAGCAAACTGTTGCAATAATACAGGTGTGAGGTGATGAGGGCTTGTACTCAAGAGATGTGGCAGTGTCAGAAGAAAGGGCATATTTGAGAGATGTTGCAAAGGTAAAATCAAAAGGTACCGGTAACAAGTTTGAATATGAGGAGTGAGAGAAAAAATGAGCTAGTCAAAAAGACTACAAAAACAAGATAGAGGAAGTAAGAAATGAAATGTTTGAGAACGAAAAATTTAAGGAGAATAAATAACTGAAGATGGAAAATCTTACCCAAGAATTATCTTTCTAAAAAACAGAATGGAACAATCAGAACTCAACAATTTAGTAAGACAGTAAAAAATATTTGAACAAAGGAAAAAAAATGAGGAGAAAAGATAAAAGAAAATGTATTTACTATAGAAGACAGTTGTCCTGGAAAAAGAGGTCAAAGAGAATCATAAAAACATGACCAAACAAACATGAGCACACTTCAAGAAATCATAAAATAAAACTCAAATCTATTAGAACCAGAGGGCAAAATGAAAATAGAATATTCCAATAAATTCCTAAAAGAAACTGCAAAAGGAAAGTTCCTAGAAATGTCATAGCCAAAATCCAGAGCCTTCAATTGTAGGAAAAAATACTAAAGCAGGCAAAAAGAAAAAGTTCAAGTACCAAGCAACTATAGTCAAAATCATAAAGACCTGGCACCTAAAGAAAATCTTGGAATATATTATAGAGTTAAAAGATAAATGTTTACAGCCAAAAACAAATTCCCTGCAAAACAGTACATAAATCTTCAAGGAAAAAAAATGGACTTTTAAGCTGGGCATAGTGCCTATCCTCTCTGTTATTTGAGAAACTGGGTCTAGTAGACTGCTTGAGTTCACTAGTTCTGAGCTATGGTAGGGCTAAAAAGTCAATCAAGTATCCACACTAAATCTCCCACCAATACAATAAGGCTCAGGGGAAACTAAACAGACAAATGAATTTTAGTTAAAATTCAAAGAAAAATGTATTCCAATATTATATTTTTTTTGCAAAAAAAAAAAAAAAATGAGAGAGAGAGAGAACAGATCCTACCAAACACAAATATGGTATGATAGCTAAACCAGAAAGAGATAAAGCAAAGAAAGAAAACTTAAGGGACAGCAGTACAAAAATACTGAAATACATCAGCAAAGAGGCCACAGAAACATATTTATAAAATTTTATAGTATGACCAGGTTAGATTCATATCAAGAACGTAGTCAGTTCAATATAAACAAAACAGTAAACATAATAGATATTTTATAACAAAAATAATCTAAAAAACACACAGTTCTATCAATAAACAGGATGTTTTTTGGCTTTAAGTTTTTTGTTTTGTTTTGTTTAAAATAGATTATGTACTTAACATCTTAAAAACATTAGACAGCATAAGAATAGGCCATTTCCATAAACAGCAGAAACTTTACTAAAACGAAGAGCAAACATCTATAGTGCAGAAAACTAGAGTTCTTCTTAACATTATCAGCAGAAAAGGGTCAAGTGTCTATTGTCACTATCACTATCGTTTTCTAGCAATAAAAGAAGACAAGAAAAAGAAAAAGAAAATAAGCACAGACAAAAATTATAGATTTTTGCAAATGATATGATGGTCTATTGATAGAACTCTAGAGATTAACTTAAAAAATTTAAAAGGAGCAATTTCAAGAAATTAGTTATAGAAAATAAACTCATAAATCAGTCTTTCTATAAGTACATTATGAACAAAATTCAGCAAAAAGTCAAGTCAGTCACATCAATAAGCATTTTTTAACCACTTACTTGGTGCCAGGCACATCTTCAAAGAAAATCTTTGCTTGAATAAATAGATAAATAAATTTGGGTTTGAGCAAACTAAGCCAGCTCTAGCTTTCAGTTCAGTGTAATTATTTGTGGGAGAACATCAACAAAAATTAAAAAGGATCAGAAAGTATGGATACATTTTGATCTGCATCAATGAAGGAATACTAATACAGGAGAGATCACAGACCTCAGCATTCAGTTCAAATGAAAAAAATTCAGGCACTCATTGACCTTCAGAACCAACATTTATCTTCCATTGTCCTGAATTCAAACGTCCTGAATCCAGTCAAGTTAGTTTCTTCAGTTTTCCCCAAACAAGACATATTTACTCACATTTCCAGACCTGTGCTCATATTATGCTCTCTTCCAACCCTCCCCCTATAAAATCCTGAAATGTTATTATGCCTTATATATTCAATCTCAAATTCCACCTCTTCCACAGCTTTTTCCCACACTGTACTCTTCCCACTGTGATGCCTTTCCTAATCTCCTACCTTTCCTCCCAAAATTATATCTACCTACTAGGTGTATATCTATGCATGTACATGTCTCCTCTCAACAGACTTTTTTACACTCCTTGAGAGCAAAGACTCTTTCCCTTTTATAAAACAACTGGTGACACACTGGATAGAGCACTGGACATGGACTGGGGAAGACCTGAGTTCAAATCCAGCTTCAGACACTTACTAGTTGTGTGACCCTGGGTTAGTTACTTAACCTGTTTGTCCAAGTTCCCTTAACTGTAAAATGAGGATAATAAAAAAGTGCTTTTCTGTGCTTGGCACATAAGCACTGTATAAATGTTTATTCCCTTTCCAATGCTTATCTTCCTTCCCTTTTTGTCCTCCTAGTACCAGCACATAGTACATACTTAATAAATGTCGACTGACATCTCACTGTACTTCTAGTTTGTAACTCATACTTAGGGAATTGCATTAATCTCTAATTGTTTTGTGTGTTTAAGTCTTGCTTTCTTAATCATATAACCTTCCTGAGAACAGGGAACATGTCCCAAGTTCTTTTTTGTACATTCCACAGTATCTTGTATAGTGCTTGGTAAGAACTTAATAATTACACAGTGACCTATCCCTAGAGGGGATAACCTCAAGGCCCACTCCCACAGGAAGTGCCCTAAAGGTATAACATTTGGGTTTGGATACCTGCAAATGCTGATACATTTGCATTTTTTATATCTTTGTCTCTTTTTGTCTTGAGTAAAATTCCCACCTTCTCAAGGACATATAACAATTTCTGGGAAAATGGAAAAGTGGGTTGGAATGAATGAGAGCTAGATCAGCACCATATGCTTCATACCATAACTAGGTCAAAGTGGAGTATTAAAGGTCACACCTTAAAAAAGTCAACTAGATCAAATGAAGTAACTCTGTTATGGCCAGAGAAGAATTTTTTTAAAACACAAAAGGTAAAATAGATCATATGAAGTACAAAAAAGTAAAAAGCTTTGGCTTAAACAAGTCAGAGTAACAGAATCAACTGGAAAGAAAAAAAAAAACTTTGCATCAAATGTCAATGATTGGGTTTGATGTACAGGATATATAGGTAATTCAAACAAATATATAAGACCAAGAGCCATTTTGTGATTAAAGGATAGCAACAGTTCTTATAAGAACTGGAAACAGCAGCTGTATGAAAGACTGCTCCATATTACTGTACGTAAGGAGGATTTTGTTATTCTTTTTAGAGTTAGTTTCTCAGGAATGTCTAGTTTCCAGGTATTAGAAAATAACTCCCAGAATAGCCCCAAGGATTCTGGATAGTAGTTCTAAAAATCATAGTGACAGACAGTTTTACTGAGGCTGTGCTGTGACAGAAGGGGTGACAATGTGATATTTACTATGCTTGTGCAGAATGATGATATTACTAAAGTTAACCTGTGAGGCCATTGTTGGCAAGATGCCTCCTTTGTCTGTTGCCCTGTAAAGAAAGTAAACCCTGATCAGTGGGTGGGGAAAACTACAGAGAACCCGCAGGGGAATATGTGTGTAGCTCAACCAGCCCTCACTGAGGCTTCAGGGGACGTAGGGAAGTGCATGACCTGTGCTTTCTTGATTGACCCTATCGAAACGCAGGGGTAGTTGCCTCACCTTCTCGCAGGTCCCGTGAGAAGGGTGATTAGGGAATGCTATAGGAGCTGGTTCTCCCACAATCCTTTGAGAAAACTAGACTAGAATAAAACTGATTATTAACCCCTTCAAAGTTGTCTGCTTGTCTGACCAGATCAAGAGTGAACCTGCTAGAGGTTGGAGACTGAAACCTCCACTGTTTCCTGTGTGTTATCTATGAAACAATCTCTAATAAGAAGAGAAAAATATAAATTCCATTAAGACAGCCTGAAGCAGTGGATGTTGAGCCCATCTTGATGTCATGCACTACCTCTGACACATATTGGTTGTGCAGCTCTGAACATGTTACATAATCTCTCAGTGCTTTTTTTTTTAAAGTATGCAATGAAGCTTGTATGGCTTTAACATAATACTATTAATACTAAATTATCTTTACAAGTTTTAGAAGCAGAAAAGAAGATAAAGTCTACTTATGTGTCCTGCATCTGTGATCCCATTTGCACTGATTCTCTTGCCAAGGGCTGTAGAGAAAAACTCCTTCTTGGTCTCCCATTTATACACTTCTCCTGCATGTCCCCTGCTCCTTTTATTATCTTAAAGATGACTATATAGCCCTTAAGCTTTTCGTTCACCTTTGCTTCTTTTTGATCATACATGTGCTTGATGACCTTTATGCCATTTTTCAGACACTTCATTGGAAATGTAAATCATGCTAAGACATAACTAAAATATCCTTTTAACCCAGAGATCATACTGCTAAGTATACCCCAAGGAGGTCAAATATAAAAAAGGAAGGTCATACATAGAGCAAAATATTTATAGCAGTACTTTTTGTAGTTAAAAAAATGGAAACAAAGCAGATGCTCACTGATAGGGAATAGTTTTATGTCACATAAATGATGGACTATTACTGTGTTATCAGGAACAATGAATATGAAAAAATCAGAGAAGCATGTACAGACTTATGTAAACTGATAAAAAAGCAAGGTAAGCTGCAGAACCAGAAAAATGATGTACAAAATAACTACCTTGTAAATGAAAACAACAATAAAACGCTAAAGGCATTTATAATGACCAAGGCTTTACTCTGATAAGGAAATTTAAAAATGCACCCCTTCCTTCCTTTCTCCGCAGGAAGCTTGGGGAGGAAAGACTATGGGCACAAAACACTGCATACATGTCAGATTCTGCTGCTTCACTGTTTCTCCTTTTTTATTCTTTGAAATAAAGGATGGTTTGCTGGGTAGGAAAAGGAAGAAGGGATCTGTTAGGAAATAAAGACAATGTTCTAAAAAACTTGCTTTAAAAAGTTGAAAAATTTCACCCTTGTCTTGGCTAAACTAAGGCAAAAGAGATCTGTCTGTGCTTAGCCCAGAAAAGATGGATTCAAAGCATACCTCCAGGCCAGGTATGGTTTTCAAAAGCCTGGAAAAGAAGCTAGAGATGGAATATTTAAATGTGGAAGCTGAGTACAGTCTTTACTTACACTTGTATGTTGTCTTGAACAAAACTATGAGGTATTTGTGTACGTGCCTTTAAAGTTCCAATTACAAATCTGGGTACTATTGGGGGCATAAAAAGGGGAATAGGAAAAAAGAAAAAATTATGAAAGTATATAGTTTATTTGGGGCAATTTCCTTGTATTACATTAATGCTACTAGGCTTTTATTGCTTTCTAACTAACCTATGTTCTCTCATCTTTTCTCTTAAGCCTCCCTAATGATGTATCTGGCCCCTCTATCCAACTTGAAACAAAGGAAATAAGCATCCTTTTTCTCAAGGGCAGAGAAATCCTATCACATTATCTTTTGGAGTAGAAGTATTGCAAGGATGAAACATTAGAGACACACTACTCTAAACTCTAAGCAGGTAGCACCGTTTCTAGAAATTCTATAAGAGTCTTTGCAATCCTAATTGCGAACAGAGAACTAGCAGCTTAAACCAAGGTCCTGAGCAGAACTGAACTATCATAAGAAAACCCATTTGAAAGCAAGGACTGCAAAGAACATGAAGCTCAGAATAAGCGCATTCATGGTAAGCTTTAAACAAGGGGGAAAGAAAAAAAATCTAGTTCTTTTAGGCTACTCTATTAAAAACTGTTCTAAGACAGGAACACACTTTAGCTGTGTCAAAAAACCAATTCTAAAAATCTGTTTTCCTCTTTACACAGACCAGCTCAGAATGACTTACGGAGTTCATTTCCTTCATTGAGAATCTCCGCCTGGCGTACAATCTGCTCAAACAGATTCCGCAGATTCAGCATCACAGTCTCCATCTTTCTGCCAAGAAACAAAAAATATGTTAAGAGGTCTTGCCTCTTTCTCAGACATGAGATTCAGTGGAACCCATGAAGAGCCTCAAGTGATTCAAACTTCTAGATGTGCCTAGTGAAACCAATACCACAAGAATCTCAGGAACACAATCGTCACAAGAACAAAACTAGAGGTACTGACAGCAAAGATGGCAAATGTGTCAAAAATCAGAGAAACTTAACTCTCCCTATAAAAACTACATCAAAGATCTAAAAAGAATTCTAGATTGAATGATGATCAAGAATTCAAAAAAAGAAACAATAAAAAGCACCTTCATCGAGCCTAAGGCTGAAAAAAAGGGTCAACCACAAATCTACATTCAAGTATTCAGAAAGGGATCCCACCAGACAACCACAAGTAAATAGTATTGGAGACACTCTTGACACTAAGACAAGCACAAGGAGACACTCTTAACACTAAGGTATCAAGGAAAATTTATTCAGAGGAATTGATCTTGGCCAAAGCAGGCACCCACCTTCTTTTCAGAAGGAGGGAGTGCTAAATACAGAAGTGAGATACAGTTAGTTTAAGACAGATCCTCCCATTAGGGGATGGACTGGTTCAACCTCCATTAAGGCACCATCTTCTCTACATGCCCATTACATAACCCCCTTAGTATGAGTTCCCCTCCCAAACATGCTCTAACATAGGACTCGTGATCAGAAAATGGAGGGATAATTTTGTGTGAGGTGTGTCTGCATATATTCATGAGGTTCATTAAGCAAGCGCAGTGAAGAAAAGCCTTCTCCAGGTAACTCTAGGTCATATTTCTTGGCTAGTTCCAGCTAGCTGTAGATTTGGTTGATCAAAAACGATGTACTTTTCTGAAGACCACTATCTGTTTTTTGATTGCTTGAGTCTACCTGCAGTCTGCTGGCCTTCTTATTATGTAACTTATTCTCAATGATTTCATCAAGTAACAATGACTTACTGTGGAAACTTAACTTTTGCTGTCTCTCACAATAGGCCTGCTCCTCTAACCAAAAGATCTCTAAGGATAACTCCAAAGCTGAAGGGCAGAGCCAGGAGAGAAGTCCAGAAGCTAGCAGCCCTCTGATAGAGGATACACCAAGGGAAGTTCTAGAACTGCAGTGTCCTAACACAGGAAATGGGAGGGGTGCTGAAAGATGCCAGAACCAAAAACCTGGAAACTGAGGTTAGGACAAAAAAGGGCCTGACCAATTCATGTGAGAGGGGTGTGGGGATGAGTCAACTGGGAAAACCTGGTCCCAGAAAAAAGCCCTAAATCAGAAACTGAGCTTACAGAAATGAGTTAAACAGGAGATACCAAACACTCTAAATAAGTATTATAGGTCAAAAGTAAGTCGGCATCATTAAATACCAGGCACTGTATTAAGTAAGCAAAGTACTCTCACAGATGGTAGGCTTTGAGCTGAGTCTTCAAGAAAGTCTGAGAAGCAGAGGTGAAGGGGCAGAATATTTTAGGTATGGGGGAATGAGGATTAATCTGTATAAAAGCACTCTTACTATATATGCAATACATTCAGTATTATCAGTTCATTAATACCAATATAACTTCTCCCTATTACTTCCCCTTCCCTTTATTTACACAGCCACCACCCTATTACAGGCTCTCATCATCTCTTACCTAGATTACAGCAACAGTCTTTCAATTGATCTCCACCATGTTTCTTCCCCACTTTACTCTATATCTGCCATTCAAACGCCAAAGCAATTTTCCTAAAGAATAGGTAGATCTGCTGTCACCCCCTCCCCTCTCTCTTCCAGTGGCTCCCTATCACCTTCAATCAAATATAAAGCATTTAAAGCTCTTCATAAACTTGGCCCATTAATACTCTATTTCCCACCACTCACTCTACAATCAAGCCACATTGACCTACTACTTGCAGTTCCTTGAATGTAACACTCAATCTCCTAACTTCCTGCCTTTGCACTATCTGAACTCCATGTATGGTACACTCTCCTTGGCTTCCTATAAGGTTCAGCTCATAGCCCAAATATTACAGAAGGCCCCTTGCTTGTCTGCTAGTGCCTTCCCTTCTGAGATTATTTTCCATTTATTTTGTGTATATTTTTACATGCATGGTTATTTTCACTTTTTGTCTCCCCCCATTTCAATGTGAGGTGCTTGAGGTCAGTAACTATTCCGGTCCATCTCCCCAGTGCTTAGTATAGTGTCTAGTATTTGTAAGCACTTAATAAATGTTTATTGTCTGAATAAGACATTCACCACAGAGGAGTCAAAAAAAGAGGGAAAGGACCCATGGATGGGTAAAAATATTCAGAGTTGGACTTTCTGTTGAAGCAAAGATCTGAAAACTAATCAGGTGCCCTGTACTGGTGTAATGGCTGAACGAATCTTAGTATGACATGTTATTCTCAAATCCTCACCACTACCCTCACCCCCACAGTCAATCAGCTGCCAGGTACCATCATTTCTACCTTCATAACGTCTCTCATAAATGTCCCTTTCTCTCCTCTGACACCCTCGTGGTGATGGCTCTCAACACTTCTTGCCATTAGCTATTACAGGTCTCTCCGCACACCGGTCCATCCTCCAATGAGCTGTAAAGCTGATCTTGCTGAAGCATGGGTCTGACCATGTCACCCTCCTATTAGATAAACTACAATTTACCTCTACAATCACATATGAAACATTCTACTTGGATTGATTTTAAAGCCCACCTTGCCCCTTCATTCCTTTTCAGTCTTACTCCCCCTCCCCATATTCTACGACTCAGTGACACCAGCCTCCTAGCTATTTCTCTCACAGAACGCCCCATTTCCTATCACTAGACATGAGGCTATTCCTCATGTCTAAAATTCTCTCATTCCTCATCTTTGCTCCCTTCAGTGATGCTCAGTTAAAAATCCCACCTTCTGCAAGAAGCCCCTCCTTTTCCTTTTCCCCATTAATGCTTTGTCTTCCCTCGCAGATTATCTCTAATTTATTCTGGAAGTAGATTGTTTATACTTGGTTGTTAACATTAGACTACCTTTGTACATTAGTCTGTACTCAATTGTTAACATTAGGCTGCAAACTCTTTGAAAGTGGGCACTGTTTTTGCTTTCTTTGTGGGCACATTCCTAGCACACAGCAGATGATTAAAAAATGCTTGGGTGGACCTATAAAAATGTAATTGAATATTATTGTAATGTAAGAAATGATGAAAAAAATATGAAATCAAGAAAAATTGGGAAAATTTTCATGAACTAATACACAGTAAGATGGACAAAACCATGAGAATTATTTATACAAGGACTTCAACATTCTAAAGAAAAACAATGAAAGATTCGACAACTTGATCAATTCAATAACAAACCACACAACTCCAAAAACTGATGAAGTTTGCCTTCCATCTCTTGGTGGTGAAGAGTAGAGATATGGAAAGAGATGTATATTTCAAATAAGATCAATTGTGCATTTGTTTAACTTTATTTTATTTATTACAAGGAAAGGCTGAGGTTTCTTGGGGTTAGGGTAGGGATCTGAGATAGAAGAGCTGTTCATAATATGTCAAAAAAAAAAAAGGACCAATTAAGCATTTTAAAACAAATACAAAGAACACAAAGAAATTCAGAGAGAGAAAAACAGGACAGCTTTGGAACTAATGCATGAATTTTATTACATACTTTCAAGACTGATTTAAAAATTATCAGAAAGCCTTTTGACAATCATACACGCCCTTTCCCCACCAGACCCCTGGAGCTCAGAATATAATTAAAGATACCATACAAGGTGATTAGGTAGCTACAAAATGTGGTTTTTAAAATCAGGTCTAATATTTCTTTACCATTTTATCTTTCTAGACTTTGAAGACCTTTAACATTCTCTGAAAGCTTTATATTTCTTTTTAGTTAGTGCCCCTGTAGTAACCAGCTTTTAAAATGCAGGACATGGTCAGCACATTTCCTACCAACAGTGGCAATGACGTCACAGGAGTGATTAAGGGGGAAATCGCCAGCTCAGCAGTGCAAGAATTATTTCTGTAATGCAGGTCTCTCTGCTGGACTGTGTATAGGGACTATGGTTAATAAATTTATACTAAGTATAGGCGAAGGATTATGTTGTACCACATCCTGGCATCAGAGAGACAATACACCACCTTCACAGTGAGAAGGGCAAAGGAAAAATCATTTGCTACTGAGTTCTATATAAAGAATCTCAGGCTTCCCATTTCCCTCAAAGACCTGCTGATACCACATTAAAAACACTGTTCATATAAGTAGTTCTGCTTCAAATAAGTCTTGGCTAAGAAGAACTGCACTAAAAAAAGTCTTCCTTTAATAGTCAAACAACAAAGATCTCAACTGGCTACTGTGGAAAATTGTCAAACAGCAGAAACAACAAACTGAAGCCTCAGTTTTGACAAATGTACCTATGAAGATCATAAAAGGAAAAACAACAGCAACAGTCACTCTTGTAGACTTTCTTAAAGTAATGAAAGTTTAGTGACTTGATGGCTCTTTCCAAGATCTTGGTAAGGACAGAGCACAAGAAGGGCTGCCAATGGGAATGAGGGGAACTCCACTAAAGAACAGATACAGTCCAGTAAATGCAAAAAAAGTACTCACTTGTACTTGTACAATGATCATTCTAGTATGGAAAAAGTATCTAATTTAAGTGTATATTCAGTCATCTACACTACTCAGGGTCAGCAACTGAGATTTTCCAAATGGAAAACTACCCATTCCATGCTGCATATTCACAGCAAGCTGCTAAGCAACCAAGCCAACAGATTATAAACATACTCGTTGTAAAGAACAAAACCAAAAGCAGAATAAATAGCATTACAAGTGGCAGTTTTGTTAAATCAATAAGCAATTCTACAACCCCCAGTATGACAAGACAAAGCAAGAAAATAAAAATTTAAAATGTAGCATAAGCATAGGCATAAAGCTTAGCAGCAAATTCAAAGTACAAGATTTCTTTTGGGTCCTAGCAGAAATGGAAGTCATTGCTCAATAGCTTTGCTAGTTTTTTTTATCAAGTTCTATCATCTTGCGTACTAAGGACAGAAGGCAGTGAGAATCCAATTTGCAAAAACCCAAGAAATTTTATATGAAAGACAAGGATAGTGATTTATCATGCCATTTTTGGTGGGAGAAGCAATTTCCCAATTAGTTTAATCAAATACCAATCCTTCTTTGTTAGGATAAACTTCTTAATTAACAATAAAATTATTGGATTCTTCATTATTTTAAAAATGCCCCTTGGCTGCAGGAAGACAGGCACATGAACATTCTTGGTGGACTTGTGAATTGGTTCAACCATTCTGGAATATAATTTGGAATGATGCTAATTAAGAGTGCCTAAAAATTCCATTTTTTGACCCTGAGATTGCTCTTGCTAGGCATAGATATCCCAAGAAAGTCAAAGACAAAAGGTTCAATACATCAGAATATTCACTCCAGCACTCTTTGAGGAATTAAAGGATTAGAAACAAAAGTAAATGCTTACTGATTGGGGAAATGATTAAGCCTGTTGTGGTACATGTACAGAACCAGGAAAAAAAATATAGGCAATGACTACAAAATGGAATGAACAAACAAAAAGATACTGAATGCTGTAAAATTATACTAAGTTTGTCCCGTAAAAGACTTGAAAAAACATGCACCTCCCTTCACTGCAGAGGTGCAGAACTGAATATGGAATATTACACATATTATCATACGTGAAGCCAATATGAATTTAAGTGCTTGCTATGTGCCAGAAGTGCTGGCTTTGCTGAACTGCATTTTCCTCTCTTTTAAAATCTTTATTCCAAAGAATAGTTCACTGGACAGGGGAGCAGTACAACCAGAGGCATCAATAGAAATAAAATTTTAAATTCCCCTTCTAGCTCATTGTCCCTTCTTCCTTTCATATTTTCCTGATGTATATCCCCAGCTCCAGGGCACCCTGTCATCCACAAAATGAGGGGCCAAACTATGCAGCCCAAACTGTCCATATTTCTTCTATTATCTAGTGCTACCAGCTCATATGTCCATTATGCTCTTGTATAAGAGGACCAAGATGGAACCTCCAGCTTTAAGTCACAATATTCAAATCATTTATGAAAGTACACAGGTCACAAACATATAAATGTCTGAGTTACTCTTCTTTCTTCCTGTTCATATTCCCCAACATCAGATGTTCTCAAAGGTTCAATACATAACTTCTGGTTTGAACTCTGGATGTAGTAGTCAACAACTGGGTTCAAAACCCCATCTCAAATACTTCATGTAATCTCTTAACCCTACCTTTGAGAACGTCAAATGAGATAACTGTATTTGCAAAGCCCTTTCTATACCCATGCAGATGTGAGCTATAATTAATTATTCTCTCTACTACCTCTATCCCCTTAATAAACTCATCCCCTCTTATGTTCATCAGTCACTTCTTTGAAGATAATTCCAAAATCTTCACCTCCAGCTCTAGTCTGTTCCCCAAAGTATTTCCATTTGACTCTCAACTGTCCTTTCCACGTCAATCTTAGTCTAGTTTGAAAGGTACTCTCTCCTCACTACTCTATTTCTGAACAGTCCTCCGAGTCCTGACTTCTCCTCTTCTAATCAGAATCATACAATCAGATTAGAAGTGAAAGGGAATCTTAGATAAATCACCTAGGTGGTGCAGTAGACACCCAAAGTCTCTTTATCAAATCCTTGATACCTTAGACACCATGCTGTGTGATCCTAGATAAATCATTTAACCTTCCTAAGCCTCAGTTACCTCATGTGTAAAAATGCGGATAGTAATGGCACTTACCTCACAGGGTTGTGAGGATCAAATGAAATAACGTATGTAACATGCATTGCAAACCTTAAAATATCATATAAATGCTAGCTCTTAAATCAATGGAACCACAAGTTTTCTAGGTTCAAGACAGTAGTGATTTTTGATTCTTCCAAGTCTTGTTGATTTTTTTCAAATGTCTTTCATTATCTGTCTACTTTCACTATGTGGCCAAAACCATCCCACCTACGCTCTCTGCCTCGTCTAATCCATCCTGTACATATATCAATTAATTTCCCTAAAATATCAGCCATTTGGTTTTGTATTGTTATTTAATCTTTCTCATTATTGTTACTTAACATTTCTCTTAGGGAAATCTTATCTCCCTATATCTTTAGCTTCTTGAGAAGCTCATAAACTTCATGCTATCTTCCAAAGCAGACACACAAAAATACTTGTTTGCATGTTACTACTGCCAAGTTTCTAATTTGGCAATATATTACTTATCGGTATGTACTACTACATTAGTGGTAAATGTTGCATCCTTACAAACATTACTTACATTTTAAACAATGACTCTCAGTCCTGCTTTGCCTTTGAAGATGAATCAAGTTACCAAAAGAGGTATCACAAAATCCTCAGAAATTTCTAAATAAAATTTTAACTCACTTAAAAAAAATACTACATACTAATTAAAATGACCAAGCCTGGTCCTGGAGAAGAATTGAGAAAAATGTACCTCCATCATTTCTTTACATAGTTAGGGGATCATACAGTACATATTATATGTTGGTTGGTTTTTATTGAACTACTCGCTACACATTTTCCAAAATCTGTGTTAAAATGGATAGCTTGTTGGGGTAAGGTAATAAGGTATGAATATATTCACAAATGAAAGGGATATAAAAACAAAATATTAACATTTTATTAATGGCTTTTGTTTTAATATCACCCTCATTTCTAGATACACCCTATCCCCAACTCAGTGAGCCATCCCTTGTCTACAACAAAACTGTTAAGCTAAACCATCTTATAAATCCACTTCTGCCATAAAATGAAACCATTTACACCCAGTCCCACAACTCTCTAAGTAAAAGAGAGCTTCTTCCCAAGGCTAAGACTGGTTACAACAATTACAGTGTTGGGCTTCCTTTGGATGTTCCTTTTGTCTATATTATTGCAGTTATTGTGTAACATTCTGCTTACTTCATTCTATTCCACTATATACAAGTTGCTTAATTCCCACAAAGTAATTTTAGAAAGGGAGAAGGAAGACGACATCAAAAGCAGAAGTGTGTTACAGACAAGCATTCTAAGACGCTACCCCAAAACTACATTATGCTAGAAGAAAGGAACAGATATTCACATCTGACCTGGCAAGGCTCTCAGACAAGCTGGCAAAGATAAGACTTAAGTCTGAGAGAAGAGGCAGCTGTAAATTCAGCTCTTCCTCTCACACAGCTTTAAAGTAATCCCTAAACTATACTACCAAATAATATTCTCTGTTCTTTATTTGTTGAGAAACTATCACCTCTAAAATTAAGATTCTACAGAAGTAACTCAAGAATTATTTTTGGATTATTTCTGCATCAGCATTAACCCTGATATTAAAGCCAAATTCTAACTCAGTAAAACTCAAATTTATCTACCTCCTTTAGTATCAGTTGAAATGGTCTTAATTCTCCTGTTGGTTATTATTTTTACCCCAGTCAATAGTATTTCATTTCTCAGTCATCCCCTCCCTCCCCCAACATACACAATATTATTTCCAAGATGTTTATGTGAAAGGAAACAAAAACAAAATCACATTATAGTGCAATATTGTATGGCTATGAAACAAGCCATCCCTTTCACTAGAGGTGACTGCTTTTCAGGATAGATGAAATAATACCTTTGTGTAGTTAGAAAATCAGTTTGTGAAGCACTTCACACAAAACTGTGCTCGAGAATCTCAGCTCTTATTGATGGGAAGCCCTACCGGTGCACAAGTCACTATTTCACAGATTCCCAATCTGTGAGTGTCCCTAAGGGAGCAATTTAGCATCGAGATGCAATAGTATCAGCTTGATGTGATTGCTTTGAGGCCCCAATTTAATTTCAATCATCCAGCCAAGAGACAGACATCCTCCTTCAGAATAACAGACTATTATAGATCTAACTGCAGGGCATACTAGATAAGGTTTCTATCCTCCACCTTCTCAATCCCTAACCTCCTCCAGCCCCAACATTATTAATAGACTCATAAACCAGTTTTTTCTTTCAAAAATATGCATAATGGTGTCACTTTACTAGATATACATACCAACGTATGGGTTCCTTGTTTGGTTGGTGGGGGAGGGGTAATTTATAAATGAAAACACTTGTCACAAAAAGAAATAAGAAAAATCCCTAGAAAAATTTCTAAAAATCACTGACAGAACTCCTGCGTTGCCAAGTAGATTCCTAAACGCACCATCTCTAGCCAGAAAAATAACTTCACTACAAAAGTACTGCTCTTGCAAAACTTTCTGCACCAAAGCATTTTAAAATATAATTTCTCCCCACAAAATTCACACTCTTTACTTCAACCTACCATAACTCTTCCCCCCAAATATATACCGATGTTTTCAGCTGCATAGATATGCGAGGAAAATTACTTCCTTTTGTTAAAGGGTGAAGGGAAAAAAGAAAAGAATGAATTACCATCGTTTAGAAAAACGTATTGGCCTTCTATATGCAAAGCTCCTCCTATTCTCCTATTCCTTAAAAGTTTCAAGTCTCACTCCCTCCGTAAACCTTTTCTGGCCAGAAAAGTTGACAAAGATCCTTCTTCTAAACTCCCTCCAGTATAGATTGTCCTGTATTATTTATCTCCGTATGCTCTTTCCCAAAAAATCTTGGTGACATCCAGGATCACAAAGGAAATAAAAAAATGGCACAGCCAGGATTTGAGCTTGGGTCCTCTGGGTTCAAATCCAACTTTCTTTCTGCAGAACTAAGCTATTAGTTGGAAAATCAGTTACTTCATCCTAAGCATTCTGCAAATACCCTTCCAGTAATTCAGTTCAAAGAGAAAAACGTCCTGACACAATCTTCCGTGATACAGTCATCATCGAACCCACTCTACAAAAAATATAACTTCCCACAGGAAGTCTACCGCACCTACTAAGCGCCTAATTCCCGGGGTGGTTGCGAGAAACAGAGGAGGTAACATTCTTAAAGCGTTTCGCAAACCTTAGAGTGCTACTTCATCACTATTTCAGACATTCAGTTCACTCTCAAGTGCAAGAATGTAGCAAAGGCACAGCACAAAGAACCTTGGCCGTGGGAGCCCAAAACCCGGCTCTAAGTCCCAGCCGTGACCCTCACAGGGCTGCGCATCCCCTTCATATACGCCCTTGAACCTCTCAGAGCCTCAGTTCCTCCATCTGCGAAATGGGGCCAAGACTACTAGAAAACATGACCACGCCGGCCCGCGGCGCGCAGCAGCCCGGGCCCACCCTGCCTCCCGCATGCGCATTCACCTCCTAGAGCTAGGCAGCGAGGGGGAGGCATGAGCAAGGGATGCGTGGCCGAGGAGGGACGGTAGGCCGGCCTCTCCAGAACGCACCCTTATTCCTTACCTCCCCTGCGGTCCGCCCCCTCCCCATTCCGCCCGAGACCCCCTCCTCCCTTACCCGACCTCGTGACCTCCGCCCCCGCTCCCCAGGCCAGGATCACCCGGAAGGCTAGCAGCCCCCTCGGACAGCAGCCTTCGTTCCACCCCCAAGCCCCACAACCACCGTAGCGCCGGAGAGGCCGGAACCCTAAAAGCCACCACCTTGTATCACCGAGTCCACGCGGAGCGGCCCCTTCAGCCAACCCGAAACTTGCCTGCACGAAGACGGCCGGGTGGGCCAAGGGACCCCGAGTCCGAGCTTTTCTCCCAACGGCACCTCACCCAACTACAGCCCGAGGCCGCGACACCCGCTCTGATTTGAAATCCTCCAACGACCAATCAGAGGGCAGCATGTTCCTCCCACAACCCACCGATTAGGGCGCACGTACGTACGCACGCACGCCACGTAGAGCCTGCGCATTATCCTCCGACGAAGCCAGTCAGGCAGCCATTTTGGCCAAGGTCTTTCCTGATAAAGCCGTCAAGGGTGCCATGTTGATTGAGGGCAAGGGCTACCGAACTTCGACCTCAGGTTTTGATAGGATCCTAGATTTCGAGTTGGAACGGGCTTTACAAGCCATTATTTCTCAGAGCATCGTCTTACAGATCAGGAAACGTAATCCTTGCGTGATTAAATGATTTCCTCAGGGTCACCCAGCTACTATCTGCAGTGGGATTCGAACCTCGGTTAAGCTTCTCCATCTGTACAAATGGAGAAAATACGGGCATGGTCCAAATGGCTTTCATTCATAAATAGTACCCCTGAATGTTTCCTCTGCCAAGCACCAACCTGAGGGATACTTTTTTTTTTTTTTTTTGCCTAGCGTGGCTTTCAGCACCACCCTCCCCAGATATTCCAGGGGCGTTTTCCCCCAGCGCTGTCAATGCACATCTCCCAGAGGACTTTGCCACCACTTCCGCCTTTGTCCCTGTCTTCCCTTTCTTGCCAAGCAAACCCTCTCTCTCTGGGTTCCCTTATTCTCCAGCAGACCGTCCCTCATCATCCTCACTCTAACTTATCTTCCACCTCTTCCTGTCTCCTGGCTGCTTCCCTGTTGCCTACAAGCATGCCTATGTCTTCCCATGCTCAAAGATCATTCCATGCCTGCTGTCCTACATCTTTTGTGGCTGCACTTCTTGAGAAGGCACAATCTGGCTTTTTCTTTTTTTTTTCCTCTGAAACTGTGCTCTAATCTCTTAAATGCAGCTTCTGATGACCTTTCATCAATCCTCATTCTTGTTGACCTCTCTGCAGCCTTCAACAGTATTGATGGCCCTCTTCTCCTTGATAATTCTGTTGTCCCTAGGTTTTTGAGACATGCCTTTCTCCTGTCTAAACACTTCTCAGCCTCCTGTGCTAGATCTTCATCCAGGTCACTTCCACTAATCATGGGTGTCCCATAGGGTTCTGTCCTGGGACCTCTCTTCTTCTCCATCTATACTATTTCACTAAGTGACCTCATCATCTCCCATGGTTTAAATTATCATCTCTTTTCAGATAATTCTGAGATCTCTTTATCTAATCATAACCTTATTCCTGAGCTCCAGTTTCGTATCACCAACTACTTATTGGAGATCTCAGACTGATTTATCCCATAGATATCTTAACCTCATTAAGACCAAGACTGAACTTGTTATCTTTTTCCTCAAAGCCCTCCCTACTTTCTAATTTCCCTATTAGTGTCAAGAGTATCATTAAACTTTAAACCATCCAGGCTTCCAATGTAGGTGTTATCTTTAGCTCCTCTCTTTCTCATTCCTTATTTCCAATCTATTACCAAAGTCTGTTGATTTCATCTTTATAACATCCCTGATAACTTAAATTCTCTGGCACTGGCACCACCTGGTTGCCAACCCTTATCACCTCACTCTTGGACTATTGCAATTGCCTGCTGATTGGTCTCCCTCACACAAATCTCTTTCTAAGCCAATCCATCTGCCACTCAGCTGACGAAGTGATCTTCCTAAGGTGCAGTACTGACGATGTCATACTCCTACAGTGGCTCCTGATCATCTCCAGGATCAAATATAAAATTGTCTGTTTGCTGTTCAAAGCCCTTCATAAACTACCACCCCCCACACACTTTTCTAGCTTTCCTATATTTTACCTTCCTTCCCCTCTCTATCATTCCCACCCACCCACACCTCACTCTGTAATGCATTGACACTATCTTCCATGATATTCCTCACTTAAGATATTTCATCTCCCAACTCCAGGCATTTTCACTGGCTGTTGACTCCTTACTCACCTCCACCTCCTAGCTTCCTTAAAGTCTCAGCTATCTACAGGAAGCCTTTCTTGATCTCCCTTAATTCTAGTGCTTGCCTTCAACATCCTGTATATAACTTGTCTGAACAGTGTTATTTGCACCTTATCTGAGCTCCTTAAGAACAGGGACCATCCTTTGCCTTTCTTTGGATCCCAAGAGTTTACCATAGTGCCTAGTCCAGGGGTGGAGAACCTGCATCCTGGAGGTCACATGTAGGTCCTTGGGAGCAGCCTTTTGACTGAGTCCAAGTTTTATGGAGCAAATCCTTTTATTAAGGGGATTTGTTTTGTAAAGTTTGGATTCAGTCAAAAGACCACACTTGAGGACCTAGAATGCCATATATGGCTCCCCACCCCTGGCCTAACTTGAAAAAGACATAGCAGGTATGTTCATCATCCTCATGAATGGAACAAAGCTGTGAGAAATAGCTGAGAAGATGGATGACAGGAACAAGATTCAAGAATCTAGCAGACAAGAAGTCTGGGACTAAAGCTAACAAAATGTGACTCAAAAAAAATTAAAAATCCTGCTCTAGTTTCAAAGAATCAAGAGAGCACATTAAAAAAGAGAAAGAGAGTTTTAGTTGACTACAAACTCAGTATGGGTCAAAATTATGATACTGTTGCTAAAAAAATCCCTTATATAATCTAATCTTATATTAAAAGAAGCGTGGTATCCACAGCAAGAAATATAGTAGTGCCCCCTGTACACTGCCCTGCTCAGACTTTGGGGAGATAATTTACCTCTCTGGGACAGTATTCTTATATAGAAAATAAGGAAGGGGTAGCCAGGTGATCAGGAAGACCTGAGTTCAAATCTAGCCTCATACACTTTTACTAACTGTGTGACCTTGAGCAAGTCACTTAGACCAGTTTGCTTCAGTTTCTTCATCTGTAAAAAGAACTGGAGAAGGAAATGGCCAACACTCCAGTATCTTTGCCAAGAAAACCCCAAATGGGGTACAAAGAGTCAGACATAACTGAAATGACTGAAGAACTATAGCAAAATAAGGAAATTCAATGCAAGGTTTCAGCCCTAAGTTGACTCCTAGTTCTAACATTCTATGGTTTAATGATTGTCTAGTGCAAAATTCACTCCTATTCATAGTTATTCAGTCCCCATTCCAGACCAGCCTCTGGAGAGTCCTAGCCCAGGATTCTAGGGGTCTTCTGACCTAGGCTTTACCCAGTCTAATTGAGGAGCTAAAACAAGTACCAACGCTGACAATGAAATATAAGAAGCAAAAGTCAGAAACACAATTTCTAAATGGACAGAAGTAAAGGAGGAAAGGGTTGGGAAGAAAGAAGTAGAGGGAAATGGAAGTTATTGTAATAAAAAATTAATGGAATAACCAGGAACCCTCTAATAATGGGTTTCCTGGAATGGGTGAGTCTTGGGGAAAATGTTGGGTGCTGGTTGGTAAAAGATAATTTGATGGAGAGTAGTAGAGTGTCAGTGAATTAGGGAAAAAGTGGGTGAATAATGACCTGTATGAATGGGTAGAGCTTAGAAATGGCAATTTAATAATAAATTCAATGAGAAATCCTGCACCTTACCCCCCCCCCGAAAAAAAACCCGACAATACCTCTTTCCGAACAAATTATGGAAAGAGGAAAGGAAGATTTTTCGATAAGCTTAACTATCGTATGGACATATCTAAGGTCACCTTTATCCCAGGCAAGTCTCATTTAACTTTCTATATCAACCATTCAGCTTTCGAAGGAAAGAAAGAGTAAAGACAAGGGTGGGAGGTTTCTGACATCTTTTGCTCCAAACCTCCAGATTGATGGGATGGCATCCAGAGGTACAAACCTCCCAATATTTCCAGGAGGAGCTTGGCAGGATGAGAGAAGAAAACCTTGGACGCTGGCCTCTCTCCCATTATTGTAGTCATCATTGTCGGGCTTGTGCCCCCACCCATCTCCTCCCCCTCTGCCAGGCTCAGAGCTTCTGCCAGGAAACTGCTAATGGGATTTATGCTAATGGAGCTGATGCAGGTGATTGCCTGAGTGTGCCAGTGGCTGCTGCTCTGCCTGACTGCTCCTTGGGCCTCCTAGACCTTTCATCCACTGGGCTTTCCTGGTTGCCAGCCACCTCAGACTTTACCTTGTGACATGAAGTGACAAATCTGATCTGCCTCTTTCTTAGAGGAAAGGATGCCAGTTAGCACCCAGGGATTTCCTGGCACAGATCAGGGTCAAAATCTCATTTCTTCCGTGGTCTCACCTGCTCTTCCTCTGTCTCCCATTTTTTTTTTTTTTTTTTTGGCTTACTGACTTTTGCTGTTCTTTGCCTTTCTCTGCTCTGTTGCTGTTTTTCTGGCTTCTAACTGTCTTTCTCCCTCCTTCCCTCATTTCACAGTATTATGGGGTCATAAATTTAGAGTTGGATGGGACTTTACAAATCTACCCTTGCATTTTACAGATGAGGAAACAGGCTCAATGCCCAGGATCACACCTAGTGTCTGAGGCAGAATTTGAATCCAGGGCTTCCTGTCTTCAAGTGTAATGCTCTCTTCTCCATAGTATTCACCATTCAGCCTCAGATACCAGTTCTTCCTGAGGCCTTAGTCTTCCTCTCCCGGCACAGACTCTCTGTGAATCTCCTAGAAATACCTTCAGTGGGGGAGTCAAACTAATAGACTATAAGTTTGTATTTCATTTGTACTAGAACATGGCACAGTAGGCACTAGTAGGCACATCCAGCAAATGTTTTTTGATTGAGTATTCAGAAGAAATTCCTTTAAAACTGACCCTGAGATTCATCTTAGTCAAATAAGTCCTGAATAAAAAGGTTATACTGTATGCATGATGACCCATACAATGTGATTTGCCACCGTACTGCACAAGACTAGGGATTCTGGAGCCTCCCTCTTTTTTCACCCCCTTCTCTCCCATGGGCCATAATGGAAAAAGTACCAGTTTTAGCATCAGGGGACCCGGGTTTACATCCCAGCTCTTCTATTTACTACCTGTATGAACTGCCAGAGCCATAGTATCCTCATCTGTAAAATGAGGGGGTTAAACGGCATTATCTCATCTAGCTCTAAATCCTGTGATTATATGAACTTTCTCTCTCTTTAAGCCCTTGAAGATCCAGTGAGACCACAAATGAACATTTTTGGAAGACCTTTCATCCCCACCCCAGTTTGCAAAGTAAACTGGAAATCAATCTTATTTCACCAAAGGATTGTAGGAGGAATGTAAAACATAGAAGAGGGTGTTAACCTGAGTTGCACAGAGTATAATATTCCAGCTTTGTTGTCTCCTTTTCAAATAATGGAATTTTAAAGCTAGAAAAAAATCTTTTTAGAAATCAACCTGGTGCAATACCTTCATTGTACAATTGAGGAAACTGAAGCCCAGGAAAGGTATGTAACCTGCTCAAACTCGTATAGATAGTAGTAATATTGGCAGAGTCAGTGCTAGAGCAGTATCATCACCATCAAAAAGAAAAACATGAATTGAGTGCCTATTTTGAGTATGGCAGAATGTGTAAGAGACAAAGAAGTATAAACTATGGTCATGGTCCTTGTCCTAAAGGAACTTACAGTTCCAGTTGGGAGAGACAAGGCAGACACACAAAAAGATAAATAGTAATCCAAGGTAATGTAGCTTAATTATTACATGAAAGCAGATATGTGCTACAGGAGTTCAGGGAAATGGAAAACAAGGAATTTATTCCATATTCTAGTGGTGTGGAATGTGCCTATGCAGATAACTCCCAAGTCTTTAACTCCACCTTGAGTTCTCTATTTCCATCTAAATGCAGATGTGTGCATTAGGATGTCCTACCAGCTTTTCAAATTTATCATGTCCAAAACTGGTTCATTGTCCTCCCCTCACACAACCTGCCCTTCTCCACCCTCTTTATTTTTCAATCTCTCAAATCTTCAATTTCTTATCTATTGGTTCCTCCTTTGCTGTCTTCAAACATATCTAAATCTCCCCCCTTCCTTAATTAAAGATCTTTCATTACCATCCTCTCAGATTATTGTCCTATATCTTTTCTCCCTTGACCAGCCAAACTCCTCAAAAAACCTTCTGTACTGTTTCCACTTCCTCTCAATCCTCAACTCTTTGAAATTTGGTTTCTAAGTCTCATTCATTACCCAACTGAAACTGCTCTCTCCAGAGTCACTAATGATCTCTTAATTGCCAAATCCAATCAATTTTTCTCTGGCCTCATTTTTCTCAATCTCCCTTTGGAGGCTGGACATTGTTGAGGAGGCTCCCCTCCTCCTGATTACTCTCTCCTCTCTAGGTTTTCATGACACTGCTCTCTCCTGGTTTTATTCCTACACATTTAAACAATTTGTCTGACTCCTTTGTTGCCTTGTCATCCAGATCACAACCTCTAACTGCTCATGGTACCCAAAATTCTGTCCTAGGTCCTTTTGCCCCTCTCCCCTTCCCTCCCCTCCTTTCTCCTCCCCTTCCCCTCTCCTCTCCTCCTCTTTCTTCTCCTGTCCCCTCCCCTCCCCTCCTCCCCTCTCCTCCCTTCCCCTCCCTTCTCCTCCCTTCCCCTCTCCTCTCCTCCTCTTTCTTCTCCTGTCCCCTCCCCTCCCCTCTCCTCTCCTCCTCTTTCTTCTCCCCTCCCCTCCCCTCCTCCCCTCTCCTCCCTTCCCCTCCTTTCTCCTCCCCTCCCCTCTCCTCTCCTCCTCTTTCGTCTCCCCTCCCCTCCCCTCCCCTCCCCTCCCCTCTCCTCTCCTCTCCACTTCAGTAAATTTTTTTCATTTCTTCTTCCACAGCATCTCTCGCATCTGACTCACATCTGACCTCTTTAGTTCAAACCTTCATTACCTCTCCCCTAGATTATGGCACCAGCTTTCTAATTGAGCTCCCAACCTCAAGACTCTCTAATCTTTCTAATCACTGCTGCCAAAGTAATTTTCCTTAAGCACAAATATGACCATGTGATTCCTCACTTGATCAACTCCAGTGGCTCCCTACTGCCACTACAAACTCCTTTGTTTAGCTTTAAAAGCCCTTTATGACCTGACCCCAACCTATCTTTCCATCCTCGTAGGATATTCCCCACTTTTTTCTCTACCACTACCCTTATTCTGCATCCAGCAAAACTGTGCTTGTCTCTGTTTTTCACATAGGCACTCTATTTCCTGCACTAACTACTCTACGTTCCTAGAATGAAATTCCTCCTTGGAGACAGCTAGCAGGTTGAATAGATAGGGTGCTAGCCTGGAGTCAGGAAGACCTGTGTTCAAATCTGACCTCAGGCATTTAATTAGCTGTGTGACCCTGGGCAAGTCATATAACCTCTGTTTGCCTTCATCCCCTGGAAAAGGAAATGACCAAACACTCCAGTATCTTTTCCAAGAAAACACCATGGACAGCATTGGTGTGCTATGGTCATGGGACATGAAAAGTCAGATATGCCTGACCAACAACATCCCATATTCCTAGAATGACCTACCTCCTTACTTCTGCCTCACAGAGTCCCTCTGAATGAAGGTTTTTCTGATCTCCACTGCTAGTGCCTTTCCTCCCCAACTACTTTCTATTTATTTTCACTGATTCACTTTATTCTAATATATACTGATTGTGTCCCTCATTAGAATGTGAGCTCCCCATGAGTAGGAATTATTTCATTTCTTTGTTTCATATCCCCAGCGCCTAACACAATGCCTGACACTGCTTAATAAATGCTTTTTTGATTCAGTCTGTTAATGGTATCACTGTTCTTTGAGTCCCCCAAAGTTGTAACTTTAGAGTCGACGCTTTCCCTCTTCCTACATATTATATAATCATTTGCTGTGTCTTAGTATTTCTTTCTCTTAGACCCATCATTTCCTCTCTATTCCCACTGTAACAATCCTAGTTCAGTCCCTCATTTCTTTTTTATATAGATTATTGTATTAACCTTCTAATAAGCCTGCCTGCCTTTGCTTCTCTCCTCCAATTCATCCTTTACACTGCTACCTGAGTAATTTTTCCCAATGAACTGCTATGTTCATGTCACCACTGTACTCAGAAACCTTCAGAGGCTGCCTGCCCATCATCTACCAAATAAAATATAAATCAATGTTTCCAGCCTTCCAGGTCCTTCACAATCTGACTGACAGACTTGACCAACCTCATGCCACACTACTTGCTTTTCATATACAGGCATGCCTTGTTCTATTGCACTTCACTTTATTGTGCTGCACAGAGATTATGGGGCTTTTTAAATTTGTTGGGTTTTTTTTACAAATTGAAGGTTTGTGGCAACCCTGCATCAACAAGTCTATTGACATCATTTTTCAACAGCATGTGCTCTCATTGTGTCTCTGTATCACATTTTGGTAATTCTTGCAATATTTCAAACTTTTTGTTATGATTATATATGTGATAGTTATGATCAGTGATCTTTAATATTACAATTGTTTTGGTATGCCACGAACCACAACCATACAAGACAGCAAACTTAATCGAGAAATATTGTATGTGTTCTGATTGCTCTGTCAACAGTGATTCTGTCTCTTTCCCTCTCTTCAGGCCTCCCTATTCCCTGAGACACAACAATATTGAAATTAGACCAATTTAAAACCCTACAATGATCTCTTAAGTATTCAAGTGAAAGGAAAAGTCAATCAATGCAGGAAACTTCACTGTTGTCTTATTTTAAGAAATTGCCACAATCACCTCAACCTTCATCAACCAACAGTCATCAATATCAGAGTATGACCCTTTATGGTCTGCTGAAGGCTCAGATAATGGTTAGCTTATTTTTAGCAATAAAGTATTTATAAAGGTATGTGCATTGTTTTCTTTTAGACATGATGCTGTTGCACACCTAATAGACCTATAATATACACCTATATGCCTAATATATCGATAGCATAAATATAACTTTTATACGTACTGGGAAACCAAAGAAATCTGTGTAACTTTTGCGATATTCACTTTTATTGTGGTGGTCTGGAACCAAAACCACAATTTCTCTGAGGTGTGCTTGTACTCTATATTCCAGTCAAACCAGTGTATCCCTCATCTCTCATTCTCTATTCTCAATCTGCCCATCCTGTACAGATGTCTAGAATGAAGTCTTTTCCCACCTTCAAGACCCAACTCCAATGCCCAACTCCATGAAGCTTTTCCTGACCTTTCCAGGTGAAAATCATCTCTTCTTTCTCAAATTCTTCCTAAAACTTAACCCAGACCTCTCCATTCTACTCATTCCACCTACTTTTCCTCATATAATATTTACTTGTGTACCTGTCCTTTCTCTTCTTTGAGAGCAGGGCCTATATCATGTCTACCTTTGTATCCCTAGAGTTCAGCATAATTCTTTGCGCACAGTAGACACTTAATAAATGTTTGTTGAATTGCAGTGAATTTAAGTTGAACACTGAAGGAAAGATAAAACTTTAGACAAATGGAAAGGAGGGTGGAACAACATTCTAGGCAGTGGGAACAGTGTGAGCAAAAGGTAGGGAAGAGGAAATGTGAATGGTGTGTTTGGTAACAACTGGGGGACTAAGTCTTTCGAGAGTGAACATTCATTCATCTCAATGCACTTCAAAATACTTCTTTATTTGGACAGTGGAAATTAGGTTGGAGACAGGTAAACAGGAGCCAAAGGAAATGCCTGAGGACCAGGCTCAGTTGATTGATATGAGATACATGAAATTGAGAAGTGGAGTCTCTGGCTTGTGCATGCAGAGAGACTCGCTACCCTGGGACAGAAATACCCCACCTCTGCCCCAAGAAGAATGTCTAACCACAGTTGGTTGATCTTTTCAAAGCATTTGGGGGTACATCCCAAAGACTCCAGCGGTCCATACTCTGGGGCACATACCTCATTGCTCTCTAGGGACATCCTGTTCTCTGACCTAGCCCAAGATCTGACTTCTTCAATCCTTCTTATTGGTTGACCTACAGGCTCTGAAGAGTTTCTGACCCGTCTCCTTTTCTGTTGCATTCTTCCCTTTTCTCTGCTTTCTCCCCATGCTTCAGTCTCTTAAATGCTAGGTTTTCTTATGAACAGTTACTATCACCGAGGCTCAAGATTTGCTTTGTTCCCATTCACTTTCTCCTCTGATTCTTATGTAGTGCCTTTCTGAATTCTGTTAATCCTGAGTGTTTAATTTGGGCAGAGCTAAAGGCCCCCCACCATTGAACAATAGGCTGGCTTCCAGATTAATAAAGGGACTTTCAGAACAAGGGGTTGGGGTGGGTGTCCACTGAGGACTACTGATGATGGCTAATAGATTGTAGACTATTAGGTCAGATAGACACACCATAGCAAAAAGAATTATTTGTTGTCCTCATATTTTCTGTGATTTTTCAGCATAGCAACTCTGCTTCAGTGAGGTAATTTGCTGTCTCCATTGTCTATTACCTCCTTTGTCGCATTATCACACAAGTACTTCCCTGTATTGGTACTGTGATATACTTCCTCCTCCTCAACTCCTGCTTATGAACCTATAAGCCTCCTTCAAGAAACCTTCCTCAGCTTACCACACCCAGCTTCACTTCCTTCAACCCTTCCCTTGCCTACCCCATCACCCACAGTACCAATACTAAAGAGGAGCAGGATGACTGGATCTGTCCAGCTGCCCCTACCTAGTTCTGGCCTTTTCCTTTGTGTCTGTGTACAGGGTGTATTGTGCTACCTTCCCAATCAGATTTTTTAGCTCCCCCAAAATAGGAAACCATATTTATTCTTTGCTCAGGGTCATTCCCCCAAGGGAATAACCAGCCTTAATAAGAATGGCTGCCAGAGGAACCAGAGACTCCCCTGGTTTTCTGCTACTTAGAGACAGAGGCAGAATTGTATGTGAGAATGTGGGCATCCTAATTCCTCCTAAACACCACCCTCCATGAGATATAGTGTTCGTCTTTCGAGGCTTTCCTTCTCTGCAGGCTGATGCTTCTTTTCCCTAGCTTAATTTGAATCAGTCTCCAAACCTTTCGCCTCCCTCCTCTTTCCCCACTACCTCCTTTCTTATCCCTCTTCTGTGCCTCTGTAAAACCTTTAAAGCTATTAGGGAGGTCAGAATGGAGCCTATCCCAGCAAAATGAGAAAAGATTACAGCAATACATTTACTGTCAATGGCAATAAGGCTGCCTGAACAGGGGAGTAGAAATATTTGATTTTAGTCTCTCTGGGGGGGTCTTGATGGAAGAGAGCTGTCAGCTTGAGGGTCCCAGTCAGGATATGTAGGGAAGTCTAAGACCACAGCCATGTGGGGACCCAGGAATCCCAACTCTCACAACTCCTGTATCCATCATATCTTCTCCTACCTGAATGTCAAAAGTATGTTTGCCTAAAAGACTATTTTTACAGAAAACTCATACAAGGCAAGTGCTCACATGGATATCAGAAGTAGTGATACAAGGACACTCTCAAGGTCTCTTTGAAGAACTTTGGAATTGATTATGAGACATAGGAGACACTGGCACAGGACTGTCCAACATGACCAGAATTGTAATAGCTTAAAAAAAGAAATGTGAGATGTGCAAATTTAGAGCCTTCTCCATTCCAAATGTTCACATGGTCTATTTGTGTCCAACCAGGGATAGAGCATTCCAAGCTCGTATTGATCTGATCAGTCACAGCTGGACACACTGAACATTGACCCCAATATTATGATATCATTTTGATCCTCTCCTATTATGAAGGACAATAATCAACCTCCTTGCCATAATCATCTCTATAAAGGCTATTCTTTTTTTAAAATTTAATTTATTTATGATTCATGGAACAAAATCAGCATAACAGCACAATAAAAAAGAGACTGACACATGAAACTGCAAATCTACTATGCACATCTTACTATTCGCTCCAAATATACAACAAAGTTATCATGGCCACCCTTAGACACAAAGGGGCTATTTCTACTTCCTTCCTCATCACCATGCTTCCTTACTTCCTCCTCTGTCAATATCATTATGGTTTCCTCCACCTATTAGTGTGGAGAGAGAGGAAAAAACACTTCCAAAAGGGTGAAGAGACATAATAGAATCCTGTGCTGCTCCCCCAATCATATACTTTCTGAGTATAGTCATGTCTCCGTTGAGGATAGATGGGTCAGGTTCAGTCTGAGAGACTTGGGGGAAATAATGTAATATTCATGGCTCCACTGAAGGTTCTTGTCTTAGCATCTTTAGCTCCTTGCCCAAACCAATCCAACAAGACATGAACAATATCTATTACACACAACAAAGGACATTCATATCTGAGCCCATAATTATTTATGGGAAACTCTCCTTCAGGTGGTCCCACCTTTCGTAGAAGTCTATATAATCCCTCCAGATTTACTATGCCATTCTGGGGTCGAGGTACCTCCAAAATGGGAAAGAAATTAAGGGAGTAATCCATTCACCTCTGCCTTCTTTGTAATGTAAATGCCTTTCTGTCTCTATTTCTGTTTTGCTATCTCTATATCCTCTCCATATATGTGTATGTTAATCTCATATTAGGAACTCCCTGAAAATATTACGTTTTCTCTAATTTCTATCTCTTTCTTCCCTACTCCCATAAACCGGAAAGCAGGCTAAGGCAGGTAGTAAGAAAATAAAGAGGGAGGGAATATGGGCATATGCTAACAATGTGGTAGATCTCCACTCTATCCGTCTTTTTCCCTGTGATTTGTACCATTGTCTTCACTCATTCTCTTTTTCTTGGCCAGCTTTTTCCATCTACCACAAAATAAATGCATCCCATACTCAGCTGCTAACTTCCAAGTCTATTGGACAAAGCTGAAGTCAAAGAAGGTAGAGGGACACTTACTTCAAATTCTTATATGTCCTTATTCCCTAACTCCATCTCATTTTTCAGGAGGACAAAGGGAAATGGAATGACAAAGTCAAGAAAAGTTAAGATTGGAAAGTTTCAGGATTATGCTTTAGATATATTATTCTCCTATCCTTTACATTAGTCTCCACGATCAATAACCTCTGCCTTGCCAACTGAGTTAATGTCCAAGGAGCAAGTTCACAGAACTTCTGAGAATGGGCTAAGAATAAGGAGATCTGGGTTCTAGTCCTATCACTAGCACACTCTCCATTCCATTCCAAATGTAGACCTCTCTCCCTCAAATCTCCAGTTACTTCTGTCACCAAATATCACCAAACAAATTCATCTCCTAATGCTAATCCACAAAGATTTGCCATTACATATAGTTGGTATTTAATAAATGCTGGATGGATGAATTTCATAAATTCTGGATTTAATAAATGTTGTATTAGATTAGTTTGGATTGTTCCTGAAGCACATTGTTTGCTCCTTTGCATGAAGAAGTTAAGTGAAATAATAAATAATAGTAAATGGTGGGTAATTAAGAGGAAAAAACAAAGGGAAAAAAGCGAAGAAGAAAGAATGAGAGAAAGCCCAAGAGAGACAGGGAGTTTTATATGGTGTCCATGTTAGAGAGTGCAGGAGTACTAGAGAAGGGGTGTTAAATGGTACTATGGAGGGGCAGAACCAAGATGGCAGAGTACAGACCAGGACCCAGCTGAACTCTCCCAACACTTTCCTCCAAACAACTTACAAATAATGTCTCAAATAACATTTTGGAGTAGCAGAGATAACCAAAGGTCAGAGGAAGACATTTTTGCAGCCCAAGACAACTTAAGTGCACAGGTGAGATCTGTAACACCAGAGTGGGCACAGGTGAGGAGCAAGGAAGGACCAAGATAGTTCTTAGAGGTAGTGTCAACCCAGAGACAGTAAGGTCTAGCTGGCACTAATTGGCAGCTATATTACTCATACACAGTTCTGGGTTGCAGTTCTAGGGTAGAGAAGAGTACTTATGGTTGATCACAAGAGAGTAGGAGACCTGGTCTCAGCTTGAGGGTCAAGAGGAGCATTATTACCTCTGGTTGCAGGGGAGCAAAGACACTTTCTAGGTAAAGACCAGACCACAAACCGAGAGTACTTCTGGAGTGAACTTTTCCCAGGCTAACACCATCTTGGAAGCACTAAAAACTTACAGATCTTTAGAACTAGCTCTGAAAACAGCAGCACAAAAAATCTTGAAGCTTGGCTCTGTTTCCCCACCCCTGAGGGAACACAGCCCAACTTTAACACAAAGTTCAAAGTAAAGAAATAGACTGGGAAAATGAGCAAACCTATTACTGTGACAGGCAAGACAAAGACTTAGAAACAGACAACAATGTGAAAACAGCTATAAGCAAAACCTCAAAGAAAAATGCTGATTGAACCCTAGGCCAGCAAGAATTTCTGGAAGCATTAAAAAAAGAGATAAGAATAGTTGAGAAAAAATGAAGGGAGAGGGAAATGAGAGGGATACAAGAAAATTATGAAAAGAATTAACAGTGTCATAAGAGAGGCACAAAAGGTACTGAAGAATAGAGCTTTTCAAAGAAGAATATGCCAAATGGAAAAAGTGGTACAAAAACTCACCTTAAAAAAACCAAATTGGCCTAATGATAAAAGAGACACAAAAATTCACTGAAGAACTCTTTTTAAAGAAGAATATACCAAATGAAGAAGAAACCACAGCTATCTACAGTCATATGAAAAAAATGTTCCAAATTACTCTTTATTAAATCACTCAAGGCTGCACATGCCATCTACTTGCCTTTGTCCATTTTTAGCTTTTAAGGTCATTTGTATCATTTGAGAATTCTTTCTCATTCATATAGTTGTGAAAGGTAGCTTGTTAAAAAAAAGGAATATCCTTTTCTCATTTGTTTATGATATGATCTTTTCTAATTTATGTTGTATATTCATCTAAAGCTTATTGTGGTATATAATGTGAGATACTGATCTTATTGATCACTACATTACTGTGTTCAATTTTTTTCCTGGATTTTGTTTACCTAACTTGTCCCATTGGTCTACTTTTCTCTTGTTTAAAAAAGTGATCCAATAGTTTAGATGATTATTACTTTGTAGTATTATTAAAGATCTGGTAATGCTAGGTTTCCTTCACTCCTATTATTTTTATTATTTCTCTTGAGATACATGGCTATTTGTTCTTTCAAATGAATTTTATTATTATTCTAATTTTATAAAGTAACTCCTTGAATGTTTGATTTCTGTGGCACCAAATCTCTAAATTAATTTACATAGTATTATCACATTACTTCCTTGGCACTGACCAACTATGAGCAATTAATACCTTACCAATTATTTAAGTCCTCCTTTATTTTTCCAAAGACTATTACTATTCATAATATATAAAGCATGT
The DNA here is from genome assembly GCA_023548195.1 of Bettongia penicillata ogilbyi. NCBI lineage: Eukaryota > Metazoa > Chordata > Mammalia > Diprotodontia > Potoroidae > Bettongia > Bettongia penicillata. The sequence continues at coordinate 3,700,203 of JAJHZJ010000092.1, forward strand.
CTTGGTAGGTTGATTCCCAGACAGTATATATAAATTATATAGATATTTTCAATAAAATTTCTTTTTCTTTCTTTCACAGTTGCATCTTCTTAGTAAAATGCAGAAAGGCAGATGATTTTTGTAAGTTTATTTTATATGCTATTACTTTCCTGAAATTTTAGTTTTAATAAATTTTTAGGTGAATCTCCAGCATTTTCTAAATAGACCATCTTATCATGTGCCAATGGTGATAATTTTGTTTCTTCTTTGTCTCTACTTATCTACTTAGTTTCTTTATATTTTCTTATTGCATTATTGCTAGAATTGTACCAGATAATAGTGGTGATAATGGACATCCTTGTTTTACCCTTAATCTCACTGAAAACATTTCTAGCGTTCTTCATAACAGATAATGCTAGCTCTTGGATTCAGATAGGTATATTTTGCCATTTTAAGAAAAGAACCATTTATTCTCATGCTTGTTGGTGTTTTTAATATGTATTTTATTTTTACAAGAGCCTTTTCTGCCTCTGTTGATATGATCATGTTATTTTTATTGTTTTGTAAGGAATATGGTCTATTATGCTTTTAGATTTATTAATGCTGAACCAACCATGTATTCCTGGTAGAAATCCAACCTGGTCATAAAGTATTATCTATTTAATATGTTATTGTAGGCCCTTTGCTATTATTTGATTCATATTTTGCAGAAATATTCATTAGAAATATAGAACTATGGCATTTTTTTCTTTGCCTTATATTCCCCTGGTTTAGGTATGAGGACCATATTTGTCTCATTGAAGGAGTTTGGTAGGATGTTTCACTCCCTATTTTGCAATTAGCTTATGTAATATTGGTATAAGTTATTTTTTGCATGTTTGGTACAATTCATCGGGTTGTGGGTTTTTTCCTTTGGAAGTTCATTTGTGGCTCGTTCATTCTTTTTTTTCTGAGATCAGGTTATTTAAATTATCTGTTTCTTTTTCTGTTAATCTAGATAGCTTATATAGCTGTAAGTATGAATCCAACTCATTGAAAGTATCAGCTTTGTTAGCATATAATTGGGCAAAACTGTTTCTAACAATTTCCTTATTTCCTCTTCCTCTGTATGTCCTCCTTTTTCAGTTTTGATTTTTGTAATGTGGTTTTCTTTTCTTTAAAAAAAATTTAAATGAGTCTATTTTATTTGCTGATTTTATAACTTTTTAATCTCTCAGTTTTATTGATCAAAGTTTTTTTGGTTTTTTATCTATACTTTATTTTTATCTATTTTATCTTATTTATTCTTTGAGTTTCAGAATTTCTGTTTTTGTGTGTGTGCATGTGTGTGTGTGTAAGTAAGGTTTTTTTAACATTGTTTTAAGATGTTTGTTTTTGTTGTTGCTGTTGTGTGTCCATTTCCTCTGTTCTTTGTCTCTTTTGTTGGTGAAAGTATATGTATATTTATATATTTATAATGTATATGTACGTGTGTATACACATACACACAAATATATGTATACATACACACAACATACACTTTTTCCTAAGGACTGATGATATCTGCATGTTTCTTATTGATGTGATTTAAAAAAAATAAAATTATCTATTGCTTCTTTAATTTGTTCTTTATCCCACCAATTATTTAGTATTAAATGTTTTTAGTTTCCACTTAAGTTTGAATGCTTTCTTCAAAGACTCTTTATTGGTTATAATTTTTGTTGCCTTGTGGTCAGTAAACAATGTGCTTCATTTTGCAGCTTCTGTGCATTTGTTTATGTGTTTTATTTTATGCAGTAGAACAATAGTGTCAAACTCAAATAGAAACTTGCTAAACCTCACCTCACCCTGCCTGCCACTGTATATTGACTTAGAAAATAATATATTAACATTATCTATGTTCTATTGTATTTTTATTTATTTTTCTAAGCATTTTCTAATTATATTTTAGTCTGGTACAGACCACACTGGAGACTGTTGCTGCCTGAGTAGTATATTTGACACTTCTGTTGTCTTTTTTGTGCAGATGCCAAGCAAAGCTAATATATATGCTCTTTCCAATTTCCATTAAGTAACTGCCAGAAATTGATTATATCTAATTTTTCTAAAATGCTATTGAAGCCTTTAGCTTCTTTTTGTTTATTTTTTTAAAGATCGAATTATGTTTGAAAAGAGGAACTCATAGTTCTGTGGTCTATTTCTCCCTGTAGTTTAATTAGCTTTTCCTTTAAGTATTTAGATGAAATGTCATTTGGTGCATATGTACTAAGTATTGATATTATTTCATCATCCATGATGCCTTAAGCCTTTAAGCATAGTTTCCTGGCTTAACTGTTTTTACCATGTATATTTTTATCGTTGCCTTTTCACAGATCATAATTGCTACCTCTGCTTTTCTTTTTAATTCACCTGAGGCATAATAAATCCCGTCCCAGCCCCTCACTTTAACTGTCTGAATCTTTATATTTCAAATGTATTTCTTGTAAACAATATATTGCTAGATTCTGCTTTTTAGTACATTCTACTATTCTCCATTTTATGAGTTATTTTAATCTTGCTCTTGTTCATGGTTTCATTTATTAATTTTGGTTTAATAAAATATGTGGTCTATAATATCCTATTATAGTTTTCTCTTTCTTTGCCTCCTCTTTGCAAATAAAAAGAAGCTGATGAAAGAAAGGAAATGGAGTCAGAAGTAGTAATTTATAATTTGAATGATCTAATCCTACCTCTTTGGTTTTCCTCTCTTTGCCCTAAACAAAACCAAATGGCTCATTCTCACACTTTCTTTTTTTCCTTTTAATTTCTCCATTATGGTCAGCCCTCCTGAGCTGGTTTGTTTTCTTTGTGACTGTTCTTTACCCAAATTTACCTTTCCTTTTAGACTCATGTCTTTTCTTTCCCTGACTCCGCATACTTCTCTGTTGATTAATATCATTCTTTACTAAATTCATTGTGTATATTTCTATACTCTTCTATTCTATTCCAATTATGAGAGACAGTTACTCCATCATCTTCCTCATTTTTCTTCTAATGCATTCCTTTTCTTTTTTCATTTCTCTTTTAAAACCAACAAAACAGAACAAAATTACATCTAGGCCCTACGTTTGTTTTTCTTTACTCTCTCTGTCATACTTGAAGACAGTGAGAATAGGAAGAGATAATTGTCTCTTCTTCTCCTGTTAGAATATAAATATTCAGCTGCCTACAGAAGTACATTAGTATTGTACATCAGTTTTATGGTAACATGTTTCCCCAGGTTCTGGATAATGAACAATGTTCTTATGCTTTCCTAGTCACCAGTGGAGTGAATCAGGGCTGCGTGCTTGCCTTCATGCTTTTTAGAATGAAGCTGTTGGACCCCTTCAACAAGGACAAAAACATCATCAAGGTCAGATGCCGCACTGAAGGTAAATTGCTTAACTTGAAAAAGCTGCAAGTCAAGACTAAAGAGGAAGGAGGGTTGTTGCATGACTTTTTGTTTGCAGATGATTGTGCACTCAATGTGGCCTCTGAGGATGAAATGCAACAAAATATGGATTGATTCTCTGCTGCTTATGCTAATTTTGGCCTAACAATTAACACCAAGAAAACACAGATTTTTCACCAGCCTTCACCATACCATCCATATGCTGAACCATTGATTACAACAATGGGAAAAATTTTGAGTGCTGTAGATAAGTTCACTTACATTGGCAGTATACATTCCAGGGATGTACATATAGATGATGAGGTTGATGCATGCATTGCCAGAGTTAGCTCATTATTTGGGAGGCTCCAGAGGAAAGTATGGGAGAAAAGAGGTATTATCTTACTTACCAAATTAAAGGACTACTTAGCCATTGTGAGGATCTTGCCTGTGAAGCCTGGTCACTATACCAGCACCATTCCAGGAAACTGAAACACTTCCATTTGAATTTTCTTAGAAAAATTCTGAAGATCTCTTGGAAAGATAAGGTACTGAGGTCCTTTCTGAAGCTGAACTGCCAAGCATTCAAATTCTGCTACAGAAAATGCAGCTTGAATGGACTGAATTATTCAAATACCAAAAATTTGTTTGCCTAAAAGACTATTTTATGGAGAACTCACACAAGGCAAGTGCTCACATGGAGGTCAGAAGTGATATAAGGACACTTTCAAGGTCTCTCTGAAGAAGTTTTGAATCAGTTGTGAGACGGGGAAGACAATGGCAAAGGAGGCCCAGAATGATGTACCCACATCAAAGAAGACTCTGTGCTTTATGAGCAAAGCAGAATTGTGTCAGCCCAAATGAAATATGAGATGCACAAATTTAGACATCTCCACTGCAAATATTCATGTGAACTATTTGTGCCCAACTTGTGGTAGAGCCATGGGATCTCATATTGGTCTGATCAGCCCCAGTCAGACACACCATAACTTGACCCCAATATAGTGATGCCATTTTGGTCCTTTTTGAGAATAAAGGACAACAACCAACCGTAGGCACTCAGTCATTATTTCATCCCCTTTATATTGCTCAATATAATTGCTTCTTAGGTCCTTCTCAGTTCTAGTCTTTCTCTGACGAATGTTCAAAAGAGTCCTACTCTGTTAAAGATCCATTTTCCACTCCAACTTGATCTCCATTTCATAGAATTTGGTATTTCCTTCGGACATAACTCAAGCAGGACCTTGTATATGAAGCCTTTTCTAATTTCCCCATCTACTAATGATCCACCCTCTATTTAACTGTCATATTTAACTAACTTGTATTTAGTCTATATGTATTTGTTATTCACTCTATTAGAATAGAAGCTCCTTAAGAAAAATGACCTTTCTTTCTTTTCTCCTTCCTTCCTTCCTTCTTTCCTTCCTTCCTTCCTTCCTTCCTTCCTTCCTTCCTTCCTTCCTTCCTTCCTTCCTTCCTTCCTTCCTTCCTTCCTTCCTTCCTTCCTTCCTTTTCTTTCTTCTTTTTGTACAATTTCCAGCACACATCAGATAAATACTTATTTACTGATTTTCACGATGTGTAGTTGAACCTTTTCTTTTTGGTTGTTTTTGATATTTTTTCTTCTACCTAAAAACTCTGGATTTTGACTATGACATTTGTAAGCATTTTCAGTTTGAAGTATCTCTCAGGATGTGACCAGAATATTCTCTTATTTTCACTTTGCTTCCTAGTTTTAAGAGTTAACACTAAGGATTTATTAAGAGTTTACAGGCTACTCATATTGTACTAACATGTGCTGAACATGGGAGATATAAATAAAAGCAAAAAAGAAAGACCTTGACTTTTAATGGTGGAATTGTGTGTTCATCCTTTGTTACCGAAGAAGACCACGCCATCAGAGAAATGATGACATGACTTGCACTTTGTTTTGGGTGAGGGAGGGCTGTGCAGGTCACCAGCCTCACTTCTCCTCCACAGCCTTCTGAATCCAGTGACCAGATATTCATCAGGGTGACTGGAGATGACCCAGGATGAGGCAACTGGGGTTAAGTTACTTGCCCAGGGTCACACAGCTAGTCAAGTGTCTGAAGTGAGATATGAACTCAGGTCCTCCTGACTCCTACACTTGTGCTCTATCTACTGCACCACCTAGCTGCCCCTGTCTAATGATGGAAGATAATACATAGAAGAGGAGACATGATATCCAGGTTTTTTATTTAGTCATGGTTTTCAGGAACTCTAACTGATCTCAAATTATCTCTTCTCATTCTGTTTTCCAGGTCATTTAAAAAATATATATATATATATAATTTTGTTGATGTCTTTTGTTTTTATATAGCCAAAATTTCTTCCAGCATTCTTCTCTCAGTCATCTCATATAACAGAATTTTTTAAAAGAAAAGGAAAAGATCAGCAAAACTAATTAATGTCTCCTCAAATCTGACAATATAAACTCTATTCCACACTTAAGGACATGTCCTTTCTCCTTCCCCACTTCTGCAAAGGAGTTTAAAGAAACGTTTTATCATCTCTCTACTTTGGAACCTTTTCAAATCTCTTCTTTCTAACTTAGTAACATTCATTTTCAGTTACTTTGTGGTGACCTTTCCATTTACATTGTTATAGTCATTGTATATATTGTTTTCTTGGCTCTACTTCACTTTGCATCAGTTCATATAAGTGATTCCATGTTTCTCTGTATGCACTGTTTCTTAAAACACAGTAAAACTCCATTTCATTTATGCACCATAATTTGTTTAGTTATTACCCTGATGATGGCTAACTACTTCATTTCCAGTTCTTTGCTACCACAAAAAGTGCTACTATAAATATTTTGGTGTATGTAGGACCTTTATTTTTATCAATAACTTTCTTGGAGTATGTGTTTAGCAGTGGAATCTTTGAGTCAAAGGATATAGGCATTTTATTCACTTTATTCACAGTTACAAATTGTTTCCCGGAATGGTTGTACTTATTCACAGCTCCACTAATCAAGCATTAGTATGCCTGTTTTTCCACAACGTTGACTATTCCTGGTTTTTGTCATCTTCACCAATTTGTAGAGTGTGAAGTGAAATTTTAGGGTTGTTTTGATTTGCATTTCTCTTTATTATCACTTTGGAACATTCTTTGATATGGTTTTGATTATTTGCAAATATTCTGTTGAGAATTGTTTCTTTATATTCTTTGACTGATATTTTTGGGTTTTTTTAATATTTTATTTTTAAAACTTTGAGTTCCAAATTCTCTCCCTGTCTCCTTCTCTACTCCTCCTCATTGGGAAGACAAGCAATTCAATATAGGTTATACATATGTAGTCATTCAAAACGTATCCATAGTAATCATGTTGTAAAAGAAAATATAGACCAAAAAAACTCAAGAAAAATAAAGTTTAAAAAAACAGTATTCTTCAGTTTGTATTCAGACACCATCAATTCTTTCATCCTATGTCCCTCAGAGTTGTCTTGGATCATTGCATTACTGAGAATAGCTGATTCATTCACAGCTGATCACCTTACAATATTGTTGTCACTTTGTATACAGTACATTTCACTTTGTATCGGCCTATGCAAGTCTTTCCAGGTTTTTCTGAGAGCAACTTGCTCATCATTTCTTATAGTACAATAGTATTCCATTATAATCACATACTGCAACGTGTTCAGCCATGACTCAGTGGATGGGTATACCCTCAATTTCTAATTCTTTGCCCCCAGAAAAGAGTTGCTATAAATATTTGTCAACATATAGGGTCCTTTTCCTTTTTGTTTTTTATCTCTTTTGGGATATAGAACTAGTGGTGGTATGCAAAGGATATGCATGGTTTTATAGCCCTTTGGGCATAGTTCCAAATTGCTCTACAGAATGATTGACTCAGTTCACAACTCCACCAACAATATATTAATGCCTCATTTTTCCCACATCCCCTCCAACATTTGTCATTCACCTTTGTTATCCTATTAGCCAATCTAATAGGTATGAGGTTGTACCTCAGAATTTTTTAAATTCACATTTCTCCAATCAATAGTGAGTTAAAGTATTTTTTTTTTTCATATGACTAGAGAGAGCTTTGATTACTTCATCTGAAAACTGACCATATCTTTTGATCATTTGCCGACTGGAAAATGGCTCTTATTTTTAGAAATTTGACTCAGTTCTCTAAATATTCAAAAAATAAGACCTTTATCAGAGAAACTTTCTTCAAATTTTTTTCAGTTACTATTGGTAACTGTATTTCCCTCAATTCTATCCCCCTGCCTGTTTATTCTATTCTCCCTCTTTTCCTCCTGCCCTTCTTCAAAAGAATTTTACTTCTGACTATGCCATCCCTCATCTGCCCTCCCTTTTATCACACACACCCTTTCTTTTGTCCTCTTCTTCTCCTACTTTCCTGTAGGATAAGATAGATTTCTATACCCTGTTGAGTGTGTATGTTAGTCCCTCTTTAAGCCAGTTCTGATGAGAGTAAGGTTCACTCACTCCTCCTCATTTGTCCCCTCATAGCCTCCACTATAAAAGCTTTTTCTTGCCTCTTTTATGTGAGATAATTTACCCCATTCTACCTTTCCTTTTCTCTTTCTCTCAGTATGTTCCTCTCTCACTCCTTAATTTTATTTTTTATATATTATCCTTTTATATTCAGCTCATATCTGTGCCCTCTCTCTCTCTCTCTCTCTCTCTCTCTCTCTCTCTCTCACACACACACACACACACACACACACACACACACACACACGCACACGCACATATATACTCCTTCTAACTACTCTAATATTGGAAAAGAGCTTATGAGTTACAAATATCATCTTCCCATGTAAGAATATAAACAATTTAGCCTTATTAAGTCCCTTATAGTTTCCCTTTCCTATTTACCTTTTTATTTTTCTCTTGAGTCTTGTATTTGAAAGTCAGATTTTCTATTCAGTTCTGGTCTTTGCATCAAGAATGCTTGAAAGTCCTCTATCTCACTGAATGTCCATTTTTCCCCCTGAAGAAAATACTCAGTTTTGCTGGGTAAGTGATTCTTGGTTGTAATACCAGTTCGTTTGCTCTCTGGAATTTCATATTCTAAGTCCTCCTGATTCTTTAATGTAGAAGCTGCTAAATTTTATGTGTTACCCTGACTGTAATTCCATGATACTTGAATTGTTTCTTTCTGACTGCTTGCAATATTTTCCTCCTTGACCTGGGAACTCTGTAATTTGACTATAACATTCCTTGTAGTTTTCATTTTAGGATTCTTTTCAGGAGGTACTCATTGTATTCTTTCCATTTCTATTTTACCCTCTGGTTCTAGAATATCAGAGCAGTTTTCCTTGATAATTTCTTGAAAGATGATATCTAGGTTCTTTTTTTTTTTGATCATGGCTTTCATGTAGTCCAATAATTTTAAAATTATCTTTCCTAGACCTTTTTTTCCAGATCCATTGTTTTTCCAGTGAGATATTTCACATTGTCCTCTTTTTTCATACTTTTGGTTTTGTTTTATTGTTTCTTAATTTCTCATAAAGTCATTGGCTTATACTTGCTCCATTCTAATTTTTAAGGAATTATTTTCTTCAGTGAGCTTTTGGACTTCCTTTTCCATTTGTTCAATTCTGCTTTTAAAGATATTCTTCTCCTCATTGGCTTTTTGGACCTCATTTGGCCTAGTCTGTTTTTTAAAGTGTTATTTTCTTCAGTATTTGTGTGTATGTGTGTGGGTGTGTGTCTCCTTTACCAAGCTGTTGATTCATTTTTCACCATTTTCTTGCATCACTCTCATTTCTCTTCCCAATTTTTCCTCTACCTCTCTTACTTGATTTTCAAAATTCTTTTTGAGCTCTTTCATGGCTTGAGATCAATTTATGTTTTTTCTTGGAGGCTTTGGATGGAGGAGCTTTGACTTTGTTGTGTTCTTAGGAGTGTATGTTTTAATCTTCCCTGTCATCATAGTAACTAGTACCTTTCTTTGATCAGAATTTTTTTTTCTATTTGCTCATTTTCCTAGCCTATTAGTTGACTTGTAACTCTTTATTAAGGATTCTGCTTCCAGGATTGAGGGCACACTGTCCCAAGCTTCAGGGGTTTTGTGTAGCTTTTTCCAGAGATACTTCTAGGGACTTGTAAGTTTTCAGATCTTCCAAAGTGGTATGATCTAAGGAGAGGTGTTTCTACTCTCCTGGCCTGTGGGTCTGTGAGCAACCACAGGCACTCTCTTCTTCCCTGGAACTGTGGTTGCAAGGTCTACTCTGCTAATGCTCCTCCTAGCCTTGGGACTGCCACCCAGGACTGTGACTCAGATCCAAGTATCAGTAAAGCAACAGAGTCCTTCCTCAGTGCTAGCAAAAGACCCTTGGAATCACCATCTCACCTTACTATCTGTAAGTTGAGATCTCTGGAAGCAGTCACTGCAACTACCACTACAGCTGCCAATTCAGTCACTCCCAAGTCCTGCTTCTGGTCTGCTGTAGTCAGGGTTGTGTTGGGGCAACCTATACTGGACTGCACTCCTCTCTCACCCTGGTGCAACAGACCTTTCCTGTTGACCTTCCACATTGTCTTCAGCTGGAATTTTGCTTCACTGTGTCTTTTTGTGAGATCTGTTGTTCTAGAATTTGTTTAGAATAATTTTTGAAAGACATTTGGAGGGATTTGGGGGAGAGCTCAGGTGAATCCCTCCCTTTGCTTCATCATCTTGGATCCATTTCCAATAATCTGTTTTTAATAGTAGATACCTCATATATTCTGATTTTTTTTAATTTTTTCACTTTTTTTCTAACATTCCTTGTTTTCTCATTGAATCATTAAATTCTGCTATTTTATGTTTTTTTAGAATGTCTCCTACTTGGGTAAGGTTATCTACCTTCTGTTCTAATCTGTTTACTCCCCTTCAATTGTTTTTTCCTCAAGAATTCTAATTTTATTTTTCATCTTGCTTCATTTATTCTAGTCTTCATCTTTCTTGATATCTCCACTGTGGAAAGGGGAATAATGTTCCTACCCTTACAATAACTTTTTTACATCCCCTTCTCTTTTTTCACATAGTTATCACCTGATTTAAAGTCCTCATCTTAGATAATTGCAATGACTTTCTAATTGGTCTTCCTGCTTCAAGTTTCTTCCCATCCTCCACAAGTTATAAAAGTGATTTTCCTTAAGTGAAAATATGACCACAGTACCTACCTACTCAACACACTCTCTTGGCTCCCCGTTGCCTTAAGGATAAGATATAGAGTCTTCTTTATGACTTTTAGAGCCTTTAACAACTTGGTTCTACACTATGGTTTCAGTCTCATTATAGGTTACTCCCTTCCTGAGGAAGCTAGTGGTGTAATGGATATAGCACTGGACCTGGAATCAGGAAGGCTCAGGTACAAATTTGTCTTCAGACACTTACTAGCTGTGTGACCACAGACAAGCCACTTAACCTCTGCCTCAGTTTCCTCAACTATAAAATGGGGATAACAATGGTAGCTCTCTTCCAGGGTTATAGTAAGGATTAAATGAGATAATATTTGTAAAAGTACTTAGCAGAGCATTTAGCAAATAAAAGGTACTATATAAATGCTATTCCTTTCCCCTCCCTCATTCTAAGACTTAGTCAAATTGTCCTACTCCTTGTTCATTCCATCTCCCATCTCCAAGCCTTTGCATCAGACATCTCCTCTTCCTGGAATTCAATCTCTCCTCAGTAGTCCTTCTCTTCCTATGAGACTCAGCTCAAGTGCTTCCTTCTACATGAAAACTTTCCTGCAAAAATTGGTCTTTACAGTTGCTTATGCCTTTCCTCCCTGGCTAATTTGTATTTAACTATCTCATAATGATTTTGTATTTATCCTGAATATATTCATTCTATGTATGCATACACACATACATGTTATCTTTCCCAAGAGGATGTCAGTGATTCTCTCTGTCTCTCTCTGTCTCTCTGCCTGTCTGTCTCTCTCTCTCTCTTTCTTCCTTTTGTCTTTGTATCCCCTGATATACCCTTTTCACAGAGCCTGGCACATAGTAGGTGCTTACTCTTGGAGTTCTTATGGTCAAGTAGATAGTCTTGTAATGGTCCAGTAGAGAAGTGATAAGGGTTTGAACTGGTAGGGTGGCTGTGTAAGTAGAGAGAGTGGGTCAGATGCTCAAGATGTTGGGGAGGTAGAAATAACAAGATTGAGCAACTGATTGGATATGTGAGGAGAGGGAGAGTAAGGAGGCGGTTTTTTTTTTTAATTAAATCATGGGATTTACTGGGAAGGAATAGAGATAAGAGAGAAACAGAGGAATAATACTTTAGTATTTCAATCAGTATCAAGGCTGGGATAGTGAAAAAAAGAAAAAAAACCTTTATTTTTTGCAACCAAAACCTACTTTGGCTACTGGACTTTTTCCTGGTTTTTCCTAAATACACCTACCACAATCCCACCCTCCCCAAGCCCTTCACCCACCTATATTCTCCATACCCAATACCTTCTCCAGGACAATTTAATTCCACTCAAGAGAAATTAAGAGGAGAAAAGCAGAGAAACTCCAGGAAAAAGTAACTGCTTAGGTAAAATGATTGAGTCCGAAGATTTGACTGAAATCTGCATTAAAGAATATTTTTTTCCCATTTGGGAGGATTTGTTTTTACTCATTTTTTTTTTTTGCAGTAACAAAAGACACAGACTAGATCATGCATTTCCAAAAAATGCATTTTGCCTCTCCTGCCTACTGTTAGAGTGTGGAGTTATGGGAAAAGAGGAAGAAAAATTGGAATTGGAAGAATCATGTAAAAAATATTAACAACCTTTTTGGAAAAAAGATAGAAGATAGGATCCCAAGCTACATTGGGGAAGAATAGGGGCTCTTTAGTTCTGGGTACAGAAGAATAGTTTTCCAAACCCAGAGACCCCTGGCACTTATAACCATAGTCAAGCTTGTCTATTCATTCCAAGTTACTTGAAGAAATAAATGCTAAGGTCACACACCTAGGAGAATGGACATAGCTTGTACTTATTGTGGAAATACTATCTTCTAGATTCACCTTTGTGCTTCTCTTAACCCAAGTATTTCTGCTTTGTATTATGAATTTTCTTGTTTCCTCATGTCTTCTTCCTCATTTCCTCATTGGGAGTTTAATCTAGAAGCAGGCTCAGCCCTCCCTCACACTCTTGGATGGGGAGGTTAGACACATCTCCTGTCCCCATTGCAGCCAGAATAATGTTGCTATTGCTCTGCCATAGTTCCAGGTGGGAGTGTCCAGGTCCTTGTCCTCCTTCCCACTCTTTTTCATCATACTGGATTCAGAAGCTGACCCCCAGATCTGGGGCCAAGTCCTGCCCTCTGCCTTATTCTTTGGCAATCTATCACATCTCTGTCTCCTGGTAACCTGATGCACATCCTGTCTTCCACCCTACATCTTTCTCTTTTTGTAGTCACTGATCAGGACTTTGGCCTATTGGTGTGGCCCTGACCAGAAAATGGACATTGAGCCAGTTTGAAGCCTCCTGGAGCAACTTTATAGGCTTTTGCTCTGTCTCCTTGTGCAATCATCTGCTGAGAACTGGCTTTGTCCCCTTCTACATCTGGGACCAATCCTTTTAACATCAGGCCCCATTAATGGTAGCTCATGCTGGCTTCAGATCCTCCTGAAGGACTTTCCCATCCAGAATGCCTGTAGTTCTTCCAGATTCCTCCTTATGTAGTCCTAGATTGGATGAATGAGTTTACTGATATCCCTCTCTTTTTAAAAATTTTTTTTTATTAAATCTTTGCTCTATCTGGTACATTTTTCTGTCTTTGCTAGGGTATTTCTCAAAGGAGATAGACTTACCTAGGATCTTTCATAACACCAGATTTGCCAGAAATGTGCCCTTTAATTTGTGGAGAAATATGTTCTCCTGTTTTGTTTGAGCCTTGGTATCCCACCCAGCAAAAGCTCTTTACAGAGCCATAGATTCCCTCTCCTGGATCTAATTAACCCACTTGCTGTACAATGTTATGTTTCCATAAGGAACCAATGTGGTATATCTGAAAGAGTCTCAGGATTCCTGGGCTAAAGTCCTGGTCCTGATGATTCCTAGCTTCATGACCTTGGACAAGTTCTAGTTTCTGTGTCTTGTATTTTAGTCTCGATATTTCCCTTTCTCCACTTCTGCAGGCTCTCACCACACCTCTACCCACAGAAACTACTCAAGCCCAAATGAAGCTTGTCTACAAAAATCATAGAATGTGACGTGAGAAAGATAATCATCCAGCTAAAGGGGAGCAAGCAGCAAAATATGTAAACAGAACTAGAGATCACTATATAAATCAAGTTAATTATTGTGTACACAGAGATGCACTGTTGTGTGTAGAAACATGGCTAACTATGAATATGTAGAGCGTAACTGGTGACAAAATGATTCTAGTCATCTCTTCTTGGCATGGGTAAAATGCATGCACGTTCATGTGTGTAAATCTGTACATACACGTACACAGGGATGCACGGTAATGTTTTTGATTACATATGGATTCAGTCCCAAAGACTGAATGCATGATTTGACGCTTGAGTTCAGAGGAGCTGATAGCCCTGTATTCAAGTTCATCTCCCCTACATAAAGGCATCTTAACATCCTCTTGTGTCTATTCAGCCCTCACCTCTCTTCCTCTCTGGGGCTTCTGTTGATGAAATTTGGCTTTAAATACTCTTTTCCTCTCCTTTCTGTAGACCTGGAAAAGAATTAAGCAGCTGAAGTCTGAAATCAAAAAGATCCCAGTTTCTGCATCCCGCTACCTCCCCAGTGCTCCCTTATTCTTACTTCACCCCCACCCCCACCCCGTGCAAAACCAGAAAATTAATCTCCCCAACTGCCTGTGATATGGAGGGCTGCATTACAAGCTGGGCTCGGAGATAAAGCATGGAGCCGAGGGAGGCGAGGCAGGAATGGCAGCCTAGCCCAGGGGCCCTGTGTGGGACTCAGCAGAGGAGATAACAGGCCTCCCAGCCCCATGAATTATTCACTGGATGCAGCCTCCTCTGGCTCTAGAGCCTGGCCGAGGGCACGGAGATTGCTTGCCTTGAAAAGAGGGAAGGTAGGGGGTCTGGATAGGGTGAAAACTGGTGAAAGACCAGCAGGTTTCTCAGAGGGTTCACCTTTACATATGTATTGGCTGGAGGAATTCTAGCTAATGGAATAGGTTATGAGGCATACCTAGGCAAAAGACAGACAGATAAGGGTCAGTGTTTGGGTTTGGCATGTGAAATAATGTATCTGTATGTCTTAGGGACAGTGAATGTGGGAAGAAGACAGAATTCTCAGGCCTAAAGAGTTCCCAGGACCAACCAGGTCCTCCAGGAGTTCTTATTATCATCACTGGATATTTACTTAGTACCTACTAGGTTCAAGGGTTTGTGCCGAGCTAAGCCAATCAGGCTTAGCCTCTTTAATTGCCAAGTCCTTTTCTCCTTGATACCGTCACCTCCACTCCCACCCTATCTCTTACTCAGAGACTCAGAGAGTCTCTGCAATGGGGAGGTATTCAGTTTTATAGAGGAGATGGAATATATTTCCAAGAAAGATGCAGACCAACAGAGAAAAGAGAATCAGGTGGTGTTAGATAAAGCTGTAGGTACCTGGGCCATGAATGGAGAAGGGGGTGGTGATGGTGAAGGGTAGTGTCAGGAGAAAGAAGGGAAAACAATAGTAGTCAGGGAAAATTTCCCAGTCTGACCCAAATTCTCTGCATCTCTGTGCTTCTTGCCCCATCTCTCTCCCTCCACTCTTACCTGAAATCTCCTTCATTTTCCCCTCTATCGCATCCCTTTCCCCCTCATTTATTTTCTGTTCTTTTTAGTCTATTTCTCTGTCTCTGACTATTTTTCTGTCTCTTGTGCTTTATCTCTTTTGGCCTCTGTTTCTATATTATAATCTCTTTATTTTCCCTTCTCCACTGTTCCATCTCTCCCCCCAACCCCCCTTCCCTCTACACCACCCCAGAAGCTGTTGTAATACAAATGACATGTTGAGGCCACAAATCAGAAAATGTGGCATGAAAGCGATAACCATCTGTCTCCTCTTGGTGGTTGTGGAAGAGGACACGATTGCCATGGAAAGACCCTGAAAGAGAGAGAGAGAGAGAGAGAGAGAGAGAGAGAGAGAGAGAGAGAGAGAGAGAGAGAGAGAGAGAGGCATAAAGAAACACAGGCATTGAAATCAGGAGCATGGAAAATAGAGAAACAACTATACAGAGACACAGCAACCAAGAGACATGTAAATACATCCAAAGAGCCTCCATAATGCAATTAGATGTACAGAGAACATGGATATAACGCTGCTCAAATACATGCAGAGGTACTGATATATAGTCACACACTTGTTGACCAATTTGCAAAGCAAATCTACTGAGACCAAAATTAGAGGTAGGGAGGTGTGGGAGGATGTAGAAGATTAAGGAGAAAGAAAAGAGACTTCTGGAGGGCTGCTAAATGGAAAAGGCAGAGAGGGGAAAGGAATATGGAATCTAAAGGGAAGAGAGAAGAAAGGTAAGGTAGAGAAGAGCAGTTAGAGAGAACTAAGGCAGGAGTTGGGGAGGGGCGGTGAAGAATGAGAAGGGGGAAGAGACAGAGGAAAAGAACAGAAGAGGGAGAGAGAAAGACTAGGAGAGAGAGGAATGAAGGGAGATAGGAAAAGGTTAAGTGTAGAGTGAAAGGGCCGTGGAATTTTTCTAAATCAGAGATCCTGGACGGAGAAATGTAAAAAAGGAAAGAATGAATGGAAGCGAGAGAAGAGGGAGAGAAGGATCATAGGCATAGGATTAATCTGGCTTTAATTCATTCAGTACTTGAGGAAAACAGCAGAGGCTTCTTCCCATACCCTTAACCCTGTTTCTACTTCCCTTTGTCACTGAAAGGTGGCATATGTGGGATGACTGAGGTAGAACTGGTGTGCCCATCTTAACTAATGCTGTTCCTTGATCCTGCAGCCCCCTCCTACCAGCCCACTAATTAACTCCTTAATAGTCTCTGCATTTGCTGAGCTGGCAGATTAAGTCAATGCAGACAGATTGGGGAGCCTGTGATTTCACGCTTGGGGGGAGCGGAACCACTAACGATGGAAGGGGAGGAGAATTGGAAATCAGAACAAGGGGTCCTCTCCTTTCCCTGGGGAACCAGTGTTTCGTTTTCTCCGATTCTGAATCCCTATTTGCTTAACTTCTGGAAGTGTGAGGGTAACTCCTAGGTCTAAAGTAGACGGAGACCTAGATGAGAAGTTTAGAAACAAATCTGCCCAACTCTTTGGGAACAATAATAGCACTAGCTTGGATTTAGGTAATGATTTATTTCATTAAATAGAACCTTCTGAGGAAGACCTCGAGTCCCAACTATAATCCCACCTACAAGAAGCCTAAGTTTCATTCAAGCATCTCCCCCTCTTTGGATTATTTCCAGTATGCCCTTATTGTAAATACTTGTACAATATGCTTGTTTGTACGTAATTATAAGCCTGTTGTCTCCCAGTAGACTGCAAACTCTGCGAGAGCAGGCATTCTCTTTTTATCTCTTTTTACATCCACAACACCTAGCACAATGCCTGGCACACAGTAGGCACTTAATAAATGTTTATTGATTCGTTGACTGAACCTCTAGGTTCATCCCATACCCACAAATGAGCTGAAATGGGAACATCAAATTCAAGGAAATGAATTTGAACTAAGTGGGGGTGGGGGCCGCTGTGGCACAGTAGCAATTAAAGAAACTGAAGAATCTAGGGATCCATAAGACAAAAGACCTGGGGCAGAAAGGGACGTAGGGAGGAGGAAGAGTTCCCAAGATGTTGTTAGTTGGGTTTTTGTGCAACAGAAGTCAGGGCGGATTCATTTCGGTGAGGACTGAACAAGAAACTGCCTTAAAATGCTGTATGAGGGATTTAAGTAAGATAAAAAAGACCTTCCTAAAAGCTGAGTTTATGAAACTGAAAATCTTCCATGGAAGAAAGCCCTAGATTCTTCCCCAGAGATCTCGTGAAGAGAATTTTACCTGGCTAGAATGTGTTAGGGGTGGTCCTATTGGGATTCATACTAATGTTGCTAAGTACCTCAGTACTGACCTGGCCTCCTTACACACCCTCACTTCACCCTCCCTCCCTCCTAGTATTGTTTCCTAGATAATACTCATTTGATTAAAATAATTTGCAGCCCATTGTTGGAAGTCACTGGAAGGGAATTTCATATATCTCGCAGCTCTGTTGGGGTTGGGTCTTGGGGGAAATTACAGATGCTCTAAGATAGGTCTATTTCCAAGAAACTTTAAGATCCAGGCATCTAGAATTAGGCACTCTTGTACCTTCTGAAAAACCTCATCCTGCAGGATTCTAACCCAGTAATGCCTCATTGAATTTCTAAGTCTCCTGGTAGTTGCTGCCATCCAGTGGCTACCCATAGACCCTATCTACCAAGAGGCCTCACCTACCAAAGAGCTCCTAGGTGTTTCTGGACAACTCCCAAGGAGGTATGATCTAATTCAGGGTTTCTCTGCCTGGCCCCTGCACTTTCTGACCTCTTTTTCCCTCCCCACTTCAATCCCTTACCTCTCTCCCTTCAGTATTCCTGAACCTTTTCCATGGGTGCCTTCTTTCCACCTTCCACCTCTCACCCCAACTTCCTCTAACCTTTCCCTAAATGACTGTCATCTTTCTAATTCCAATCTTCACATTTCTCTGCTCTCTCTTTGCTTCCCCATGTGCCCTCTCCTTGTCCAATCTCTCCCATGTTCCCTCTCTACGTTTTTGTATAGAAATCTAGAAACTGAATTCCACCTCTGGGATACAGAATGGTTTTCCTCCACCTCCCTCAAACTCTAGCCTCCTCTCTCTGCCCATCACCACCTTCTTTCCCAATAATTTAAGAACATCAGGACCTCAGCAGTCTCAGTGCTAAGAGCTCCTAATGAGCATCAGCAAATTAACACCTTTGCCTTGATTGCTCCTTTCCTGTTAATTAGATGGGGAGAGCCCAGCAAGGCATCTGATAAAGGGAGGATTATGAAGGACAGACCCACAGTGAGTATGGCTCACCTTCCACTGACCCCCTGAAGTAGCCCTGAGTTCCTTCATATAACTCAACACCCCATTTTCTTTTCCATTTTGTCTTCTAACCCTCCTCCACCCTCTTGTTCCTCCTCTAAACGCTTATTTTTCTCCTTTCTATCCTCTCTTCCCTCCCTTTATTTGTTCTTTCCCCTCATCCTTTAAGTTCCTCAATTTCAATCATTTCCTCCTTTCTTCTCTTTTCTCTCCAGCCTTCCAGAAATTTGAGACTCAGGTACCTATCCTCTTCTCCCCCTATTTTGCTTCAGTTAGAACCTCTTAAAGCAGGGTTAGGACTATAAAATAGGGTCAGAGAATTGAGGGCATTGTATGTTTATGCATGCCCTGGAGTCTATGTGCAAATGTGTAAGAATGAGTGAATGAATGTACCTATAAGTCTGTTTGAACATAGAGTATCTAGATGAGGACCTTCAGGTGTGCAGGGATACAATGTGTGCCTTAAATTGTGTTTGTGTGGTAAGTTTCTGTACGTACAAATATGTATGTATATAAGTTATTGTGTCTCCGTGGGCTTGCGTATGCCTTGTAAATGCTCAGGCACTTGCTTACGTTGGTGTGCGACTGTGTATTTTTGTCTTTGTTCAATGTGACTGTGGCTTGTGTGTGTGTCTCCGAGTGTGTCTCTGTAGTCGCGTATGCGTGTGTATGCACAGCTGCAGCCACCAGAGGAAGCAGGACCATCGATCCGAGACAGCTCCGGGAAGCGGGCGCTGGGGTGCCGACACTCTCACACATCAGCTGGCTCCCAGACCCCTCGATGCACAGCCTCTGCGCTCTAGCCATCTGACCCCAGAAGGAGAGAGGCGTCGGAGAGCAGGGGCAGGGAAAGCGGGGAGGCTGGCAGAGGCAGACCGAGTCCTCCTGTCCCCTCTTTCCCAGATCTAGGGTACCCCGCGCACACAAGCACACGGCACAGACACACTCACACACACTCAAGCACGCACGCGCACGCGCCCCCCGCCCGCCCGCCTTCTCGCCTCCCTGCCTCCCCGCCTCCCCGCCTCCCAGCCTCCCTGGCCGGACGATGGATCCCTGCAGATCCCTAGGCTGAAAGCTCAGCGCGGAGCCAAGCTGGACAGAGCTGAACCGAGCTGATCGGGCGGGCCGCTCCCTGCAGGGCTCTGCGAGGCGCGGCGCGGCGCGGCGCATCGGCCGGGGGCTCTCCCGCTCTCAGCCATGAGCCCCTCGGTGGTCCGGCGCTGAGCAGGCGTCTGCCCCCAGCTCTCCAGGACCCGCTGCCGACCGCTGGGCTCCGCGGAACTACCCCAGGTTGGTCCCCCACGCGCGTGTCGCACGCCCTGGGTAGCCTCATCACCCAGAGGCAGGGACTCTCCCTCCCTCTCCTCCCGGGCTCCTAGGGTGGTGCGGTGGCTAAGGAGACAGCGTGGGGGGTGGGGGGCAGGCGGAGGACCTCGCTGCGGCGAGAATCTCTGGAGTGGGGGTTCTGGGGCAGGGAAAGCCCTCTGTCAGAGGGAACCGCCCCCCCCCCCCATCCTTCCACCGGGCTGCTCTCCAATCTCACACACACACACACACACACACACACACACACACACACACACACACACACACACACACACACACACACCACAGAGAGGTAGAGGGACTTGCAGGTAAGAAAACAGCCCCCCTTCCCCCAGCCTGTAAGGATGCCCTGACCCTGAATTCATCCACGGGGAGAGTACTGATCCATGTGACACCCATATTCAAAAAGGAGCCCCCAGCACTAGGGTCAGCTCATGGGGGATGGGGGAAGCTTTTTACTAGGAAGGGGGAGGGAGTTAGGGGGCCTGTCCCTGAGTGATGGGGAAGAACTCCTATGCTCTGGAAATATATCTGAGATATCTCTCCTGCCCCATATTGCTTCGTCTTGGGGATCTCCTGTTCTGGGGTCAGAACACTTATGGAGAGATTCCTTGTCCTAACCTGACCATATCAAGAGAGACTGTGTCCCAAGCTACCCCACGTTTGGAGGAACCCTCATTCTGGGCAGAGAGGCTCCAAGCCTTGGGTTAAGCAGGTCTGGGGGATTCCCTGCGCTGGAGTCAGTTGAATTGAAGGGAGTTTCCAAGGGTAGATAGTAGAAAGAATACTTCTTAGCCCTTTTCTCTCCCCATCCACATTCTCCATCTCCTCCCCACCCCCATCCTCCATATAGGAAGACAAACCCTTTTCTCCACTCCCCAGGATATTCCCTGGGCAGGATGGAGCTGAAGGCAGATGAGGAAGAGGTGGGTGGTGTCCAGCCTGTCAGCATTCAGGCCTTTGCCAGCAGTTCCACCTTACACGGCCTGGCCCATATCTTCTCCTACGAGCGGCTGTCCCTGAAACGGGCACTGTGGGCCCTGTGCTTCCTGGGTTCCTTGGCTGTGCTGCTGTGTGTCTGTACGGAGCGTGTACAGTTTTACTTCCACTACCACCATGTCACCAAGCTGGACGAAGTGGCAGCCTCACACCTCACTTTCCCTGCCATCACCCTGTGCAACCTTAATGAATTTCGCTTCAGTCGAGTCTCCAAGAATGACCTGTACCATGCTGGGGAGCTGCTGGCCCTGCTCAACAACAGGTGGGCATCCTCCAATCCCTTTCTGGCCTGGTCCCAGTCACCAAGTTCCCCTCTTCCTCCAGACATACCTACGGATGTATTTCTCTCCTCTACTGAGACATTCCTTCTCTCCAGGCCCTGCCCCTCAGGAGCACCCTCACCTCAGGATTTGTATGCTTAGCTGTGGCTCTGAGTACCCTCATCACCACTTCCCTATATCCTCCTAATTCAGCTTGGATAGCACCACTCTTTGTGGTGTTTACGCCTTATTTGCACCTAGTTCTCATTGAGTCTTTCCCTCCAAATGCTAAATTCCCTTTGGTGTTGCTTATCTCTGCTCCTAACTCAGGCTACCTCTGACTCTGGACCACCTTGTTACCCCATCCCCCCCTACACACATACACACACACACACACACACACAGAGCTTACGGAGCCTGATCATGACTTTTGGATAGAGCCTAGTTGCTTTCCCAGCGACTATGGAATGTTAAAGAATGATGAAGCACCAGATGAGGCTGGGGACCAGGGTGTCCATAACCCTACATACAATGGGACAAAGAGTAGAGGGTAATGACTCTGAAGTTGGGTACCTAGCCCTCTAGGAAGACTATGCACCTCACTTTGAGAGCTCTCAACTCACCTCGTAGTCACAGGCACTACCCTGCGCACAGTGGCTGATCCCAAGAATGTCATTTTACATTCTGTTTCCTGACCATTCGGTCAGGGAGTATAGTGCGAGGGAAAAGAGTGCTGTATTTGGAATTAAAAGGCCCTGCCATGAATCCATACTCTGCTGCTTACAACCTGTGTGGCCATGGGCAAATCTCTTCACTTCTCTGACCCTCATATCTAAGGTGAGGGGGTGGATTAGATGACTAGATGTGCCTTACAACTCCAAGCCTATAGTCCTAGGATGTCTATTTCCCCATTTTCATCCCAGCCCAAGGTCTAAATGGATACACCAATATGTCTTCTGCCTCAGCCATCATGATCATATCCCATTCCCAGCCCCCTTTTAACCTGTTACTTCCCAGCCTTCTGCCTTCATAGTCTGGGTCACCTCTTTTCTAGTCATGCAAAGAAAAAAGAGGAACAGGGCTAGAGTGATTCCTAGACTCAGTTGCAACCCCCTCTCTCTGGCCCAGGTATGAGATCCCAGACACACAGATGGCAGATGAAAAACAGTTGGAAATGCTACAGGACAAGGCCAACTTCCGAAACTTTAAGCCCAAACCCTTCAACATGCTGGAGTTCTATGACCGAGCTGGACATGACATCCATGACATGTTGCTGTCCTGCCACTTTCGGGGTGAAGTCTGCAGTGCTGATGACTTCAAAGTGGTGAGGGAAGTGGTGTTTGCTTGGGAGTGTGTGGGAGTCAGTCAGGTGGGTTACTTTAGTTGTGGGAAGGGCTAGACTTAGGATTCATCGTGGAAGTGATTTGCTTAGAGTGGGGAGGGGTGTTTCTTAGCTGCTTTTGGAGCACAGTGTTTGCTCAGCGTTCGGAGTGGGAGGGTAGTGTTGCTTAGCACTTAGAGGTTGGTATCTCAGGATGAGTGGGGTGTCCCTAGCCCCTTCAGCTTTTACATTTCTTGACTCCAGGAACTGCAGTCCCACGCACCACTCTCCACCCCCCTCATGCTGCCATGACCCTGCCCAACCCTGACTATGTCCCAGACCAACCTTCTCTCCCACTGCTGTGGCACAGAAATGCCAGAGTAGGAGCTCACTCACACCAGCTTGGTACCAGGGTGGTTCTCTCTAGTAGGGATAGAGCAAATGGGATGGACGGAACAATACTCAGGCAGGGAACCTCTCTCACCATTTAACTGAGTTATCTCCTTGGCTACAATCACCATAGATCCAGGGGTGAGGTCTAGGGGTGGGAGGTTGAAGAGCATGGGTAAGGCCTCTGGAGCACGGTCCAGATGGAGGTTCTAGTTCTGCTAGGCCTGACTCAATAAAAATAATGATAGATAACATTTATATTGGTCTTATGTGGAAGAATGGGGGGAAAAGGTAAACTGGACCAGAAATTTGTAAACCAAAGCAAGGTTTATTGAGTTTGCCAGTGAGGGAGGCTCTCTGGCTCAGGTAGAATCACATCTTTCAGGGAAGGAGCAGTATCTTTCATAGGGCTAGAGAAGAGTAGGGATGGGGTAAGAGTTGATTAGTCAAGGTCCCCATTGCTAGGGTTTGAGGCTAATCTAGTGTAATAGTCCTTTTATCCAGTTTCATGGTTAGGAGTTTATATGTAACGGGATGTGGGGGGCTAGGCTGTTTCTCAGAACGGGTTGTACAACAGGATACCACAGCACATATTATTTTGAGTTGCTTGCATTGCAGGCATGAATGGGAGAGTACAGACATATGTGTGTAAACAAAATGGAGTGATTTTCAAAATGGAGTAGCTCTGGATCCATATTTTTGCCCTTTTGTGGTATACAAGCTCAAGAACCTGACTAAAAGGGGCCATGGATCAAATTCTTAAAAATGTGAGATAGTCAGGGATGCCCTTGGAGGTTAGGGATTCCAAGGATTTGACACTCACAGAGTAGTCGGGAATCCAAAGGAAAGAGCAGTCAGCCATCCTGAGGAGAGCACAAAGGACTTTATTATAGTCTCATGGTTATTAGTCAAGAGACATAAACTTACACTCGGAAACAAGTACACTATGGCCATGTGTATCAAAAAAAAATTCATAGTACCATGCTTCCTTTAATGTCATGAAAGTTGAACAAACTTAGAGTGATCATCTCATACATCCCTTGAAAAGACAAACTTCATGAAACAGACTCTGTAGGTAAATTAAATCAGGTTACAGATTAAACTACTAATTTAGAGGGTTCACAATAGAGTAGTTGAGAGGTGAGATTTATATATCACCAGTTAGCTGGGTAGCTGACAAATAACTAAATCACTTTAGGAAGCACAAACTTCCCTTTGGTTTCTACTTGAGGAATGTCACCTGACTTATTTCCATAAGTGAAATTTTGGTCAGGTGAGGTTACTATAAACAGAAGAGAAGTTTTCAGTTCAACAAAAGTTGCAGGAGAAATGGCCCTGATTCCCAAATAGAAAAAATAAAAAAAATAAAGGAATTTAGGCATAGTCCTCTTGCAGGCAAACATAAATATCCTAAAACAGTAAAGCCAAAGTAATATAATAATCATCATTGCCGTTAAATAACACCAAGTTATTGTTCCTGGTAACCCACTCCCAAACTCCATTTGATTTTAGAAGCTATTTTTTGAGTCCCTGCTATCCCATGCAGTCATCTGTTCCCTGGAAATATCTTTCTTTGGAAATTCTGTAATAGGCTTCATCCTCATGGTAGCTCTGGAGGGGACTCCCTCTAGTAGATCCACTTCACTGGTCCCATGTTACTTGCAGAGATTTCCTATATAATACTGTTAAAATCTTCCAGTAACAATACTCAATACAATTTAATGTAGCCTCCTAAATCTGGTTTTCCAGTAACTAGTTCAAGTAGTGAAAACCAGTCCAAACCTTATGAAGTTAATCCTATTAACAATAATACTATAGAACATCAAATTATAAACCCATGGTTCACTTGGTAGTTCAGAGAATTTCAGTTTTTACATACAGTTTCCTCTTACTATCTTCTCCTGAACCCTAAACCAGATATGGACAATGTTACCAAAAGAGTGAAGGAAGAATCTTGATAAGGATCCATGAGGTCCTGACTTGGAAAATGTACCCTTCTGTCTGTCTCTTAATATTATCATAGAGCTACTTCAAAACAGGAACGGAATATGATTTTAAAATTTCTTTACACTTATTAATGTAATATTACATATAAAATCCTTAATCCAATTTTGAGAACATATTACTAAAGCATACTCAAAGCCCATTTACTCCATTTGAAACATCTGGAAGCCAATCATACATGTATCCTAGTTCTTAGAGAAAATAGTCTAATTTTGTTGCTTTCTTAAACTTCACTACTTTATTAAAAATTCAAAATTCTTTCATCTTTTTTGAGAATATCTATCTATCTATCTATCTATCTATCTATCTATCTATCTATCTCCAAAGGTGGTTGTTGACAAGGCATACAAACATATACACACATGCACATGCATAAATATGTGTGTATGTATGTGAATATATATATATGTATATACATATGTATATGCATGTGTGTATAAAATCTTCATATCATCCTGAAAGAATGAGATGCTTTAAGGGCCTACCTATTTGCAAGGGGATGGCAAACCAAAGAAGTCATTCACCTACTTGCTTAGGATATGAAGTTGACCACAAATTCATATTGCCTGTTAACTCCTAAGGCAAAACAAATCTTTGGATCTGAGGTCTATTGTTACTAAATTGACTCAAAGATGTAACTTTAATACATGCTATTTATTAGCAGGTTGTTTGGTTGTTATAGTTGTTTTGGACTCGTCATGACCCCATTTGGGGTTTTCTTAGCAAAAATCCTAGAGTGGTTTGCCATCTCCTTCTCCAGCTCATTTTACAAATGAGGAATGGAGGCAAACAGGGTTAAGTGACTTGCCCAGGGTCACACAGTTAGTAAGCGTTTGAGGCTGGATTTGAAGTCCTAGAGATAAAGTCTTCCTGACTTCAGGACCAGTGTTCTATCCACTGTGTCATCTAACTACTGCAGGTAACCTTAAATGATGGCAAAATAATCTTTCAGATAAAACTCATTCTTTATTATAAGCAAACTTGCAAGTCCTCTCATTTTGCCTAAAGGTGGTCTTAGTTTCTCATTAACCAGTTGATTATTTTTTCAGCTTCTCTTACAGAGTTGATAAGATCTTCTGACCCTGTTCAGATAGAAAGTCTTAAGGAATTTTACAGAAAAGGACATCCTAAGAAGTCTGTAGTATTATTTTTCCAAACTGGAAAATCCATTTTAAAGCAAAATATGCCCAGTTAAAGACTTAAGAATTTTAAACTTCGTGACCACATTCTTCACCTGCTCCATTCGTAATCTAACAGCATCTAGATCAAAAGAGAAGTTAATTTTTCTAATTTGTTTTGTTTAGTTGTTTCAGTCATGCCTGACTCTTTGTGACCCCATTTCAGAGTTTTCTTGGCAAAAATTCTAGAGTGGTTTGCTGTATCCTTCCCCAGCTCATTTTACAGATGAGGAAACTGCGGCAAATCGGATTAACTGTCTTGCCCAGGGTCACACAGCTAGCGAGTATCTGAGGCCAGAATTGAACTCAGGAAGATAAAGCCTTCCTGACTCTAGGCTTGATGCTCTATCCACCATGCCACTTAGCTGCCTTATTTCTAAAGTTACAATTGGATTACTCTCCAGATGTCATTTTTCCCAAAGTAACGGCAGGTCTTATACAATGATGCCCCCAAAATCACAATACAAGAAAAATTAAAAGCTCAACAGTAACATAAACAATATGATGAATTTCAAAAATGTAAAACAAAACTTTTTTCAGTCAAATAACATCAATTCAGTTGAATGCATTTCGGAATCCTCTCATATAGAAATAACCATCTATCAATTTGTCATTCTGTTCTAATATATACCAATATGTTAATATTTTAATATATACCCATTGTAATCAAAAACCAATATAGAGTAAATAATAATAGCCAACATTTATATAATACTAAGCATGTGCCAGGCACTATGCCAATCACTTAACAATTGCTATGTCATTTGATTCTTATAATAGCCCTGGGGGGGTATGTGCTATTGTTAGACTATTTTACAGACAAGGAAACTGAGGCAGAGGTGAAGTGACTTACTCAGGGTCACATAGCTGTTAAGTTTCCGGGACCAGATTTTAACTCGTTTCCCTGATGCATACAGTTTCCAAGCATACTGCTAGTTTGAAATGATTCAACAGAATTTAATTGTTTACTTAAATTAGTAGCTAATTCGCCTAAATACAACTTGGGAAGTAAAAGTTAAGCATTCATTGCTTTTGTGAACAAAATGGAGTAGTTCTCAGAGTAGAGCAGCTCTCAATCCACACTTATGTGTGCCTGGCATTGTGCTAAGTGCTTCATGATTATTATCCCATCTGATTCTCACAACAACTCTGTAACACAGGTGCTATTATCACCTCTATTTTATATATGGGGAAGCGGAGGCAGACAAAGGTGAAGTGACTTGAGAAGCTACTGACTCCCTGACTCCAAGCCTATTGTTCTAGCCACTGCACCACCTAGCAGCCTAATCAAGTACTAAAGCGAGAAAGGTTCCTTAGATTCTGAGCTAGAAAGGAGCTTAGTGGTATTCTAGTTCAACCCTTTCACTTTACACACTTTGTAATCTAAGGCCTAGATGGGAAAAGCTATTGCCCTAGGTAACAACAATTCCCATTTATGAAGCATTTTAAGATACTCGGAGTGCTTTCTTCACAGCACGATGCTCTATTAACCAGAGGCGATAGTCAAAGTTGAGTCAATCAAGTTGTAATTCAGTTACTATTCCCATTTTAGAGATAAGGAGCTATGCTTCAGAGAGGTGACATGACTTGCCCAAAGATACACAGCCGGTAAGTTTCAGAGTCAGGATGTGAGCCAACTTCTCCTATCTTTTTGTAATACCAAACTGCTAACCTAGAGACATGCCCTGCAAGGCCAATGTCCCTAGTTGAATATTTGGGAATTCCAGTTCTGCATTTGATTTTAGTTATTATTCCTATAATTTTTAATTTAATTAAATTAATAATTATATTATAATTGCTACTATTATTTTTATTATTAATACAAAGCACCTCCTCATCTATCATGTAATTGAATCCTTGTGACAAACCTATGAAGTAGGTGGGACAAATAATTTTATCTCTGATACAAATGCAGAAACTGAGGCACAAAGACATTCCATTCCATTTCATCCAACAAGCATTTGGGCTGAGTTACCCGCTAGGTACTAATTAATATGACGGGCCCTGGGAAAAGAAAGACAAAAATGAAAACTAGCCTCAATCTCTGCTCTCAAGCACCTTACATTGTACCAGGGGTATGACCTGTACACAGATAAGAATTTGAGAAAAGTACCAAGAAAGAACTCTACTGGTAACTAGTAGGGGGATCAAAAGAAAGGCTTCTCACAGGAAAAAGCACATGAGCTGAACCCAAAAGGAGACTTAGGAGTCTAAGAGCACAGAAAACTTCAAAAGCATGGGGTGGGAGATAGAACATGTAGAGTATGTAAAGGGGAGCAAAGTGAAGTTAGCCTGGAAAGATAGGAACAGATTGTGAAAGTCTTTAAATATCAAGCTGCAGAGCTTGTAATGCATCCCAGAAGAAATAGAGAACCACTGAGGACTCTTGAGCAGGGGAATTACATGTTCAGAATTACACAGACTTGGAAGAGATTGTTTTGGCAATTCTATGGAGCGTGGATTGAAGAGAGAAAAGACTGAAAGCAGGGAGATCCATTAGGAGGCTATTGCAATAGTCTAGGGGAGAGATGATGAGGACCTGGATTAAGATGATGGCCATGAGAATGGTGAGAAGGGGATGGATGCAAGAAATATTGGTAACTGATAAGACTTGGTGACTGATTGGATTGGGGGAGGGGGATGGAAAAACATTTATATAGTGCTGAAAGCATAAGTGCTTTGCATGTATTATCTCACTTTATTTCCACAACAGTTATTATTGCCCGAATTTTACAGTTGAGAAAACTGAGTCTGAGAAAGGTGAAATGACTTAACAAGAATTACACAACTATAGGTGTCTGAGACAGGATTAAAACTTGAGTCTTCCTGGACTCTTAGTCCAGTGCTCTATCCATTGTGCCAAACTGTCTCCAAGGAGGAGGATTTGAAAATGATTCCAAATTGTCTAAGATCTGACATCCAACTAATGACAAAATCCAGGATTAGAATTCTGACCATCTGACTCCCAGTCCATCGCCATTTTCACTGGACCATAATCTTGATACTGGACTTGCTACTCTGTTCCCAGTTAGGGGAATTATTTTTCTAAAATTAAGTTTGTCCTGGGACACCCTTGTTGACTCAAGTGTCCTTGGATCTTCTCCTATCTTTTCTCTGGCTCTTCTGCCCTACCATCAATGCTCTCAGGCCCTTATCTTCTTCCCCCCAGACCTACCATGTCCGAAGAACTTCTGTAAATAATAAGACATACAGTGGAAATGACTTTTTGTTTTTCAAGTAGCTAGCGGATTGGGAATACCTCTGTCTTCCTTCCTCCTAATCCCAAACCCAGTGATGTTGCCAATCCCTCAAAGGTCTTTCCAGTGAGATGTAGCAAAGATGTATGCTTTTTCCCTAACCATTTTGTGAGAATCTTGGAATTTGTCCAAGATTCAATTTCCTTGTCTCTTTCTTGGATGTCCTTTACCCCAACCTAAAAACAATAACTTGCATTTGAGAGACAGAGTAGTTTAGTGGTTAGAGAGTTAGCCTTGGCAACACCTGGGTTCAGATCCTGCTTCTGATACACATGGCTGTGTCAATCCAGCTATGTGAATCACTTAATTTCTCAGTGTCCCAGGAAACTCCCTAAAACTATGAAATTTAGCTGGGTTACCAATATTCTTTTATAGAGGGAGCCCCCCCAAGACAAATGAAATCAAACCAAAACAAAAATCAATGTAGCACTTATATAAATTTGTAAAGCACTTTACATAAGTAACTTCCTTTATTCTCACAATACTCCTGTGAGGCAAGCTGTGTAATTATTATCACCTCCATTTTTGCAAATGAGAAGACGGACTCAGAGGAAGCAAGTGATTTATACAAGGTGTAAAGTTAATAAATGGTGTTGCAAGAACTTGAATAGAGGTCTTCTGACTCCAAGTCCAGTTTTCTTTCTATCATCCAAAGGGCACAAGCATCATTGAAGTTCTTTACCCTGAGTGTTCTCAGGATTGAGCCATTGGTTATTTGGGGCAAGGAGAGGGTCACCTTTGGACAGCTACAGACGCCAGAGAAAAAGGCCGTGACCTTTCACTTGTTTAGAGAGGATTTAAGGGATGATGGGTTGGTATTATCTGGATAAGTATTAAAGAGTAAAGATGAGATGCAAAAGCATGTAACAAGTGATGTTGAGTTTCAGTTGGTCCAAATGAAGCTTCTCAATGGTGATACTGAGAAATAATCAATCCGTGACAGTGGGAATGCTGCAGAATAATAAGTTCATGTTGTCTGAGGAAAATTCTGAGCAGTGATAACAAAATATAAATGTTCAGGGGAGCTCAGAGCTTTTTTCTTTGCAACAAGATGCTAGCTCTGACTCCAGGGGCATAAGGAGGGTGAACAGCGTCATGGGGCAGACCCAAAGGAGGCCTGCAGTGATGAAGTAGAGCACACAGCAGCACTTCCTAGTTTGGAGGTCTCATGGAGAGTGAAGATTTGCTTGACTCCCTAACACTGAATTGAAACTGTGGCCTGCATCCTAATCTGACTTGGGGTTCTCAGCACCCTTTCTTCATTCATTTTGAATTGTCCGAAATGCCCAAAATATAAAGTACATCACCAGAAGCTCCCTTCTTGGCAATCCATGCCTTGGAGATCTGAAACAGGCTAACTCAGTGTTGTATCTTCTAATTCCCTAGCTTATGCACACACACATACATACACCTACACACATGCAATATATATGTATATCTATGTGTGTATATATATACGCACACATGTACACATACAAACACACATGCATACTATATATGTATATCTATGTATATATACGCACACACATGTACACATACAAACACACATGCATACAATATATATATCTATATATATGCACACACATATATATACATACATACACACACACATACATACAGACATTCTGCAGAAGTGCCTCCAAAGATAACTCCAAGCTATCCTCTCCCATACGAAAGCTTATTCCTTGCTTTCTTGGCTCCCTCTGACCTTACTGGAAAACAGGATTATTTTCAATTCAGTCATTTTCCAGTTGTGTTCAACTCTTCTTGGCAAAAGTACTGGAGTGGTTTCCTTCTCCAGGTCATTTTAAAGAAGAGGAAACTAAGGTAAACAGGGCTAAGTGACTTGATCAGGGTCACACAGATTATACATGTCTGAGGCCAGATTTGAACTTACGAAGATGAGTCTTCCTAATTCCAGGCCCAGGGTTCTATCTACTGGGCCACCTACCTAACCTCCTACTTATTTTCTCTGTCATTCCTTCCTTTTTTGCTCTTTCTCTATCCTCACTAAGTACAAAGAGTCTTGGGGAGGATTTCGTGTGTGAAAAAAGTCTGGTAGGAAATGTCTGTCCCTAGGGTCAGATCTTAGAGGGAATAGTTCTTTCAAGTACTGCTTCCCTTGGGGGAAGATGTTAAGGGAAAGAAGGAAACACATTTATTAAGTGCTTTCTGTGTACCATAAGCATTTTACAAATATTGTCTCATGTTATCCTCACAATAACCCTTCAGAGTATGTGCTACTATTATCCCCATTTTACAGCTGAGGAGACTGAGGCAGACGGAGGTTAAGTTACACAATTAACAGGTGTCTGAGACCAGATTTGAACTCAAGTTTTTCTGATTCCGGATCCAGCACTCTATCCATCACACTATCTAGTGCCTCGGGGCTACCATCATAAAACATCAGCAGATAGATCCCATTTGTACAGTATTTACTATGTGCCAGGCACTGTGCTGAGTGCTTTATAATTGTTTTCTCATTTGGTCCTCACAACAGCTTGGGAGGTAGATGGTATTATTACCCCCACTTTAGAGATGAGAAAATTGAGGCAAACAGCAGTGAAGTGACTTGCCAGAGCAAGGAAATGTCTGAGACTGTATTTAAACTCAGGTCTTCCTGACTCACAGCCATTCATTTCTACACCTCTCAAAGCTCCCAGCTAGGAATGGATACCCCAGCTTCCTGGAGCTTTCCTGGTGCCTTTGCTCTAATTCAGCCAGAGGATGGAAGCTGCAGAATTCCCGATGGAATTCCCTGCTCCCCTGGTTTTGATGAGATGATTCATGGGCCCCAGGACACTTGGGTACCCCCTCTCTATCTGTGATCATCTCTGGCCAAAGTTGAGCCATCTTGGGAGAGTGGGTGAATACAAAAAACCTCAGGCAGAGGTATCACGGGCTGGGAGATCCCAAGGGGCAGGCAAGGTCGGGAGTAAGGTAAAGGGTCCAGCGGGACACTTTTCCCTATAAATGCCCCCAAATCTCACTGATATGATTCTCAACTTTCCATTCCAAGTTCTCCCAAAGGTGAACTCAAAAGCCTAACTCCGAGTTCTCTAATTCTCTTGACCTCCTTTTCTTATAGCCTGGGTGATCAGTTGCCAGGACAACAGGGTCTGTGCTCCTGCCTCCCAGGCTACCCTTACCCTGGATGAGGGGCTTGGGCCTTGGGCAGAAAAGGGGCATGGAGTGAGGGAAGGGGTCTTTTGGAGCAGCAGCTGCATGTTGATGCTGGAGGGAGGAGGTGTGGCAGGGGAGCAGGAGCAGCTGCAGCCAGGGCCTCAGGGCCCAGCTGCACCTTATTTGTCCCTGGCAGCGGGAGAAGCTGATGTGGATAGAATGCTGAACAACGAAGGAATGGGGGGGCGCATCATAAATAAGTGCCCAGTTTGTACGGATGGCCTTCCCTTCCCCCCAGCCTCCACTTCCCATCTACTGAAGCTGGGTTCAGAAACCTTTCACCAGAGGTATGGCAGAAGAGGAATAGAGACCCTTAATCTGGACCCTTGGACCAGAAAGGGACTAGCAAAAGGACAGAGAAGTAATTGTGAGGGAGAAGAGGTAGGGCAGGAAAAAGAAAAGCTAAATCATTCAGGCCAGTGAAGAATGAGGTGGGATAGCATAGCTCAGGGTTGGCTAAGGCTTAATGTAGTGCTATGACCTATTGGGCAATCCCCACCCTTACCCCCACCATCTTTTATTATTAATTCCCCTTCCCTGCACACCCCCACACCCACTGTGGAGGATCTTGCCCCACTCTTTCCCAATGCCTACTTCAAGAGCTCAAGCTGGGCATGTCTCAGGGTCTGGCCTTCAGTGGGGAACGCCTGACTTATGGGGCTCATGGCAGGGATCTGTTGCC
Organism: Bettongia penicillata ogilbyi; assembly: GCA_023548195.1. Taxonomy (NCBI): domain Eukaryota; kingdom Metazoa; phylum Chordata; class Mammalia; order Diprotodontia; family Potoroidae; genus Bettongia; species Bettongia penicillata. The sequence goes on from JAJHZJ010000092.1 coordinate 3,733,190, forward strand.
CTCCAGTAGAACTGGGCTGGGTGGAGGGAGACAGAGAAGAAACAGAATTCCAAGCGGCTGCAGGACAGAAAAGCAAGTCCCTATCCAGAGCCCGGGCTGCAGATGAGGAGGAAGCCTGCATGGGGTCGCATTCATACATGCCTGCAGGTCAATCGGAGCAGTGGAACTTGCAACCCAGCTCCCCACAGAGACTGCCGGGAGAGCCTGAACTTCCCTGTCTGGAAAGGACAAGGGATCTGCCTTCAGGATCCTGAGCTATCCCTGGCTGATGTGGGAGGAGGGAAGGTTTGGGGCCGAGGAGCAGATTAATGAGAAGCAAGGAGATCCTGAGTGCAGGATATTTTCCCCTCCTCTTTCTAGTTTCCGACTTCCCAGGCTGCAGTCAGCTAAGCGGCTGCTCTAAGCTAATTGATCGCCAGACTGTTGGCTAAAGTAATAGGGAATTGATATAAGTAACTAAGTGCCTCTGGGGGCAGGAGCCAGGAAACAGGGGGAGGAGCAGCTGTGGGTCTGTCCTGCTGTCCTAGCCTGGGTCCAGAGTTATTTATCCTTGAAGGACGTGACTTATGTGTTCAAGCCTAAAGCTACGGACTAAGGGTTTAGAGAAGTAAAGAGGGACAAAACCTAATGGAGTGCCCGGGGATTTTCTACATGTGGGTAGGGATTGTTACTAAGGCTTCTGAAATGACTCCTGAAAACACTCTCAATGTCTGTGACTCTGGGAGAGGAGAATTGAATGCTGAACATTAGACATAGAGATGGAGAGAACAGAGCTAAGGGCCAAGTCCTTTCCAAGGGAAAGGACCTAAATCCTGAAAATGGGGATAAGTCTAAGTGGAGGGATCAAGACAAAACAGCAGGAGTGGCATCTGAATCTTGGGAATGAGGGGTTCAAACACCTAGTGATGTCAAGGTGCTTTATTTCACTTACCTTTCATTTTGCTCCATCACCCCCTGCAACCTTCTGCTCTATCATAATTCATCTCTTCAGTAAACCTCTATGGTATAGAATTCTCAGGACCCCTGAGCTCCCTGTACTCCTCCCTTTTTTCTCCCTAATATGAGCTGAGAATGGAATATATATGTGTACATAAGTGTATGGTGTGTATATATATATATATACACACACACACACACAAACATATATGTGTGTATTACATATATGTATATGGTGTATGTATATATTGAGGAAATGAGTCACACTTCTTAAACCATTCCCTAGAAAGTAGTCTTAAACAAAGAAAAGGGAATCTGGGGAGTAACTTGTAGGATGGTGTGAGTATGATAAGCCCTATTCATACGCTGGTGGTTTTTCAAGGGGACTCTTTCTTTGAGACTTAAACGCTTAAAAGGCATGATAACCAATCTATATATACATCTATCTATATATACGTATACAAACACACATATACATACATACATATGTACATACATACACAAATATAAATAAAACAAATAGATCAAATGAGATATTTGTAAAGCACCTAGAACAGTGCCTGGTGCCTTGTGGGTACCTCTCTCCTGACTCTGGCGATTTTCCAGTTCCTTTGGGCCAGGACCCTCCAGGGAGTTGCCCTAAGCAATGGATAAGGTTGGGGAAGTAATTTTAACACACATTGAATTCAGGGATGAGTAGAGAATGAAGCCGGTTGTTAGAATGCCTGAGTTCTATTCTCTGCTGCTAACTTCTCCCTCTCTGCTTTTCATGTCTTATCTCCCTCCTCTGTTCTCCAATATTTCTTGCTCTGATCCCACCTACTTCCTAGTTGGATTCCTCTTTCAATATTCATTGCCAAGGTACAGCACCTTGCTCAGCTGCTGGAGTCACTGGCAGAAGGGAGAAGAGCCAGTAAGGAACTCTCATCATTTTGTGCAGGATGTCTGTCTATGCACATCTGGGCATCTCTGTAAAAAATATGGGATGTAAATGTGGTGTTTAAATTCATGTCTTATGGCTAAGCCCTTCTACCCACTACTTGGCTCTTTTTCCCATATCGCAGATACCCACTAAGTCTTCCAGCGCCTTATCATGGCAGGGTGGTGACCCTGGGTCTTTCAGAACCATGCCCACAGAACAGAAGGCCTGGCAGAGGATTCCAAGCTAGAAAGTCTTTGAGTATAGGCCTGGAAGACTATCTTCGGAAGACTAGCCTAGCTAGGTTCTAGGAGGTACATCAGAAGAAAAGTCAGTCATCACCAAGTCCTGAAGATATATACCAAACTAAATTCCATCTTTATCATTCTCTAACATGCCCAAAATTGCCATGCCTTTTAAGCATTAAAGTCTCAAAGAAGGGTCTCCTTGAAAAACCACCAGGGTGTGAATAGGGCTCACCATTGTCACACCATTCCACAAACTCCTCCCCAGATCCTCTTTTCTTTGTTTAAGGCTACTCTCTAGGGAATAGTTTAAGAAGTCTGACTCATTTCCTCAAGATCCATCAAGGCCTTTAAATGTAAATGTTTTCCAAGTCATTGGTGTATCCTTTCTGGGATAAGAAGGGAGCCTTGTAGCCAGAGAAATGTGGTACTTGATGAGGGACAATGCACCTATTCATGTGACCTTAATATATTTTGACTGCCAAGGTATCAGATTTGGAAGCAATGTTGCTAAGTTAACAGTCATGTTGCTACTATCTATAGCATCATCTGGCCAGCACAGGGTTTTGTACGACTTTTTGATAATGACCGGGATGTGTGGATACATGTGTGCCCAATCCAAGGAGGGATTATGTGTATGTATGAACCTCTGCATATATGACAAGGGAAGCTTTTGAGGGTGTATATGATAGGGGAGAGTATATGAGTATACATAATTAGGGGAGAGTAAATGTGTGTGTCTGTGTGTGTCATTGGGAATATGTGTGTGTGTGTGTGTGTGTATACCTCTGTGCATAAAGAAGTATCGTAGAATCTATAGCTGGAAGGACCTTAGAGACCCTAGTTCAACCATTTCATTTACTTTACAGACGAGGAAATTGAGGTTCAGAGAGGTTAAATGACTTGCCTGGTGTTACACAGGTTTATAAGTGGTGGAAATGGAATTTGAACTGAGGTTTATTTGGATGAAATCTATATCCCTATGGTGTCCATCCATTATAACATACCTCCATTCACAAGTGTACACATAAACAGTCTTTCATTTATATTTTCTGTCTCTGAAAGTATGACTCTTTCTTCAGCACCATGCACAAAACTCTTTTTCTGTGTGTAATAGTAGTAGTAGAAATATGTATATGCATACTTCTATGTGTATAAATAAATGTATGTACATTTAAAGCAACAACACATTTGCATGTAACTTAGAGAATGTGTGACAAAGTATATGTCACTTGGTATGCTTGTGTGTGTAGTTGTGAAGGTGTATGCAAGATTTCAGCTTAATGAAAGGAAGAATGTCCTGTTGTAGGTATCTGATAATTTAGGTATCTGAAAATAGAATTAGGGCTGTGATTTCTCCAGTAGAAATCATTAAATAAGGACTGAAAGACCCCTCTGCAGGAATTTTGTAAGGGAAATTAGTACATGGCACAGAATATTAAACTAAAATGACCCTTAAATTCCTTGTAATCCTATTTCTGTTGTAAAGAAGCAGTTCCTGTAAAGAGAATTGCTTCACTTTAGACATTTCAAACATAGACTGAACTATTATCTTATAACTGTGTGTGATTGTAGGGGGTCTTGAGGAGGTGAAGAGCTCCTCTTTGTATGTAACTGTGAGAAAGCAAGTGTATGTACATGGACTTGTGTGTGTCAGTGGATAGATATCCTGGACTCAGATCTTGCCGATATTTGACGCTTCAAAAACAGATAGATGGAAAGAAACAGAACATGTTAAAAGGCAGGCAGCTCTGGAGAGAGAAGCTCTGGGTGGAGAGTCACATAGGGTGGCAAGACTTCCAGGCTTGAGAAGGGGATTGCAAGGAGTCTGTGATAAAGAGCATTATTAAAGTTCAGTGTGTGTATTCAAGAGTGCTTCTCTCTGCATGTACTATCAGTCTGTATTTGCGTGTGCTCTGTGCATGGGTCTGTGGACCTGTATTTGAGTGAGTGTGTACAGCTATTCCTTCATCATCCATCCAACTCCATGGTCCAACCTCAGAAGCCTGTATCGCTGAGAAGCTGAGGGAAGAGGAGAATTGCTGGTGAGCCCTGAAAAGTTCAAAGCTGTCGAGCCACAGAAGGTCGGAGCCACTCCTGGCAGAAGGAGATGGGGGTGGGTCTGGGAGGAAGGAATCCATTACAGGATGGAGAGGGCTACAAGAGAAAAAAGGGAGAAAAGGCAAAAAGCAGGGTGGACAGTGATAAAGGTTGCCTGATGGGTTCAAGATTTCTATACTCTATGTTTGTGTTCTGTGTGTGTGTGTGTGTGTGTGTGTGTGTGTGCTCTGTGAGTCTCTGCACACAGATGTTGGAGGTAAAGGAAGAAGGCTATGTGTCTCTGGTTGGAAAAGAAAGATTGCCATGTACAGGGTGGAGTAAAAGTAAGGAGAAAGACAATGCCTGCATGCCTAAATGCAAGAGCATTTATTTTTAGTGATGTTTATGAAGATGTGTGTGTATATGTGTTTGTGTGTGTATGTGTATATATACAAGAATCCAGCTTTCCCTCCTCCCTGGCTTATGTATATTTACTTAACCCTGACTCATAACAATAAAATCCCAATGCCAAATTCCCCAAACTTCACTCTGTATACCCAGTAGGTAGGAGTGACTGGGGTGGGGCACAGTGCCCTCTAGTGACCACAGAGGACATAAGCATTTGCCCCCAGCTCTAGTAGGGTATTGGACTTTTGGTATGCACAGCACCAGAATGAGGAGTCTGGGAGACACAAGGCAAAAGACTATATGGCTGTCCTAAAGGAGTTTATAGTCTAGCTGAGAAACCATCACACAAAATGACCAGAGAATCTCTGTACCATTCATTAATTGTTGTGCAATATCATAAATATGTTTGGCAAGAACCAGAATCCCTCAGTGGTGATGGTTTATAGAATATCTGAATGGGATCTCTCTTTCTTCCCCCAGTAACTTCTTTCTCACTGTTTCTTTTTGTTTCTACTTCTGTAGCTCTTTGTACTTTTTGATGTCTGCAATTCTCCATGTTTCTGTCTGTAGCTCCTTGTACATATCTTTCTAATTCTGTCTCCATGTGCCAATTACTCTGTTTCTTTTTGCCTTTCTGTGTATCTTTCCACATCTCTGCATTTCTTGCTGCATCTCTGCTTTGATATTTTTGTTTTCTCCTGCATTATGTCCCCCTTTCTCAACAAAGAAACTAACTCTAAGAGGTTCACATTGTCTATGATAGAACCCAGGCATCCTGGATCCCAGCCACCATCCAGCACAGAGAATCCCTAGGAGTTTGGCTCCTATCCCTCCCAACCTCCCTATCTTCCCTTCAACATCCTGGCAAAACTCTGAATGCAGCTGGGAGAAATAAAGGGTTACAAAGGAATAAGGGAGGAGCAGAGGGAAGGAAAAAGCCTGTATTGGAGCTATGGTTTAAGCAACAGGACTACTCCTTAGGCAGAACAGAATTGGGGAGGGGGGGGGGATTCTTCTATCATCTCCCTGTTCTCAACTTGACCCAGCAAAACAAGAGTTAACTCTACTTGTCTTTCTCTCCGCCCCCACCCCTCCATCACTGTCCCAGCAAAGGAGACTAGGTTGAGCAGCTCAAGTTCTTCCCCACTGGGCTGAAGTAACCAGAGCCCCCTGAGGGACTGGGGGACCAAGAAGTCTAGGAGAGCTGATTGGATCTAAGAGCCCCCCTAGAAGGGGAGAGCTGGATATGTTGGCCTAGGGGTCTGAAAGAAGGAATACTTGAAGGACTAAAGACACAAGAGAATGAGAAAAGGGCTAAAGGATGGGACAGAAAGCCAGCAAACATGAGCCCTGAGTAGAACTCAGCCTTCATTCTCAGATCTCCCAGCCTGACCTTGGCCCCACAGTTTAGGATAAGATTTCTAGAACTGATGTCTGAAAGACAGTAGGAGAGTGACAGTGCGGGAGGGGGTTGGGAGGTGTTGAGGGGGAGAAGATGGTGCAGGCAAAGATGTGGAAGAGAAGCCAGGAAGCTTTTTAGGTGATTGAGGGGGTTCTACCTCCATCCCCACCCACCATAATGCCGGGAAATAGCTAGCTACAAATGAGTCTGTGGTCACTGAAAGACTTGTGCTAATGGATCTTTGGGCTGCCCTAAAAGCCACAGAGGGAAAGGGAGAGTGGGGGAAGGTGGGGGAGGCATCAATTGGATTTGTTGTGGGATGGATGAGGAGAGGAGTAAGAGTCCAATAGAAGGGACTAGAAAAATAGGAGGGAAGTTATAGGAAGAGAGCTAGGTTAGCTTCCTAGCCATAGGAAGAGGTTAGTTAAGTGCTGTGATTTAGAAAGAACTGGAGACCATAGGCTCAGAGGAGGGACTAGGTCAGGATGAGATCCAGGAAATGACTATTATGGGTTTGGAGAGTAATTTAAATCAGAACCTGGAGTGTAGATATTTGTGGGGGGCAGGGGAAAGGGAAGGGGGATTTGCTGAGTCAGTTATTGTGGCTAGATCAAAGATACAAGTGATTATTGGACCAGGACCCTCTGTATTTCATGGGGGAGGTAGAAACAAGCAGCGTTGATCATTAGTTTAAGCAATTGGAATCCTACAGGATTCTTTGTCTGCGTGGGTGGGTGGATGGGAGTTGTGAGTGGCCTTCTCCTATCCCGTTCCTCATCCCTTAGCTGAAGGCGGTAGGCTCCACTCCTCACTATCTCCCCCTTCTTATAGGCCATCAATTATTCAGCAGCATAGATGACTGAACGGCTCTGCCTCTTCCCCAGCTCCGCCCCCATGTTCCCTCCCTCTTTTCCCTCTACATTTCTCACTAAGGGCTCAGGCACAGACAGCTGGACTGCTTTGAGGCACGGCTGGCTGGCATTGCCCCTCGTCCAGGCCTGGGCATCTTACCGACTCTTCTTCTTGCTCCTCCCCTTTCCTCTTTCCATCCTATCAGTCCAGGGGACATCATCCCTCCCTTGATCTCCCCAAGATGCCCATCCAAATTTTCTGTTCTCTGTCCTTCTCCTCGGGTGAGGACCCGGGGACTATAAGAGACAGCTGGGGCTCCAACCAACAGCAGAAAGAGGGATCTGAATCTGAGTCAGAAGAAGAGGAAGAGGAGGAGGAGAAAGAGGCAAAGGAGGAAGAGGAAGGCTTAGCTATGGACTTGGTGGCCTTTGCCAACAGTTGTACCCTCCATGGTGCTAGCCATGTTTTTGTGTCAGGAGGCTTAGGGCCACGCCAGGCGTTATGGGCTGTGGCCTTTGCCCTGGCACTGGGCACCTTTTTGTACCAGGTGGGAGATCGGGTGACCTATTATCGAAGCTACCCACATGTGACATTGTTGGATGAGGTTTCCACTTCTGAGCTGGCCTTTCCAGCCGTTACCTTTTGCAACACCAATGCTGTGCGGCTATCCCAGCTCAGCTATCCTGATCTGCTGTACCTGGCCCCGCTGCTCGGGCTGGAGGATGGGGAAGACCCTGGTGTGCCCCTTGCTCCACCAAGCCCTGATGCCTTCTCTGGGGAGCCGTTCAACTTGCACCGTTTCTACAATCGCTCCTGCCACCGGCTGGAGGACATGCTGCTGTACTGCTCCTATCGAGGGGGCCCCTGTGGCCCCCACAACTTTTCTGTGGTGAGTCAGGGTCATCCCCCTTCATCCCCAATAACTCAGAGAGCATGGGGCCTGCCCTCTCATTACCTCCAGGGGCATGAGCATCATCCCAATGGCTTCTACTCCAAGTGGCATCTGATTTGTGTCCTACGAAATTCCCCTTCACAATGCCCTTCCCCTAAGAGAGGGGTTGGTTCCTGTAAAAAGACCTTTGCAAGCTTTACCCTCGCCTCCAGTCCATCTCTAAATGACAGATCTGTTTCAAGGACTTTGGGACAGGGTTTGAAATTGGGGATCTGAGAAGGGAACAGAGGAAGGTTTAAAAGGAAAAAAGAGGGGATTTGAGGTTGGGATCCTTTGAGGTTTGGTCCGTATCCAGGAATCTGGTGGACAAAGGGACAAAAGAGAAGAGGTCTGCCAGGGTCTATTACAAGGTAGAAGTGGGGAGAGGGAGTGGGCAGACAATTAATTGCTTCCCTCTTCCATGGCATGAAGACCAGAGACAAAATCTTCCTGGACACTAATGGCCCATACAGAGATATATTCTTCTACAGTGCTTTTCTAAAGTTCTGTCTTCTATCCCTGCCATGGGGTGTGTGTGTGTGTGTGTGTGTGTGTGTGTGTGTGTGTGTGTGTGTGTGTGTGTGTGTGTGTGTGTGTGTGTATGCATTACTGCATCTCACAAGGTCAAGAGTATATGTGAGCAGTAATGGGATATGATCTTCCCATGGCTGGCTTCCCTCCATCTGCAGCTATTCTGAATCCTTGGGGAAAGGGTTGCTAGTACTAGGTACTGGGAATCATTCAGGTTACTGGGGTTCCACTCTCAGAAGGAATCCCAGCCCCAGTCTTGCCTAAGAGTTCCAGAGTCTGTACAGTAGGTGTGGTCAGAAGTCATCATGACATCTGTCCTCTCTCCAAGACACCAATTATTTGACTTCTCAAAACATTTTCTGTTCCCTTTCTCTAAAGTCTAGGTTCTAAACCTTGGCAGGAGAAATAGGGGAATGGACAGGCTATGTCTCATCAGAAAGAATGGAGACCTGGTAGAAGTGTAGCCATTGTGCTCCCAAGCCCATAAGAATAAACAAAAGATCCTAGAGAAATAGAAGCATCAGGAGTAGAGAAGAAAGGATTTAGGGAAAAGGGTTATGTCAGTGCCCAGGGATAAGCTGGCACTTCTCATCTGGAACCACCAGGTGGCAATAGTATCTCACAGCGTGATGCCCTAAAGTTCATTCCCCCTTTTCCCCATCCCCCACTCTCACTTAGTCCCTTTATTTCCCCAACTAGTGATAGATACTAAATCTTTTGCTTCCTGGAAATCCTCTGTAGGACACATTAGATATTCAAATACTGAATAAACAAATTAATGAAAAAAAATTAGTAAATGAGACACTTTTACCAGAATCATAAAATAATAAAAATGAAAACATTCTTAGAAATCACCTAATTCTTATTTTTTATTTTAAAAATTATTAATGCCTTTTGTCTTCATATCAGATTATTTCTCATTGCTCTTTCTGGAACGAATGCTCCCTTGTCACAAAGAAAAACAATTAAGCAGAAATATATAATACGGATACTGTCTGGTATAGAGACTGTATACAATATTCTGTCCTGGTAGTCCTGTCCATTGTAAAGGAGGAGGTATGTTTCATTATCTCTTCTCTGGGAACTTTGCTGGTTTTTCCACTACTCAGAGTTCAACTTCTTTTTAGTAATCTTTACCTGATTATAGTTGTTATGTACATTAATTTCTTGATTCTGCTTGGTTTTTTTTTTTTTACTACTTCAGTCCATATAAATCTCCACATTTCTCTGACTTCTTCATAGTTGTCACAGGAACATTATTTTACATATATATGCCATGGTTTTTTTTTCAGGCATTTCTCGATTGATGGACAACCCCTTTGTTGCTACCACAAAGAATGCTCATATGAATGTTTTGGTATATAGGGAACCTTAATTTCTATCTTTGACTTCCTTGCCCTCTTCCTGTCCCTCTCCAGTTCTGTAGATGAAGAAACTGGAGCTTAGGGAGGGGAAGTGTCATATTCAAGGTCACACAAGTAAATGATAGAACTAAGAGTTGAACCCAGGTCTTTTGACCCCAAATCTGTTGCTTTCTCTAGGATACCACAATACCTTAGCAATACCTAATGATCTTCCTGACAGAGTGGTCTGACTCTACTCAAGGAGACTTCAGATTACTACCACACTCCTTTGGGTATGGTTGGCAAATCAGTGGGCTTTGATTTGGAACTAAGACAGAAGAATTTAAGAGTCTCAGATCCTATGGTTATGCTAGCTGGACTTAATCCATAAAATAAGAGAAAAGAGTATTTTTCCTGGTTGTGGGAAGGGTCAGCAGGTGTGTCATAGGGATCACTAGATTCTGAGACCCTGGACTCTTCTGAGGGTAGGGATTAGGAATCAGCAAAGAAATGGTGTTTTTCTTCCTTATTTCTGACTCTACCATACTCATTTCTCTTTTTCTCCTAATCTCTCTCTTTACATGGGGTTTTTAATTTGAGGTTTATGAACTTTAAAGAAAAATGTAATTTGGTGACAGTTTTTGAAAGTATTAATTGGTTTCTTTTGTAATCCTGTGTATTTTGTTTTACGCATTTAAAAACATTATTGTGAGGAGTCCAGAGGCTTCACCAGATTGGCAAAGTAGCAGATCACACACACACACACACACTTTAATTACCCTTGAGTTATAGTAATTTTATAATATCCTTTGGGACTCTACACTATTCAAGGGTAACAGTACCCTGGTTAGAACCACACACCCTTAGATTGTGGAAAACTGTTATTCTTAATTAGGTCTGTGGGAACATTGGTTTAATAATTATGGACATTTATAAGGTGCTTAAAGTTTGTAAAATATTTTCCATATATTATCCCATTTGATCCTTACAACTACCTTGTGAGGTAAGTACTAGGGATATTATTATCCCCCTTTTATAGATGAGGAAACTGGAACACAGGGAGATTGTGATGTGCCCATGGTCACATAGCCCGTAAATGTCAGAGGTGGGATTTGAACCTAGTTCTTTAGAGCTCAAATCCAATGATACTCCATCCAGCACTCTATCCACCAGATCATGCTTTCTTTTTCCTAAGAGGATCCTGAGAAGATCAAAAGGCATGAGAAGTAGGGGCCATGGAATAAATACTATAGGTCAAGGGCCTTTCTGTCTATGAGCAGAGAGTTTTTCGGGGCCCTCTGTGGAAATGACTTTTCAAGCATTCCTTGGTTAGTGGTACTTAGTACCCCAGGAGGTAGCCAGGAAGGGCTGAGGTACCAGTTATCAAAAGGTATTCAGGTAAACTTAGCCCAAGCCCAGCATATTGATTTTGTTTCTGTCCCTACCTCTTTCTATAATGAGCGAAGCATAAGGAACAAGGGGAGTTACTTAGGAGAGATGGAGCATGGGATGGCTAAAGTGACCTTTCTCCACTTTGGAGGTCAAGGATTTGGGCCAAAGGCATTGATAGTTTTGGTTATCATTAGGTTGTGACTGGCATATTGACACAGGACCTGGTGAGTGTGCTTACTGATTGGGCTCCTAGTGCCCAAAGGGCAGAAATGGGTATGACAATATGGGGAGGGATTAGGTGATAAACTTGGTTTGTGCTATAATTGATAATGAGATAAATTGATTAAGGTTATGGGAGAAGAGAGGAAAGTTTGGCTATTGGCCAAGAGATACAGGGTTGTGGGTCTATGGAGGAGGGACATGGACTGGGACTTGAAGGGGGCCCTATTCCAGAGGGAATGGCACTGTCACATTGTGGGGCAGGGGATATTTTGTGCTGTGTGGCAAGAGGGTTCAGGATCTAGGTAGGAGAGCTAGTTCCAGAAGGATAAAATAGTTCTAGGGGTCAGGAGTCTGGGCAAATCAAGGGTAATTTGTCTTAATATTGGGGGACAAGAAGGTTCTAGAGGGGAAGGGGCTTAGGCTCAGGCTTTGTCTCTCTGCCTCCCACCAGGTCTTTACACGCTATGGAAAATGCTACACATTCAACGCAGGCCAGGATGGGCGGCCACTGCTCAAGACTATGAAGGGTGGGACAGGCAACGGGCTAGAGATAATGCTGGACATCCAACAGGATGAGTACCTGCCAGTCTGGGGAGAGACAGGTATGAGCACTCAATTGCCACTGCCATCACTACTCAGTGCACCATCTTCCCAGCTATCCTTCATCATAGCACTTACTCCCCAAAACTTACACCCTGAACATTGTGCCTTCCCCGGGTCATAGCACCAAGTGCTCATCTCCTAAGTTCCCTGACTCTGTTGGGACTATAGCATCCAGAGTAGAGAACTTCCTTTTCACTTTGTGAATCTTTCTGTATCTTTGTTTCTTTGACATCCAATGTCTGTCTGCCTGCCTATCTGTCCTTTTTTCCTTGCTCTCCATCCTGGCTCAGTTCCTCTCCAAGGTAACCAGCCATCATTTTCTATCAGGAACCGCCACTCAGCTCTATAAATAACTCCATCTTCTCTCAGGCTGCCTGCCATCTGCTCTCAGGGGCCTTGGGACAGATAGGAGGGAGGGAGAGAGAGCAAGAGAAAGGAAGAGGTGGGGAAAAAAGAGATGGAGAGAAAAAAATAAAAAGATGAAGAGAGAGAGAGGGAGGAAGAGGTGTGGGGGGGAAAGAGATGGAGAGAAAAAAGATAAGAGAGAGAGAATTATAGATGAGTAAAAGAAGATGAGAGTTCTGAGTAGGGATCTTTTTAGACCTAATGGATCTTTGGCTTCAGGAGAAACTTGGGAATCTTAACCCTCACTCCATTCAAGTAGCCACATTTTCCCTCCACCCCCATCCCTTAAAAGCATTCTAGCCTCAATACTCCCAATCATCTATAATGATTTCCAGGATACAGAAAGGTGGGGGCAAACTATGTCAGGAAATCATGTCAGAAGAACCCTTCCTTTTGTAAGCACGTTTCCTGACATTACTGTTACAGATGAAACTTCGTTTGAGGCTGGGATCAAGGTGCAGATCCACAGTCAGGATGAGCCGCCTTTCATTGACCAGCTAGGCTTTGGTGTGGCTCCTGGGTTCCAGACCTTTGTGGCTTGCCAGGAGCAACGGGTAAGTCATATATTAGGAAACAGTCTACTGATTGGGATCTAGAACCTGGAAAGGAATTAGAACTGGAAACTGGGGAAAGAATAGAAGTCAGGTTGGAGGAAGAAACCAAGTAAAGGAGACCAAGGGGATGAATTGGGGCCAAGAATTTAGAATGGAAGCTAGTCAATCAGGCCATGGAAAATTAGTAAAGAAACATCTAGGGTTTAGGGAGTTTACCAAAGGGAGGAAAAATACTTGACTTCTGAATCCCCATCAATATTAGTTAGGGGGCCTTTGAGGTGATTTTCCCCTCTACCCTCCATTAGCCCTGGTTTCCCCATTTTCCCTACAGCTCATCTACCTGCCTCCTCCCTGGGGTACTTGTAAAGCTGTTACCATGGACTCAGATTTCTTCGACTCGTACAGCATCACAGCCTGTCGAATTGACTGTGAAACGCGCTATCTAGTGGAGAACTGCAACTGCCGTATGGTGCACATGCCAGGTCTGCCCCTAGCCCCAATTTCTTCTTCCCATACCCACTGAATGCATCTACAAGGATCTGAAGGTTTTCCCCCTGGCTGATGGCCTCATAGCTTCTAATCCAACTACTTCCTGAAGGCCCCAGCTGTCCTCTGGCCCTTACATTCTCTACTGTTCCTTATAGTCTTCTCCCCAATTGCTCCTGCACATAACACCTCAATATTCTCCATTCAATAGTACACACATTCACCAAACATATATGACTAATATGTGCTTTCCCCCACTACCTGGACTCTGTGTGGTCTATAGTTTCTTCCCCAGTAATCTCCATTGCAGACTTACAGAGGTACCATATGGCTCTTCCCTCTTCATTTCTAGATCTATCTCCATTTCCATTTGACTATCCTCTTGCACCCTTTCACTTGAGATTGTGTAGGAAAGGTCTCCTATCATCTGCCTCTCACTTATTCTTTCCTCTCCTCACCCCCTAATTTCTCTCTTTTGTAGGTGATGCCCCATACTGCACACCTGAGCAATATAAGGAGTGTGCAGATCCTGCTCTGGGTGAGCTTATCCCTCCACTGCTAAGAACTATAGTTCTGTTCTCCCTTCCCCTAATCACCCTTTCTTTTAAATCTTTCATCCTCAAACAACCACCTAGGAGAGGTCTTGGACCTCCACTGAAGTCCCAAAGGAAAAATATTTTAAAAAGAAAATGGGGGAGTAAGAATTATTTGAAGGCAAAACTAATTTCAGGCCCACTTGCCTCCAAATATCTCCGTACTAAGTTCTACCATTCCTGTTCTTTCTGGCTTGAAATCTTAAACATTAGGGTCATGAAGAGTTAGAAAATAAATTTGAGACACCTGTGAAAATGCATCTGTGTTAAGTTGGGAGTACCCCTTCCCACTTTTTTACTCTCTCCTATTAGAAGGTGAATCTGCACTTACAAAAGTAGTCAGTGGACAGCCTGGGCCCTATGGGCATAAGACCCAAGGCTAGTAAATATGGGTATACTAAGATGAAAGGATAGGACAGGGAGCCAAATTAAGGAAGACAGGTTTAGAATTAGGGTGATAGAGAAGGGGAGGAGACATGAGGGGTAGGGGATGATGAGGGACTAAAGACAAAAATTGCTGTAGTCATAGTTTTGCTGAGAGAGAGAAAGAGAGAGAGAGAGAGAGAGAGAGAGAGAGAGAGAGAGAGAGAGAGAGAAAGCAAAAAGCTTATGTATTTTTTTGTTTGAGGGACAGTGGGGAAAACACAGTTCCTAGATGGGGTCAGTGGTCTCCAGTGCTCTGGCTCACTCCATTTCCTCCTGTCCCCTGGACCCCTATCCCAGATTTCCTGGTGGAGAAGGACCAGGATTACTGTGTGTGTGAAATGCCCTGTAACCTGACTCGCTATGGGAAGGAGCTGTCCATGGTCAAGATTCCCAGCAAAGCCTCAGCCAAGTATCTGGCCAAAAAGTTCAACAAGTCGGAGCAGTACATTGGGTGAGAGTCTTGGCTGGGGTTAGAGCTGGGCCTGAGGGATGGGTGTAGGGTGTTAAGATAGGCCAGAGTGTGTGCCTAATGTGGCTGGGCCAACACTAGACGGAATGGGGCTTCTTTGGAGAATGGAGCTAAAATATCAGGTCTTTCTATCTGCTGCTATAGGAGGAGGCTGAGCACACACAGGGATGATCAGAGGAGTCATACAAGAGTTGGGAAGCTGAAAAATTGAAATGATGTGGAGTGAGGGTCAGGTTAAAAAGAACAAGAAAATAGGAATAATATCATCCATGCTAATTCTTCACTCCCTTTTCCCTGTCCCTCTTCTTCCTCCACTTTCTCCACTGCAGGGAGAACATCCTGGTGCTGGACATCTTTTTTGAGGTCTTGAACTATGAGACCATTGAACAAAAAAAAGCCTATGAGATTGCAGGACTCCTGGGTGAGCTACTGGGGAAATTGCCACCTGGTCTGTTACCCAAGGCTAATTTAATTCCCTAGTCCTTAAGCAGGGAGTTCAAACCAATTCCATTCTCTTGTCCATCCTCACTGGCCTCTCCTAGACCTCAGTGACACCTCCCTGTACCTATTGATTAAGCTACTTTCACAAGTAGTTCTAACCTTTATTCCCCTAACATGTTGGGTAGACTGTAGATTGTTGGTTACTGTGAGTAGAGTAAGGGCAAGTTGTTGTTATCATAAGGTGAAACAGGTGTTACCTACGTGCTTTTTTGCTGGTGCAGATATACTAAAAGTTGATTTGAATATTATTTTGAACTTGCATGCTCTTAATTGCCAGCCTCTCTCCCAACTCCAGCAAAGTATGTCTGACACCATTGACCCTTTCCCAACTCCACGGACCCCTCTCCAATTCCACTGATAGCCTCCTGATTCAATCCACTCTGCCCAACTCCAGTAACCCTATGCCTTATCCCACTGCTTTGCCATGGACTCTGTGGGCCTGGTGGCCTCCCTATTTAGGTGACATTGGGGGTCAGATGGGATTGTTCATTGGCGCAAGCATCCTGACTGTTCTGGAGCTCTTCGACTATGCTTATGAGGTGAGAAGGGAGCAACAGATGGGAGAAGGGAGCAAACAGATGGCAGCGAGATGGGCATGGGGATGCTAGAGATTGGGAGGGGGACTTGTTAGAAGAGGATGTGTTTGGGGATCCAAATTGGGTAGTGCTGGCTAGACCCCCATCCCCACTGCAGGTCTTCTCTCTTCCATCCAGGTGATTAAGCACAAGCTGTGCCGTCGGGGCAGGTGCCAGAAGGAGTCTAAAAGGAATAGTGCAGACAAGGGTGTAGCCCTCAGCCTGGATGATGTCAAGCGACATGTAAGAGACCCTGAATAAGATGCTCTCTCTTCCCCTTTTCCACATTAATACACACCAAAAATCTCTTCTTTTCTCTTTCCTTCTCTCATTCCCCACTGGTCTCATTGGGATCCCAATGTTATCTATCTATGCTTCCCCCTAAATGACCGCAAAGATAATACTTTCCCCAACATTTCCCTAAAATTATTCCCTGCTTTGACTCTTCAACAATGCACAAACATTTAAGCACTCACTATACGCAAGGCACCAAAGGTGTTGGGGATACAAAGACAAAAATTAATAATAAATTCTGCCCTCAAAGACCTTAAACCTACCTTGAAAGTCAAAAGACCTCAAAGACCTGGGTTTGTAGAATTAATCAGAAGGGGCAGATACCAGGAAGACCATCTCAGGGACTACTGTAATAATCTAGGAATAAGGTAGTATTAATTAATTATTCTAGGAATTATTAATCTAGGAACAACAGTTATTAATCAGTTATTAATCTAGGAATAACAGTTATGACAGACATAGCAGCAATAGAAATATATGTTAGAGCAAAAAAAAACATTCTGAAAGAAGGATCAATAAGATTCAGTCATTTGAGTGGATATTGAGGGTGAAGGACAGGGAAGTAAAACAATTACTCCTAGTCTTCCTTTGCAATGACTCTTCATCAACCAAAGTCCGATATATTTCTCACCCTGACTCCCTTTGTTTGCTTTTCTAGTGATTCTTTTCCTGCTCTTTCTCCCCCCTCCCCAGAACCCCTGTGAGAGCCTCCGGGGCCATCCTGCTGGGATGACATATGCCGCCAACATCCTACCTCACCATCCGACCCGAGGCACCTTTGAAGACTTTACCTGCTGAGCCCTGCCAGATGTCATACCAAAGGCCAGGGAGGGAAGAGGAGGGCAAGGATAACCTGGGAGATCAAGCTGCTCACCTGCCCTGGGGCTTACCACTGCCCCTCCCACTTCAAGGGCAGCTCCCAACTCCCTTCAAAGTCCTTCCCTCCTAGAACTGGTGGAAGGGGGTTCTGGGTCCAGTGCCCTTCTCTACTCCCTTGCCCTCCATGTCCATACATTTTTATTTTTAACAAAACAAATACAACAGAAATAAACTACAAAGAGAAAGGGCAAGGGACCCCAGGCTGTCCCTCTATGCCCTGTGCTGCCTCCCCCTGCTCCTAGCCTGACCTATGTCTGTTTGAACATCCATTCTCATCCTGCTTTCACCATTCACTGAAGCTCTCTTCCAACAGGGAGGACATGAGTGGAAAGACTCCACAGGGGTCTTGAATTGGGCCCCAGACAGAGAATGTACCTTAGGGGGGAGGGCTAATGGGGGAGGAGGGCTTCCCTAGCCTTAAGAGACCCTTTCAGTAGTGTCCCCACCCTCCAGTTTTAAATCACAAGGGCAGGAACTGAGGCCCCTGGCCCTCTCTCCCTTACACTTATTGGGTGCCCTTCAGAGGTCAAAGAATAGATGGTATTCCCTGAGGGACTTGGGACAGGATGAGGCACAGGTTTCATGCCAATATGCCCTGGTCCTACCCCAAAATCAGAGAAATTTTTGAATGGGATCCCTCACCCGCATTCCATGAAAAAAGATGTAGGCACTTGATTCCCAACTCAGGGAGAGGGGAACTGGCACCTATTTCTCTCCTAACTCCCAGTTCCTCCCTCCAAGGGTCCCTTGCATGGGGCCACATCCATAAATTTTCTTATGGAACTTCCCCAAGTCTTTGTCCTCTATTCCATTCGTTTCTTTCTATGACTTCATCTGCATTTTCTATTTCTATATGATACAGACTCTATATTGCTATAACTGTATATACTCCCTTCCTTAAGCCTCTGTCTGTCTGCCCTTCCCATCCCCATCCCCTGTGTCTCTAAGTCCCATCCCTACTTCCTCCCAAATCTCCTTCTGTCTCTCTTACCAACCTACTACCAATCCCTCTGAATGCCTTCACCTGTATAAAGTGTTGGGACTCTCTCCTCCGGTGTCTGTACTGTGTACACACATCCCCCCGAGAAGCACAAGGAGACGACGTATGCATTGTAACTCTCTCACTGTCTTGGACATAAAGGAAGCTGTGAATCATAAGCTCTGCCTCTTTCTGGCCTGCCCCCCAACCTACCTATGCTTCAAGTACTCTCTGCCCTCCCTGTAGCCTTAAGGCCTCTTCCTTCCTTCCCATCAGTCCCATTATCCCCCTTCTGACTAGGACTTTCCTCCTAGGGGAAGGGGTGGACACACAGAATTGGCACTTAGCTCAGAGGATAGATATTCCCTCTTGGCCCCAAACCAAGGAGAATTACAGATGATGGGATCCCTGGAGCATGGAGACAAGGTGTCAGACAGATGGAATCCCTGGAGCATGGAGACAAGGTGTCAGACAAGGGTGGGAAACAACCCACAGTTTCTAAGGGCAGCCGCTGAAAAATATACAGGTGGCTAGAAGATAGTGTCTAAGGCTCTTATGCCCAAGGCTATGTTGGCTAGGGTCAGATTCTCCCCATTACATCCTCTCTTACCTGGGGTCCAAGCCTGTACCTCCATTGCTCAGATTTTAGGGACAAGGCTGGACTTGATAATGAGATAGGACTAGAGGAAGAGTTGGGAGCTCATGCTGTTACACCATCTCCCCATCCTCCCCCTGAGAAATAGGGTGAAAATAGAGGTTGCACCTTCCATTCATCTTTCTCTATCTCAGATGGTCCAGAAATATCCCTTCCATCCTAAGGCCCTCTTGCTTAGAGCTCCCTGGGGGAAGCCAACATAGCCTCTGATGATGAGGATGAGGCCTCTGACAT
This sequence comes from Bettongia penicillata ogilbyi, assembly GCA_023548195.1. Classification (NCBI taxonomy): domain Eukaryota; kingdom Metazoa; phylum Chordata; class Mammalia; order Diprotodontia; family Potoroidae; genus Bettongia; species Bettongia penicillata. The sequence goes on from JAJHZJ010000092.1 coordinate 3,752,064, forward strand.
AATTCTAGGAGATACTTGTTCTCCCCTCTCCATCCCCATGTTGGGGAAGTGGTAGGAATTTCGGAGGGAGACATTGCTGGGAGTCTATAGAATACCTGGTTCATGGTTGTCATTTGGACAGAGAGCAGACCTCCCTGTGGAGAAACAGGAGGAAATATGCTCTAAGCAGCTGTGGTCACAGCGAGCAGGATGGTGGGTGAGACACTCCTCTGGTCTAATAAACTGGGTTTCAACCATCTCCCCTCACGGTGTTGTTATTAATTGTTCATTCATTGGTTCAACAAGTATGTGTTAAACACCACTTGGCATTGGGCTCAAGGGTTAGAACCCTGCTGGATTTGGCACCAGAGTGCCAGGGGGAAAAGAACCCTGAGAGGGCCTGGATGGTCATTTTTCGACCAAAGATCTTTATTCTTTTGAGCTAGGACTGCCTAACACAGGACCAACAGTGAGCTTGAGTTTCAGGGAGAGGGAAGAGGGGGTACAAGGAGAATTCCCACCGGAATGGGCAAGGTAGTTCGGGTCTAAGTTAAATAGTAGTATCTACGTGAACTTTTATGCGCTTTAAAAAAGAAAGTTTTATGAATTTTCTCACTGTAATAACGTAAGTCACAAATGTCCATCTCCCCATTTGACAGGAAATTGAGGTCTATTTGCTCAGGGTCACACAGCTAATTAGTCTGAGGTCCTATTATGTCATGCTTAGGACCAGTAAAACTTGGGAGTAAGGTAGATCCAGGGGTGAGGACAGGGTCTTTGCAAAAATAAATTAGTGGCTCAGGGTAAGGAGATCTGGTTCTACACCGACACTCCCATTTCCTAGCTGTGTGCCCTCGGGCACATCACTGACGTTCTCTGCAAGGTTCCCAAAGCGTCCGTGCGACCTCTGCCAAGCGGACCACGGGGCCCCGGAGTCAGGCGCTGCCCCAGCCGTGTGACCCTGCGCAAGTTCACTTCGCCTGCCTGCCTCAGTGTCCTCATCTGTAAAACGGGGTAGATAATAGCCCCCACTTCCTCAGGATCGTGGTGAGGATAAAAAACCCACGGCGATCGCAAGGCTCTTTTCAAACCTTAAAGCGCATACCGAGACTAGAGAGCGAAGTTAGAGCCTGTGTCCGTATGTGCAACAAGGGCGATCGAGAGCCTCGCCCGGCACCTTCACAGGGAGAAACAAGATAACCCGAGGACAGCAAGCCTTCCCAAAAGCTGCAAGCGCAGCCATGCCCGGTGCTGCCCGGGCGGCCCCCCCACCCGTCCCGGCAGGGGCCCGCCGCGCTCGGGACGGCAGACATCGTGCCCGGCCGCCCTCCGGCCGCCAGGGGGCGCGGCCCAGGGGCCCTCTCCCCCCAGCGCCTTCTCGCTGGTTTCTCCGCCCAGGGCCGGCAGGCCAGGAGGAGGAGACCGCCCGCCTCGCTTTTTCCACCACTCCCTTCTAGCCCGCAGTCTCGTTGCCCGAAACCACCCCTTCCCTATCCCGGGCAAGCTCCGGAGGTCGGGGGGTGGGAGGGGGTGGCTGAGGGGGAAGGGAGAGTGGCCGAGAGAAGGGGGAGTTCCGGTTCCGGTTCTTTGTGCGGCGGCGGCGGCGGCTCCGGGGGAAGATGGCGGCCCGGGCTGGTTTCCAGTCGGTGGCTCCGAGCGGCGGCGCCGGAGCTGCGTCAGGGGCGGGCGCAGCGGCCGCTCTGGGCCCGGGTGGGACCCCGGGGCCCCCGGTGCGAATGGGCCCGGCGCCCGGCCAGGGGCTCTACCGCTCTCCGATGCCCGGAGCAGCCTATCCGGTGAGTGGGGGCGGGGAAGAGGGGGCAGGAGGAGGGGCGCGCGGGCAGGGGGCGGGGCCTGCGAGTGAGTGGCAGGAAGGGCTGGGCCGGGGGCGCCGGAACCGGGGAGCCGGTGAGGGCGAGGGGATGGAGGGGCTGGGGAGGGCGGGGCGGGCTGCGGAGCCGGGCGCCTCCGGTCCGGCTCCATCCGTCCCCGTGTGCGGTCGGGGAGGCCTGGACCGGGGGAGCCCGTTCGGGGCGGAGGTCCTGGGTTCAAATGCGGCCCGCCACTTTACGTCGGCGGGATCTGGGCCAAGCGTAGCCGGCCCTTCTGGCCTCGGCGTCCTCGGCCCTAAAATAAAGGCGCCGAGCTTACCAAGGCCACCTGGTCCGTAGGGTTCGTTTCCAGCTTCTTCGCTCAGAGTTGGAGACGGACCGAGATGACCCCTCAGGTCCGGTCCGGCTCTGGTCTGTTTCTTGGGAAGGCCGCGGAGTTAGGTTGTAGAGGAGAGGGTGACTAGGGAGTCCTGATCCACAGAGGAGTAGCGAGGGAGTCCAGGCGTCCTGGTAACTGTTGCAGGATAGTTGTCCAAGAGATAGCAGAGACACGGGAGACTTGGGGAAAGAGGAGATCCCAGAATGGCGAGGAAGCGTGTTTATTCATCGGAGGAGATGGGAAAGAACCCTGAAACTGCAGTTCGGGGCGGGCTAGATCAACTTTTACCTTGGTCGCATCCTCTGGTCCTTCCTCGGACTTTGGGCTGGTCCCCCTTCTCAGGAGCCAGGGTCCTGGGTAAAGGAAGCTCCAGGTAGCCCACGTTCGTAGAAAGTTCTAGAGTTCTCCCATTTTCTTTTTAACATCCCGCGGCTCGGGACAGCTATAACATCTCTGTGTTGCGTCTCACCTACAGCGTCCAGGCATGTTGCCAGGCAGCCGTATGACACCTCAGGGACCTTCTATGGGACCTCCTGGCTATGGGGGGAATCCTTCAGTTCGACCTGGTCTGGCCCAGTCAGGAATAGATCAGTCCCGAAAGAGACCAGCTCCTCAACAGATCCAGCAGGTCCAGCAGCAGGCGGTCCAGAATCGAAATCACAAGTAAGACACTTCTGGGAAGGGTAAAAGCAATTCTGTGGAGACATAGCAACTGAAACTGGGGAGTGTGTCTATAAACCTATGCGACATATTCTTTTTCTCATGAAACTACCTTATCTGAGTTTGCCGTGGGTTGGGGGTATTTTTCTCTGGTCTGAAAGAAACTCTTCAGTCCCTGGGTGCCCCTTTTCCTCCTTCTTATGCATTCATATGAGGATGCTGCCCTCCCCATTTTCAGGTTCTGGTCAGTTCCATCCCAGCCTAATACCAATGTTTATTCTGAACAGTGCAAAGAAAAAGAAGATGGCTGACAAAATTCTACCTCAAAGGGTGAGTCTAGCACGCCTTCCCCATGTCCTCAGTCTCCCCGAGGGCCCCTATAGTACTCGTGAGTTTGAAAGCAAATTTTACGTACCTGACTATATCTTGCTCCCCTTTAGATTCGTGAGCTGGTACCAGAATCCCAGGCCTACATGGACCTCTTGGCTTTTGAAAGGAAACTGGATCAAACCATCATGAGGAAACGGCTAGACATCCAGGAGGCCTTGAAACGACCCATCAAGGTACAGGAAACTCCTAGGCAGGGAGCCAAGAAAGAGAAGTTCAAGACCCATCAGTAGTCTAAGAATGAGAAATTAAAAGCTCACTGAGATCTCCCAGGCATATTGAAGTTTCCCCTTTTCCCTAATGGCTAATTTTATTAGAAGTACCAGAATAGAAAAAGAAGAGGGCCCACTGTTTCACCAGAAATCTTTGTACTTTCGATGTCACTGTAATAATTGCGTCCTCTACCCAGGAACCCAGTTGGCACTGTGAATATCCTTGTTTGTCTTGCATCCTTATTAATGCACTCAGGGCTGGTTGCCCATTCATTTCTCCTAGTTGGAATCTCTACCCACCCCAAGGGACTGGGCAGACAACAATTTGTTTTGGTAGAATTAAATGGTTAGGGCACAGTGTTGTTTGCAAAGCTCTATTCTAATCTTTGTTTCTACCCCCTTCAGCAAAAACGGAAGCTTCGTATTTTCATTTCGAATACTTTCAATCCAGCGAAATCAGATGCTGAAGATGGGGAAGGAACTGTGGCTTCCTGGGAGCTTCGGGTGGAAGGAAGGCTCCTCGAGGATGTGAGTGTGATGTTCACACTGAGAGGGACTGGGGGTGGGGGCATCTAGAGAAGAGCAATGTCTTTCTGGTCTGGAGGGACCCTGAACGGTACTCACAACTCCTTTCCAGAGCAGCAGGGAGAGGGACGTTCGGCTCCTTGCGTTGGAAGACAATGGCTCTTTGTGTGCAGCTCCCACAGCTTTGGCCTTCACTGCCATATCGTGTTGAGAACACTATTGTCCTGTGATCTGATTTGCTGTTCACTTCCCCCCTCGGCTCGTTCTGGCCATTAATGGTTTCCCAGGTTTCTGCTGATTACCTTGGTTTGGGCTTATTTATCAAGTGAGTTTGCAGGTTTTTCCCCCATATGGCATTTCAGGCCATGACTTCCTGTCTGAATCCTTAAGATCCTTAATTCCCATTGTGTGATCTCCCTTCTCTCTGCTGTTGCTGAGAACAAATCATGATTTAGAACAGGCAGATTTCTCTGACATGCTATTCATTATTTCATGCTGAGTGTTAACTGGGGGGTTGTGAACCCCTAGACCTCCCACCCCCACTTGCTTCTCAGGGAAGCTTATTTTTTCCTCATTACCTTCCATTGTTTACCTCTTAGCCTGTTTTCAGCCATGGTGACTGCTTATAGCCAAGCTATTTTGAGTGAATTTTGCACAGAACTCTGTATCAGAGCTTCCTTCCCATGTACATAAGTGCATTCCATCTGCTTGTGTTGTCATTCTGTCCCAATAAAACCGTTTTTGTTCTTGCTGCTGTTGCTCATGATTCACTTTTCCCTACAGTCAGACTTTATTCTCCTAGAATTTATTCTGTTCCTAAATGTGGATATTAGAATTCCTTGCCTCATTCCCAGAAGTATTTTTCCCTTGGGAGAGGGGTGGGTGAAAAAATGACCACGTATATGTTACAGATTGTTTTTCCAAGGTTTCAATGTCACTATGACTGGTTTGTTGCCCAAGACATCAACCTGCCGTCCCCCAATAAAAATATTTGGAAATCATTTCTGATTCCATTTGGCTTCAACTCGTCCCAGTGTCATTGTGGGTTCTTTGGCCATGGGCCTTGTTTTGGCCATTTTCTAATTTTTCTTCTCTAATATGTCTTTTCTCTTCTTCTTCAGTCAGCTCTGTCTAAATATGATGCTACCAAGCAGAAGCGTAAATTCTCTTCCTTCTTTAAGTCTTTGGTGATTGAGCTGGACAAAGATTTATACGGGCCAGACAACCACTTGGTGGAAGTGAGTAATTCATTTGTCCAGGTTCTGACATGGATGGGACTGAGGGGACTGGGAATCAAGTCTGGAATATCTAAGGTAGTGGGAGAGAAATGTAAGTCCCAGATAAAGTCAGGAGATTGTTCCAGGTATACCTTACCTCCACACCAAGTATTTATCCTTTATAGTTTGTCTGTTGGCCTCCAGGGGGCACCATCTAGTTTAGTTGGGAGCTGGAAGAGCTTGTTCATCCCAAGGCTAGAAGAAACCTTTGACATTTTGCCTCTTTGCCATTAGGACCTCTTAGGTATATGAAAGTTCTGCTTTCTCCTTCTCCCCTCCCTTCTCTCACCTTCCTTCTCCTCTTTCTCCTCTCCCCCTCCCTGAAATCCTAGCTGGGGCCTCTTGATTATACCCATGTCCAAGGCCAGCTCCCCATCCTGCTTGTGAGATCATGTGTCAGTTTAAGATCCATTTATACTTGTTGGGGGAGTTGCTATAGCGCATGGTGTCAGTTGGCACAATAGAAGTTTTTTCTACTGGTTACTTCTTTCTCAGCTCAGGGCTTTCCACATTAGTCCCTGGCCCTTTCTGGGTATTATTGCAGAGGGTTTTTCTAACTCTGCAGACAATGAGAGATTATTATAGACGATCATTTATTATGTGCCTAGTTGTAAGTGTTGCCCTGTTAGTTACTATATAGATCAAGTTAGAAACATGATTATTTCCTTGGCTATCCAGCATCAGAATAGCTTATCACATCCAGAGCTCCAGATGGAGTCTTCTACCACCATTTTTTTTTAAACTGGACCTGCAACTTCCTTGCCATAGAGAACTGGGAGGAAACTCCCTCTGCCAGTACAGATTCTGAAAGTCTTAGAGAGTTGCTTGGAGCACGGAGAGGTCAAATGACTCACTCAGCCTCACACTTCTGGTACGTGCCACAGATGAGACTTAAATCCAGGTCTTAGGTGATGCCAATTCTTTCTCCGCTATTTCAGTTTGTTCTTTGCCAGTACACAATTAGCTCCCCATTCTTTTCTACCTTCAACTCCTTAGATTGGCTGCTTTTCTTTGGCTAGAATGAGGAGCAGACAGAGTGGTGGCATTAAAGGTCTTAGACTTTCTAGCACTGAGTGAATAGCAACTGCAGTTGCAAGAGGCATAGCCAAGCCTGAGGAGCGTGGGAGATAGAGCATGCGTGGTCCTTGTCCTCACTGAGCTCACTAAGAAGCAAGGCATGGAATCAACAGAAATCTACATATCTGCAGTTCATTGATACTTTGTTTTCTATGTGGGAATGAAACTTTCATTTATTTAGCTTTTTGTTCAAACAATATAACCGAATTTTAATAAGTTAGCTTGGCAAATTAAAAGTAAAATCTATTGCCAAAAAAAATTTAAGTCAAATAAAAGGGTTTTTTTGATTACCCTCCATTACCATTCCCTTTCAACAACACAGAAAGATTGATTTGAATATAGTTACTAACAAAAGATGTTTTCTGGGAAATGACTAGTATAGAAAAATCCCAAAAAACATTAATCAGATTTCAGTACAAAGATGTTCCTCCCACCACTGCTGTGCTTTCTTTGGGAGAACAGCCCCTGATATATTTCTCTCTCTAGTGGCACAGGACTGCTACCACCCAGGAGACAGATGGCTTCCAGGTGAAGCGGCCAGGAGATGTAAATGTTCGTTGCACTGTTTTGCTGATGCTAGATTACCAGGTATTGTCAGGGGGAGAATCTTGCTTTCATAGCCCCATCTCATTACTTATTGTCAGTTCTAGCTAAACTCTTAGTCATCTCTTCTAACTCCTTGAAGATGCAGACAGGCTTAGCTTGCTGTGCCCACACCTTCCCGTTACCCTTGTGTCTCTGTAGCCTCCTCAGTTTAAATTGGACCCCCGCCTGGCCCGACTCCTGGGTATCCACACCCAGACGCGTCCAGTAATCATCCAAGCACTGTGGCAGTACATCAAGACTCATAAGCTTCAGGATCCCCATGAACGGGAGTTCGTTATCTGTGATAAATACCTCCAGCAGGTGAGTGAGGATTCTGTTCTTTAGAGTTCAGTGTTCCGGTAGGGAGCCCTATGTATCCTCAGCCTTAAATTGCTTCTTCCTGTAGATATTCGAGTCACAACGGATGAAGTTCTCAGAGATCCCCCAGCGGCTCCATGCCTTGCTTATGCCACCAGAGCCCATCATCATTAATCACGTCATCAGGTGGGGGCATGGTAGCAACAAGACAAGAAGACATTTCTTTGCTGAAGAGCAAGGGACTGGAGGGTGGGAGGATTCAAGCCTTCTTTTTCCTGTAATGAAGAGGCAGGAACTGAAATTTGGCACTTTCTCCACTTCCCCCTTTCACTCTTGGGCAGAGGTTGAATGAGGAAAACATTTCCAGAGCCTCATAGCCTTAAAGTAACTTCTTTCTGTAGCTGACTCTGGTACCATTTTCCAGGTTTCACTGCTTCAATGTCTGGTTCTATTTCTGTCCCACTGGGGTACCGTTGCCTAGCATGTAACCCATGATTCTGCAGACAGTGTGAATTGGATCATTAGAAGCTAGACTGGTCTAAGCCCAGATTTACAGAATTAGGAGCATCTTTCTGGACCTCAGTAGCTGCATTTTTGGAGGCATTCCCTTCACCACACCACTCTGGTTTCTTCCTCAGCGTTGACCCCAATGACCAGAAGAAGACTGCCTGTTATGACATTGACGTGGAAGTGGATGATACCCTCAAGACCCAGATGAACTCCTTCCTGCTGTCTACTGCGAGTCAGCAAGAAATTGCTGCTCTCGATAACAAGGTGAGAGCCTCTGCCCAGATAGTTGGGCACCATGGGTTTTCCTAGGCAGAGTTGCTAGGTCAGGTTTGCCTCTTCATAGGACCCACTACAGATTTCTCTGCCTCCCTGCGTACCTAGCTGCAGCTGTGCAAAAGGGTGGCCGGGGAAAGCTCTGGAGCAGACTTGGCCAGCATTGAGAGTAGCACAAGGAGTCCTGAAGGAGCACCTGCCTTTAACCCTAGGAGAGCACTCCTGGTATAGGAAAATGTGCTCTGAGCCAAGGTCAGAAGACCTGGGTGGTTGTTTGGCCTTGCATATGTGAAGTCACTTCGCATCTCTGACCCTCAGTTTCTTTCGTCTGTAAAGTGGGACTGATAGCATCTGCCCCATTTGCCTGTGGTAAGATCAAAGGAGATACTGTGTATGAAAGTGTTTTGTAAGCTGTCAAGCACTATACAAATAAAAGATGGTATTCATAAGAAAAAATACTGTGGTTTTCTTAAATCCAGACTCTTTTAAGCATATCCTTATCCTTAGATCCATGAGACAATAGAGACCATCAACCAGCTGAAAACCCAGAGAGAGTTCATGCTGAGTTTTGCAAGAGACCCCCAAGGCTTCATCAATGACTGGCTTCAGTCCCAGTGCCGGGATCTGAAGGTAACACTTTCAGACAGCAGTCACAAATCTGTCTCATTTCTGCTGGGATAAGAACAGGAGAGGTAGCTGTGGGAGCCAAACTCCTAAAGATCCCATGCTGTTTAATTTTGGGTAGGGAAATGGCGGTTTAAACAATCAATAGATATTGGTGAGTTGCCTACCATGAAATCAGCACTGTGCTAGGTGCTATAGATGCTCTAGAAGTATTCAGTGTGATCCTTGACCTAATTGGAGAAACAAGACCAGCGCATATAAAGTAACAGTAACAGAGTGCAAAATGGTATATAATTGTGTTAGAGATTGTTGTGAGTGAAACATCTGGAAAACCTTAAAGCTTTATAATAAATGTGAATTGTTCTAGGGTTCCAAAGGAGAATGAGGTCAGTGCAGATTGGGTTAGTCAGGGAATGCTTCATGGAGAAAATGGAGCTTGAACTGGGTTACAGGATAAGTAGAATTTGGATTGGAAAGATGGAAGAACATTTTCAGGAGGAGGGGCTGTGAACCAGGTATGACCACTGTTAGACTGTGGGATAGTTCAGAGGTTAACCTGTCTAAAACAGGTGATCAGTAAAATAAGGTTGGGCAGGTTATAGAGGAGCCCTTTGAAAATTAGGAATAGATGTTTAAATGGTAGAATTTGAAATAAAGAGCCATTAAAGATGTTTGAGTAAGAGAATGTCAGGATGAATAGCACTTAAGAATGCTTAATGTAGCCTGAGGTCAAGGAGTTCACCTGTGAGGCTGCTACAGTTATCTAGGTGTGGGTGGACGGCTTAGACTAAGAATGAGTCTGCCCTTCCCCACTTCTCTAGACCATGACTGATGTAGTGGGTAACCCAGAGGAGGAGCGCCGAGCTGAGTTCTACTTCCAGCCATGGGCTCAGGAGGCTGTGTGCAGATACTTCTACTCTAAGGTAGGTACCTGAGAAGACTAAAAGAGAACTCACAGAGCAAAGGGCCTGGGCCTCTTCCTTCCCAAGTGGAAGTCTGGGGTGTCAGGTCCTAGCCTATAGGCCTGCTTGCCCCCAGCCTCCCTCTCCTTTCCCTCCCAGGTGCAACAGAGACGGCAGGAACTGGAGCAGGCCCTGGGCATCCGAAATACATAAGGCCCTTCCTCCAATCAGCCTGGCCACACCAGTTCTTCGTTTAGGCTCTTGTGCCTCCCCATAGCACCTGCCCTAGTCTTGCTTGGGGGGTCCTCCAGGGGAAGCTGCTGGTTGAAGGATGACACCAAGACGAAGAGGGTCCCATATTTCTGTCTCAAGAGACAAATATTCTCCTCCCCAGTCTCTCCAACTCCCCTTTGCCTCACAAAACTCCCATGTGCCTCTCCCTTTTCCTGGCCTACATAGGACCTCTAGTTAGTATTAGTGAGAGAATTTATAGTGGTAATCAATGCTCTGAATGGACTGGGCCTAAGGCCAAGTGATCTTCAAGGGAAACAACTAAACTCACCTTGCCCTTATGAGACCCAGGATTGAGGACCATTGTCCGTTTTCCCAGGCCTGGACCAGGGGGTATTCTGTAAGTTAGTTGGTTTTGGTTGTCCCTATATAGAACTCCATTTTCTTTCATCAGTTTGGTACAAACTCTTATCTAAATGGGATGTTCTGGGACCCAAGGGAACCTTAGGACCACTTGACCTACTTGAGCCCTAGGCCATGTTTCCCTAGGATGGCCTACTGGTTTAGCTCTTCCCTGAGTCCCCCATATGGGGGTTCACATCAGTATTAGAGTTTGTTCCTTGACTGCTGCTCCCACCTGGCACACTCCCTATAGCTGCTGCTTTTTCTTAGGATTCCTCCTAAGCCAGGGCATTTGGGCTGGGAGCCCTGCCTTTCCCCATATCCATTCCCTTGTGTGTTGTCACTGCCAGCAAAGGCATCCATTCCTTCCAGCTATTGCTTGGAGAGGTGGCCACCAACCTTCCCATTCCACCTTTTTCCCAGTAGAGAGAGATACCTCAAACCCAATGGATAAAAGCCCTGGGCCATCTCTGTTTCCCCATTCCCTTGCCCCTTTAGTTAGCACCCCATAGTGGGTCCTGGGGCATTGGGGAATAAGGAGAGCCAAGGGCTAGAGAGCGGCTCTTTGTTGGGTTTGTGACTCTCTCTACCCCTAATCCCAACTGAAATCCTTCAGCCCCTCAGGTAAGCAGCAGGGCCAGGGGTCTGGCCCAGTGGAACTGAGATGGTTTTGCATCCTTCCAGGAAAGCCCCATATTCCTTTTCCAGGTTGAATTTTTCCCTTAAGTTAGCATATCTCAGGCTCGCAGACTCAACACAGCAGGGTGGGAGAGAGCCAGGTGCAGAAGGGGCTTTGGGTTTGGCATAAACTCTAAAACCTCTCAGAACTGACAGACTCCTGCCTCCCCACCCTTCCCTCAGGCTCCTGCGAGTATACCCTCCTCTGTGCCTGCTCCACATCTCGTGGCAGCGGAATCTTCCCATTGTCCCTCTGAAAGGCTTCCCTTACACTACTACAATGACACCTCACAAACCTCTGTTGGGGGGGCGCAACTGAGCCCTGGCCCCACTCCTGGCCAGGACCGTGTGAAGGAAGCTCAGACATCGGCCTTCCTCCCACCACTTAGGCAGTGTCCCTGTTGCAGATAACTTTTTATTAACTGAATATTATGTTTTTTCATGGACCAAAATTTTTTTTGTACTGTCCCCTTATAGATGTCACCCAGTTTTAATAAAAGCATCTTCTAAAGGATGGGTTTTCCCCTCCTTGATAGAGAACTCTAATCAATTTAATGCCCTCTATCTAGTTCCAATTACCATGTCCACAGCCTACAGTTTTTTATGGTTTACCCTACAGGGAGAGGGAACCTGGTTACTGTAGGAGGACTAAAATTACACTGAGGCATTCAGTACTTAACCAGGATTAGTTTTCAGGTATGGAAGAAAATTTGGGGAGGGAGTGTAATTACTGTTACCTGTGATTGGGTCTTAGGGGCCCCTCCCCCCCCACCCCATCTTCCCTGAGGGAAGTTCTACAGCTTGTGCTAGCTTCAGTTTCTCCTCACAGTTGCCTTCTATCTTAAACTTCCCTAGCTTTACCTAAAGCCTTGGATTCCCTGGGATGCCAGAGACAGAGCTCCTGGAATTAACTGTGTTTGTGGAGGGGATGGAGGTTGGGGGGGGGGGGTTGTCATTGCTTGATGAGTTTTGCTTGCCCTGTCATTTTAAGACTCCTGTGTGACCTCTTCCTATTACTTTTCCTTATCTTAAGGATTCCATTCTTAAAAGCCCAGAGGATATAATCACATCTAAGGTTTGGAAGTAGTAAACCGTTATTGCATTTTGCTCTATAAAGTGAGCCAAACACTCGAGCCAGAAGGATCCCTCAGGAGTGATTGGTCCCCAAGGTATATTAACTTATGTTGATATTCCTTACAATCAAATCAATTATTTGTCTGACAGATTGTCCCAGGCTTTCCTTCCACTAGTCAGTTGGCTGCTGAGTTAGGACCCCACTGGAAGGAGAAAGGCGATTAGGCCCAGTAAGTGGGTCTGTTAATAATCCCATCCCAAAGTTAGGCAACTTTTGTTATTTCTCTACTTCTCTGCATTAGTAGAGAGCTGTGAGTTGCTGGTGCAATTAAAGCAGGGTATATTAGATTATAGGTCCTAGTCCAAACCTTAGAGCCTTATCAGTTCTGAATAGGGGAGGTAGCTTGGTGGGAGGAGTCAGTGTCATTGAAACTGGGCAGGGTCTTACATGCTGGGCAGTAGTTAAACTTGCTAAATACTATTTCCTTAGCTGCAGATAAATAACTACCAGAGTCCTAGCTCTAATAGAAAACTAGGAGTGTGACACTGGACCAGTCCTGACTTTTCTCTAAACCTTAGTTTATCTTTATCCCTGTCCCACCTTCCCTGAGATGCCTCTGGGTGAGAGAAGGAATAAATCTTGGCAATAAAATCCAGGGAAGTGAATATGTATAGTGTGCCTGTTGTGTGCTAAGTATTTTTACAATATTTCATTTGACCCTCACAACCCTGTGAGGTAGGTGCTATTATCCTCATTTAACACTTGAGAAAACTGAGGCAAGGAGAAGTTAAGTGATTTGTCCAAAGTCATACAGCTAATAAGTATCTGAGACCAGATTTGAACTCAGGCCTTTCCGTCTCCTAACCTGGAACTCTACCTACTACCTACTACCACCAGCCGGATCCAGATATTGGGATTCACTTCATTCTGTAGTGCTTCGATCAAGTGTCTTCTGACCTTGTGACGGCGTTCCAGGGACAGAATTACTCTGCCTTTGCCTATCCTCCAGTGCTTCCAGCTGGTACTTGAGCTCTTGCCAGCCTGTACACTCTGTGCCGGGGGGCAGATGGGGGTGGAGCTGTGGGAAAGAAGCTGGCCTTGAGTTTGGATCAACATTATGTTCTGAAGAGGGAATATAACTAAGCTTCAGGGAAATTTTGTTACCCTGGGATGAGTTCTTTCTCAGCCAGAGGAGGGATTGTAGAACCTGAAGTGTCCTCCATATGCTCCTCCATCTATCTTCTGGATTTAAAGATAATACGTGTCTACCATTTGTTGTGACCTTTTACCTCCCATGTGCTCACTTCTGTCCCCTAAGTTAGGTTCCCCTCTATCCCAGTTCTTATCTAGCAGTAACTGCCAGGGCAGGAGCTGGGCATTCGAGTGCAGCCTTAGGCCAGGGTGATGCCTGTTAGGCCAAAGTGCACAGGCAGCAATGCCCAAGAGGCCTCTTACCCCACTCCAAGGCAGCTTAGGAACCTTTGCCCTCTCTTAATCAAACATGGCTATGCAAGCACACAGACTTGGACCTGCAGAATGTATTCTGGCCATTTCTTCTGACACCCTTTCATACACTCTAGGAACAGCATTGTAGTGTTGGCAAAGCCTGCAACCTAGGCTTGGGATGAGATTGTAGCAGACATGAAAACTGCAAGGGAAGGTTATCTACTCCTCTCTAAGTGCCTGAGAAGATGTGCATGGGAGTTGGGGGAGAGGGAAGGTTATAAATTGATTGACTCTTTGTCTAGTCTTTCTCAGAATCTTTCCACCCTATCATTCCAAAATGAGAAAAAGTCCACCACCCCACTTCCAAAGTGAGTCTGTTCCAAACGTGAGCCATGTCACATGGAGACCTGGATCAACAAATTTTCACCTCACATACCCTCAGCCCTTGAAAACTTATCTGAGTCAAAGGAATCTGAGGTGGGGACCCAGAATGACTTTTATGGGTCTTTAGTGTGTTGGTTGACTCCAAACTCCCTATCTCTGTACGAGGTTATGTGAGGGAAGAGCCCTTTCATTTGGGGGGTTCCCTACATCTAAAGTTGCAGGATACTAGCCCCTGGAGATCATAGTGAGATGTTGGTCATTGTCACTACTAGACAACACAACAGCCTGGTTCTTTGAAAAAGTATAGTTCCTAGATCTGCTGACGGAAACTAGCCTTTGGCCCTCACCTAATGAGCTCTCCTAGGGAAGCAGGAGACCAGAAGGTGCCAGCCAAGAGTAGAAAAAGATTGAGATTAGTCTCTGTCCTGATTCCCTGTCCCCACCTCTCTCCGTCTGTTCCTCCCTGTCCCTGCTGGACTCTCCCTCACTCCCACCCCCGCTTTAGGGGTGGAGCTTGGCTTCCCACCACGAGCCACAGTTAAATGCACCAAGCAGAAGGAGGAGCAGGGCAGTGTGGTACAGAGCTGACCCAGGCAGGGAGGCAGGACCATGGCTGGCAAGAAGGTCTGCATCGTGGGCTCAGGGAACTGGTAAGAGGCCCTGTTGAGGACTACGGTGGGGAGGAGGGGAGGAAAACAATATGACCATCAGAGGCTGCACAGTGGAAGGTATGAGAGGAGAAAGTAGGGAATGCCTAGCCCTAACAGGTACTCCAATAGCCCTACATCCTTATACGAGATACAAGAGAAGCAGGATGGGGCTTCAGGGCTGCTCCCTCTCCTTCCAATTGTACAATAACCCTGAAGAAAAGATGCCAATATCTGATTGACTTAAGTTGTGTTGGGGTGACAGCAGGTGCCTTTTCTAGCAGCAAGATGATGTGAATCAGGAACCTGGGTCTCATCCCCAGTGAGTAGGACTAAATCTCATTAGTATCCCAAACTAGTTGGAGTCTCAGGCCCATTATTCCTGGGGGATGTGATAGGCAAAGTGCTTATTTAAATTTTAGTGGACTCAATCTATCTGTTAGCCTAAGGATAGCAGCCATTGCCTCCTCAGCCTACTCAGATCTTAGAAACTACTCCCTTACCACTAACCTTACTATATCCTCTTTTACCACCATTCCTCAGGGGCTCAGCCATTGCCAAGATTGTGGGTAGCAACGTGACCCAGCTGGCAAAGTTTGACCCTCAGGTCAACATGTGGGTGTTTGAGGAGGAAGTTTCGGGCCAAAAGCTAACAGAGATCATCAACACAAAGCATGAGAACGTCAAATACCTGCCTGGGCACAAACTGCCTCCTAATGTGGTGAGGTTCCCTTAAAGATGAAGGAGGGTAGGGACAATGATAGTAGAGAGTATATGGGTTCACACTCCAGGCCAAGGTCAGTACTAGCTACAGAGGGTGACTGAGGTCTGCACATAGCATAACCTAATCTATCCAAAGGGTGTCCATCCCCTAATACTGATCTGGGCTTTCTCAGGACCACAGAAGGAATGAAATGTAGTCCCTGCTTTCTGTAAGGTAGCTCCAGGGCTGAGTTGGATGAGGAAACGGGGAGGAAGGTTTAGAAGCAAATCATCTCTGTGGCAACCAAGGACTGGCCTCCAGACTCTGGGGTCCAGGATAGTGCTCCTGGCTCTCATCCTGTTACTTATTCACCCAGTGGCTGACCTTGGAGACAGCTCTGTGGACTACAGGAGTAGGGACAAACTCATTTGTCTTTCACTTTTCCTCTGAAAAGGGGGAGGGCATGTTGTCTGGCGTTCATTTTTAGCCCTGAAAGTCATCTGAGTGCTCCATCAAGCCCAACCCATCCTCTTTTTAGTTACCTGTCACGTCCCACAGACATGGCTTGGAAGCAAGTTAGGATTTCAGAAGTTGTTTTCAAGAATCTTTCACCCCACAGAATAGCTGGAGCTGTTGGGGGAGGGAAGTTGGGAAAATGCCCTGTGTCTCTTTAAGATTCATAGCTCCTATGAAACTCAATCCTGCCCCCATGTACCCGTTTCCCTGCCCACTTCTCCCACCAGCACCACCCTCCCCCACCCCCAAGAATAGCCCTATCAGCACTGTTCTACCACTCCTGTAGGTGGCTATACCAGATGTGATCCAGGCAGCGGCAGATGCAGACATCCTCGTTTTCGTGGTACCCCATCAATTCATTGGGAAAATCTGTGACCAGCTCAAGGGTCATCTGAAGGGAAATGCCATTGGGGTGTCTCTTATCAAGGTGCCTAGGTCGGGGAAAGGGATGGCTAGAGTGAGGGGTGAGAACCACAACAGCAATTGCAGGGAGATAGGGGAGAGGAGTGGTGCGCTGGTTTGGAGCATTGTGGGGATGGCAAAGGAAAGAAGTTTATCTGGTTCCTAAGCGGGGATAAGAGGAAGGTCTGAATAGGAAGGCAGGCTACTGAATGAGGGAATAGGTCTCCATGTATGGAGATATGGGATGACAGACAAAAAGTTGGGGGCAGGGATGTAGGTAACAGATAAAAGCTAGCTCTGAGTCCCATTCTGTGTCCAGGGTGTGGACGAGGGCCCCGATGGGCTGAAGTTGATCTCTGAGGTGATCCATGAACGACTGGGCATCCCCATTAGTGTGCTGATGGGGGCCAATATTGCCAATGAGGTGGCTGATGAGAAATTCTGTGAAACCACCATTGGTGAGATCTCCTTGTCCCTACCCTCACCATAGCCCAACTTATTTCTTTTCCTATCTCCCCCAAGTGTATGGCAGGGCAAGGGGAGTAGAAGTTACCCTCTCTGTGTCTGGAGCAGAGATTGGGGGGAACAGTTGTCATTGAGTGATACCTCTTGCTCAGCCTCATCCCTTCCACTTTAGGTTGCAAGGACCCAGCCCAAGGGCAGCTGCTGAAGGAGCTGTTACAAACACCAAATTTCCGAATAACTGTGGTGACAGAAGTGGACACAGTAGAGATCTGTGGGGCCCTCAAGGTGAGGGATGGGGGGAAGAGTTAGGGTCCCATTGGTTTCGTGGAGTGCAGGCTGGAGAAAACCCCAGTGAATGAAACTTATAGAGGCACCTTGGGAAAACAGGTGCAGATCCTCCCCCCACTCACCACGAGATAAAAACCACCTGCCCTCATCCGAACTGACTGAAGGAAGGTCCAGAGGGAGGAGAGATATGCCTGCCTTTCAGTGGTTCCCAGTTCGGTGGGAGAGATAGGGAGATACCAAGGACCCAGATTTAGAGATAAGAAAAGAACAAGGGACATCTAGAAAGAGATTTAGAAATAATGCTAGAAGTATGCATCAGTCAGGGAAGTAGGCATGAAGTAGGCTTGGTTAGGGGACAGTGCCCTGCTAGGCACTGAGCTAAGCACTGTTCTGTCTCATTTGATCCTCACAACCCTCCAGAGTAGGTGCTGTTATTGTCCTCATTTTACAGATGAGGAAGCCAGGGGCAAACAGGTTAAGTGATTTAGTCACACAGCTAGTTAGCATCTGACACTGGATTTGAACTCAGGTCTTCCTGACTCCAGGTCCTGCACTCTATGTACTGTACCACCTAGGTCAGATGCCACAGGCTATCCTAGGGAAAAGGAACAGTCTTTGGACTCAGAGAGTAAAGTATTTTGGAAACAGGTTAGGGCAGGGGTGGGGAGCCTTTGGCCCTCTAGGTCCTCAAGTGCTGCCCTTTGACTGAATCCAAACTTCACAGAACAAATCCCCTTAATAAAAAGATTTGTTCTGTAAAAAGGCTGCTGGTTTCTCACCCCTGGGTTAGGGCCCCCAGTTGCTAATCATCCATGTTGACCTTGCTATTGAAAAGGCAGAACCCTCTGCTTTAGGAATTATTAACCATTTTTTGTCATAGATCCCTTTAGCAGACTGGTGAATCCTATGGAACCCTTCCCAGAATAATGTTTTTAAATGCAAGCAATAAAATACAAAAATAAAAAAAATTACAGAGAACACCAATTATATTGAAATAGAGTTATGAAAATTGTATTTTTTTAAAGTTGACAGACCCCAGGTTAAGGCCCTTCTGGACATGATACTCAGATCTAACCAAAGATGTGTAAAGAGAGCAAATGGGGTTGAGGGTGGAGATATGCCGCCTACGATGCCATCTAGGTCCTCCATTGTGTCCTCCCTCTTCCCCACAAAGAACGTGGTTGCTGTTGGAGCTGGCTTCTGTGATGGCCTGGGCTTCGGTGACAACACAAAGGCTGCTGTGATCCGCCTGGGACTCATGGAAATGATCTCGTTCTCTAAGCTCTTCTGCAAGGGCCCAGTCTCCTCGGCTACCTTCCTGGAAAGCTGTGGGGTTGCTGACCTCATTACCACCTGTTATGGGGGTCGGAACCGAAAAGTGGCTGAAGCCTTTGCCCGAACTGGAAAGGTGGGAAGGAAGGTGGCAGAATACTGAGAGGGAGAGGGTCCAAGAGGGCAATGGGGAAGAGGAGAGGGGTTGGGAAGGCTTTGGGGAGGTGGGCGTGAGGGGTTGGGAGGACTAAAAGAGGCAGAGTACTGGGAAAAGCTACCAGCTAAGCATCTACTGTGAATGTTCTTACCCCCTCCCAGAATTCCTCCCCAGCGCCCCTACTCCCTATCTGAGATTTCAGGCTCCACCTGACCCCAACTACCGAGACCCTCTGCTCCCTACCTTCCCCTCCTCCCAACTCCATCTCCTTCACAGTCTATTGAACAACTGGAAAAAGAGATGCTGAATGGGCAGAAGCTTCAGGGGCCCCAGACAGCTCGGGAGCTGTACAACATTCTGAAACACAAAGGCATGGTGGACAAGTGAGTGTAATCACACTGAACCAGACCTCTTGTCCTCTTCCCCACCACCCCTTTCCCTGTCACAGGAAAAAAAGATCTGAGGGACCCAGGGATAGGACTCTGACAAGCAGGCATTTTGTTTGGCCCCCCATCCAACCTAAGCACCCCAATCCCTTGCATGGAGACACGGTCGCAGTTCTCAGGGCTCTCTCTAAAAGCATACACAGAAACATGAGCATATATATTGCATACCTAAGCAAACCCTGCAAGAGGGATGCCAGTGGGATTAATTTGAGTTTGGGAAAGCTTGGAGGCAGGGGATTTTGAAAAGCGTTTGGAAGAGGGCTGGTCAGAGAGGAGACAGAGAGGTTGGGGCTATGGTTCTGTCTTCTGGTGGGAGGGAAGGCCTAGACAAAGGGAAAGGGGCAGGCAAGGAGAAAAGGCGTGGGAATGAGGGCTTCCCAGTCCAGGAGAGAAGTGGAGGCAGGAAGGGAAGAAGGACCATTTGTGAGGGTGTTCAGGAGTTTGTCCTTAGTATGTGAAATGGGGATTCCAGTCTCAGAGGCTGAACCAGTGCATCATTCTTCTCCTCTTGCTTTTCCTAGATTCCCCTTGTTTATGGCAGTGTACCAGGTGTGCTACGAGGGTCACCCAGTGCAGAAGTTTATCCAGTGCCTCCAGAAGCACCCGCAACACATGTGAATGGCGCTGGGGCTGGCTTACTGAAGATCCCCGGCTTACTGAAGATCCCCAGCTCCCTGAACCTGACTATGGGGCAGGAGGCACCAGGGCATCCTGGGTCCTGAGAACTTTGCCAAGACTTCACAGTTGCTTACCCTCAACTCAACTGCAGGCCAAATCAAACCCAAGCAATTTACCTCATCTCAGCATGGGAAATCCTGAATTCTTGGGTCTTCCCCTTCTCCCACTTTCTCCCTAGGGGGTAGGGTCATCTTTCTTTTCTCTTTGGGGATGGGGGAAGTGAACTTCAATGCTCTCTGTCTAATGGGGGCCAAAATGGCTGCTACATTTTGCTACAAAAATTATGCTAAAAACCCTGTCCTTCAGTTCCCATGCCCCATTGAGTGCCCAGTGAGGCAGCTAGGAGTGTCAGCTTCTTGTGGAAGGGAGTATAGAAGCTGCCTAGGAGGTGGACTGAGTTTGGGGTGGGGGAGAGAAGGAAGGAGAGGAAGACAGAACCACATGAACCACACCAGGGGCGCTGTCCTGTATCAATGGATTTCAGTGTTTGTAACAAAATACAAAAGATCTCAACTCCCCTAGGCTTCTCCTAGCAACACCTCTGTCCTCAGAACCCTCTGAGCATGTCCATTCCCCTCCTCCCCTGGCAAGAAAATCAGCTATGCTGGCATCAGAGGCCCTGGGGGCCTCTCTCCCCTCCCTGGGGATTTCCTGGTTCCTGCTTTTTGAGCTCTGGCATTTTCCTTGCCAGCGTCTCTCCTACCCGGCTGACCTTTCTAGCGACTTTTCTCCCTGCTCCTCCCTCCCCCCTCCCTGGGCTCACCCACTATCTCTGGGTATCAGGAACTTAATCTTCTAACGGAGGCACCTCCTGTACCTTTTCAAAGTGACTTTGACCCTGACCTTTTCATTTACCACCCCCTTCCTTCCTTCCCTCCAGCCTTCAGCTGAGGAGATGACTTCTTGAGAGGGATATCACTCTGAATGCCACCCCTCCCTTTCCTAAAATACTCATGCTCCTCTGTCTCAATTCCACCAAGCATAAGAAGGAACTATTGAACAATAAGGGGTTTGGAAAAGGTGCTCCAGAGAGCAAGGGCTGAGTTCCTCTACTTCTGGGGGGTGGGGAGGAGGCATTAAAAGTGAAGAAAAAAGGCCTCATGGAATAGGGGTGGGAGGAAAGGGATCTCCATATACCACATCCTGGCATATGCAGAATTACAGGAGATGACAGGGACCAGGACTCCTGGTTACAGAGGGCCCTCTCCAAAAGCTAGGAGTGTTCTCAGAGGAAAACCTGCCCCACATTGCCAGTGCCCTGGCGAAATATCCACACTTGTTTCTCAAGACAGGTTGACAAAAAGGGGAAAAGAAAAGAGGCTTAGGGGAAGGAAAGGGAAGGGGGAGACAGAGAGAAGAGTATCCTTGACCCTAATTTTGGTCAAGGATCAGGTGGCAGCAGTAGGAATGTTAGCAGGTCAGCAGCCTGGGCACTGGGCTATTAATAGTCTTCTGGGGCTCTATCCAGCCAGCAGAGGGGACACTAGTCAGCAAATGGCATTTGGAGGTCCACTAACAAGAAAGGGCAGCTCTATAGCCCACCTCCACCGCCAAATCAGGGCCTAAATGCCTCAACCACTGTCAGCCAGTAAGAACTGTAGGTTTAGGAAGTCTTGTGCAGCAATGAAGGGCTCAAGCCCCCGGATAACTGAGATGGGAGACAGGATTACCAAAGGATCAGGGTCAGCCTTCTGGTCCTCCTAAGTGGTACTGTCATATGGTACTGTCCCTCCCCAGGAAGCTGAGTTGGGTCAGAGAATCTACCCCTGCCCCATCGCTTAGAAATAGGTCTAATATTCAGTAATACGATTTACTGACATTGGACAGATTCCTAATTTTAATCTAGGGCCTTCATGTCAAACATCCTCATTTCTATAGTAAAGTCAGATTCTTTTCTGAATTGTGGGTGTGTATGTGTGTCTGTATTCTTCACTCCCGGCCTCCCTCCCTGCCGCCCCCCAGCTTATTTTTCTCTGTGGTGAGAAGAATTCTATTTTCTACTGTTCTAACAACATCAAATGCGTTATTCATCCCCAGAGCCTCTTGCCCCCTTATTCTAGTTAATTGGTCTATGCAGTGGAAAGAATGGTGGATTTGGAGTCAAAAGCCCTGGGTTCACATCACCCTCCTTGGGCCTCTTTCCTAGGCAACTAAGTGGTCCAGTGGATAGAGAGTGATGGGAACCTGAGTTCGAACCACCCTGGAACATTTCCTAGCCTGTATGACCCTAGGCAAGTCGCTTAACGAGGACCTGATTTAGTTTTGTCCATCCGTAAAATAGCACCTATCCTCCAGGGTTGTGTCAGGATAAAGGCAAACGGTATTTGCAAACTTGAGTAAACGTTATTATCATCATCATCTGCAGAATGAGAAGTTTGGGCTGGATCGTCTTTGGCTTTCAATCTCTGGCCATGATAGAGCTGCGGACACCAGCCCGGAGAGCCCGGCCGGGTCCCGCCGCCAGTGCGCTCCGGGTCCGGGGAGCCTGGCCGGGGTCCGCCCCGGGTCCGGGGAGCCTGGCCGGGGTCCGCCCCGGTGCGCTCCGGGTCCGGGGAGCCTGGCCGGGTCCCGCCGCCAGTGCGCTCCGGGGCCGGGGAGCCTGGCCGGGGTCCGCCCCGGGTCCGGGGAGCCTGGCCGGGGTCCGCCCCGGTGCGCTCCGGGGCCGGGGACCCTGGCCGGGTCCCGCCGCCAGTGCGCTCCGGGGCCGGGGAGCCCGGCCGGGGTCCGCCGCCAGTGCGCTCCGGGGCCGGGGAGCCCGGCCGGGTCCCGCCGCCAGTGCGCTCCGGGGCCGGGGAGCCCGGCCGGGGTCCGCCGCCAGTGCGCTCCGGGGCCGGGGAGCCCGGCCGGGTCCCGCCGCCAGTGCGCTCCGGGGCCGGGGAGCCCGGCCGGGGTCCGCCGCCAGTGCGCTCCGGGGCCGGGGAGCCTGGCCGGGTCCCGCCGCCAGTGCGCTCCGGGGCCGGGGAGCCTGGCCGGGGTCCGCCCCGGTGCGCTCCGGGGCCAGAACTCTTTCGCACAGATATCCAGGACTTTAGGGATCAGCGGCAGTCTTAAAGCTGGGGAAACAACAGCCTGCCTTTGGCTTTCCATTTCCACTTAGCGCACGACCACTGTCAAACTTGGCCGTATTTCTCTGCAGGGTCTCCAGGTCAGCCCCTTACTCACCCTAGGTGGCTCGCTTTGGCATTCAAAGATTCTTCTCGGATTTAAACCCGGCCTGGAAAGTGCTGGAAGAAGCACCAGGGGGCGCGCTGATGGCTTCAAAGCGAATCTTTCCAGGAAAGGATCTGCCCGACGACTAGTGACGTCACTAGATCATGCGTGCTTGGGATTGGCCTTTTGATTACAGACCTCTCGGACCGTGCGTTGGGGGTCCTGATGAGGAATGACTACAAAGCCCAGGATTCTCGTCGGAGACTTTTAAGGCTCCAATGATTGGCCCAGGGAGCCGGAACTTGCGTTGTAGCAGATGTTCCGCCTCGGAGGGCGGAAGTGTACTCTAGTCGGCTTCGGGAACTTAGGTTTCTCCTTCCCGACTGAGGCCGGAAGTTAGTTCGGGAGGGTAAAAATCCATTTCCACCCTAAGACTTCTTCCCGGGCACCTCGCTTAAGAGTTCCCCTCTCCTGGACTCCCGCTATTGCATCTCTATGGTTCCGGTCCCATCTTCCCTTGGGGCCGGAAGTGGCGCAGCGGGGAAGGCTGAGCGAAGTGGAAGGTCTTAACGGTGAGGGCCAGGTATGCGGGGACGGTGGTGGGGCCGAGCTTGCGCTTACCTCCCCGGACCTCCAAGCGCTAAAGCCTGATTCTTACCCCGAGCTGGGGAAAGGGTGGAGAGGGAAGGTGGGAGGGAGGGGCAGCGGCCGGGGGGGCGAGCGCTGGGTGTCCCGAGGGCTGCCTGCAGCCGCCGGCGTGGGGTCAGCGCCCAGGGGCCGGAGCAGAGGCCGCTTCCCGAGCCCGGGCGCCGCGCCTAACGCAGATCTCTGTACGAGAGCTCTCACCGAGCAGGTCCTGGGGGCGTGTCTCGGTCCGGTGTTCAAGGTCTGGCGCTTCTTCTTCGGACCCTGTCACCTCGTAGCCCTGCTCCCTCCCCTGATGCTTTTAGACTCGTCATCCTGCCTTTGAAACCTTGACCCCGCCCCGACCGTTCCCCTTTTCCTCCCTTTCCCATTTTGCTTATTCAGCAAACGTTCATAAGCGCCTGCTGTGTGCCGGGCCCTGTGCTACAAAAAGAGGCGAAAGTCAGCCTGTGCCCTCAAGGAGCTTATAATCTTATTATGATAAATAATTACAATTAATCTTATTGTAATTATAAGCTTATAATGGGGAGACGAATATTTACAAAGCAGACTATATACAGCATAAATAGGAAATCGTTGGGGGGGAGGGGAAGAAGCACTAGAATTAAGAGGGGTTAGAAAAGGTTCTTGTAGAAGGTGGAATTTTAGTTGGGATGTAAAGGAAGCCAAGGAGGGTCACTCGAAATCCTAGTCGTCTTTCATAGTTCAGAGCTAGTTCTTATTGAAGCCTTCTGGGACCCCCTCCCCAGTGGACACTGAATTCTCCTTCCTCTGAACTTCCACTTCTACCTGGGTTCACTGGTCTTACAGCACTTATTCAAGTACTGAAATAGATCTTCGATGTATATCAGTCAGTCAGTTAGCCTTTATCAAGGTTTACTCTATGCCTGGTGGCCCTGTTCTAAGTACTGGAGATATAAGGAAAGACAACCCCCCCACCCCACCCCAAAAAGAAAGAAAGAAAAACAGTCCTTGCTTGCAAGGAGCTCATAGCCTAATTTCATGACTTTGGATCGTCCCTCTAAAGAAGGAGGTCTCTACTCATCTGTTTCTCCTCATTCTTTGTGACTTTTTGTTCATATTCTTCCAGGAATTTATCACAAGGGGCACACCCTACTTACTGGGGGCCTTTCTGAAGATCCCCAGTATACCAGTAGAGCTTTCCAGTTCCCTGCCTGTTACTTCTTGCAGTCTGACCAACCCATCTCTTCTTTCCCTCATAATTTTCCATGTCCTTTTTTTGCTTATAGCACTTATACCATTTAAAAAAGATTTTGTGTCTTAATCTTTCTTTTGGAAATGAGGCTGTTTTATTTATTTATGGTGCCCAACCAAATGACTTGCCTATGAAAGGTTTTTGTTGAAAGGAAAATTCTTTTTTTGGGCTTTGCTTGGATTAGCAAGGCAAAACTCAGTACAAAGAGAATTAAAAAGAGCTTATTAGAAATATGTCAAGGCAGCAGAACATTGACAGGGTAATCATTGGAGATCAGCAGGGGCTTCAAGCTTTTACTGCTCAGTGAGATAAAGACAATTAACATGGGACCTCATCAGTAAAAGGAGTTGGTCCTTTGCATTGTAGCACCTCCCTCCTTGCTAGTATCTGAGGGCTACTTGATGTTTAACAGATGCCCAGGTAAGTGTTAAATAGCAGATAACACAAAAGCTGCAGACTGGGTGATGCCTTCCTCAACATATTGATGAACAGGTCTGAGAACAGTGGGTCACTGACTCGGTATAATTTTTAACAATTCCCCCGTTTGGTGTTAACCATATATATAAAAATGACTGAACAACCAAACAAAATATACCTATGTGCTTCCGTACCACATTTGGTCTTATATCTCTCCTTTATCCTCAGTTGTATCTTCCTAATCTCTGCTGTGTGTGCCAGATTAATGGCTATAAGCCAAGGGATTTAAACTCACAACGGAAAATAAATGTACTGTGGCTGTGAGTGTCACAAATAATGATCCTCTGTTTCATCAATGTCACAGGCTATAACAGAGTCATAATCTCATGTGTTCACCAATGAGAAAAACTTTGTTAAATAGCCCCTATATGTAAATTAGGGCCTGTCACAGATCAGGCCATTCAGAGGGCATACCAGATACTAATTTTAGAGAAGAGACTTACCAGTCAGCCATGTCACCAAGAAAGCTCAGTAAACAGAAATACCATTAAACAGAAGATCAAAGTAATATGATAATATAATGATAATATCAATATTCTTTCCACCCTGGTAACCCACTCCAGTGTTCAGTTAATCAGCACATTTGATCTTGAATCTCAGACGTCCTATGCAGTTGTCTGGTACCTAAAAACATGGATGTCCTGGAGTAGGCCTTGGAATAGGCAGCTCTGGAGTGGTCTTCTTCCAATGGATATTCTTCCCTGGTTCCAAATCACTTGCAGAGATTCCTAAGTAATTCTACCAAATCGGTTAGTAACAAGACTTAATACACCTTAGTATAATCTCTTAAATTTGCATTGTTTAATTACTTGGTCATGTGATGAAAGCTAGCTCAAATCTTGTGATTCTAATCTTATTCACAGTAGAGCTATAAGAAGAACGTCAAATTAAGAACCCCTAACATAATACACCTGAAATGTCAGAAAATGCCAGTTATTACATATCACTTGCTGTTTCTATCTTTACAGTTATTAGTGAAATTTTACATGTAAAATTCTGAACCCAGTTTTTAGAACTTATTTTTATGACATACTCAGTGCCTGTGTATCCTGTTAGAGTAATTTACATTTGACATATTATCTGGTCTTGTTGCTTTTGTCAAAATTTTTTTTTCATGTCTGCCAGTTTACTTTAGGAGGAAGAGATACTTTAGGATCCAGTTCTGTACATGAGTACATAGCTATCAGCACTCATTGTAAGTAGATGCTTTTTTCTCTAGGTTCAGCAGGTGCACAAATGAATTTGCTTAAAAAGTACTTAATAACAAACAACAAAAGATTTCAGATGTGTAAATATACAAAGTAATTGATGCCAAATTGTGTACAGAGAATAGTTTATATGAAACAGATTGTCTATGCTAAAACATGTTCAATCATTTAACCATGTTCAAGTGGACTAGATATTATACAAACAGACTGTCACTCATCGAAGCCCTTTAAGCAAAAGTAACTCTTGGGTACTTTACTTGCATTTCAGGACATGGTCTATATGTGGATCTTACTCCCATATTAAATAACAAAAAATAAAATCGGTTTTCCCATAGGGTAATTCATAAATTATTCTCCACTAAGTTAACTGATTTCACTGAAATTCTATTCCTTAAAAACAAAAATAGAAGAGTTTTTTGACTTTAGTATAGTGAGTTTAAATTTTTGAATTAATAGATTTATATCTTTGTTTCATAAGCTTCTTAATCATTGTCTAGATATTCCTGTATCATTCTGAAAGAATGAAATACTTCCTTGACTTAATCTTGTACATATGATAAGTTCAAGCACTAGTTTAAATCTTGCTTAGGATAGAAATTTGCTATTAGAGGAAGAAGAACAGCCATGGCTACAACAAGTTTAAAACTGGTCCTCCAGGCCCATGGGCACAGAATGATAGATATTCCATGATAAAACTAAGGATAGCTCTTTTTGATTTCAGCTAAGAGTCATAGTGAAGTTTTAGGAATAGCTGATTATACACCAAAATTCCACCTTCTTTACAGGGCATTATAGTCAGTCTTGGGATTAGCCAGGTGGGAAACATTCCTATTCAAAGGGAAGTAACACTGTAGGGAAACTAAGTCAAGCGAATCCTACCTTCAGCTATACCAAAGTTGTCTCCTTGATCTTTGCCAGACACAGATATCTACCTGTAGCAATTTTCAGACTGGATTTCCTCTGGGCCGCACATGTTATCCCCCTTGAATGGTGGACTTGTGGCCTCATGACAGTACAGGCAGTCATATGTGAAATAAAAATTTAGATTGATATCAGATTACAGTCCCATGAGATGTTACCTGAAATAGCAAGTTTCACTGATCACAGCTTAAGGCTAAGTTTATTATCTCTTTTATGGTATTACAATAACAAAAGTTTGCCAGGCCTTAAAAAAAATTCACATCCTTTCTTTCTAGCATTTATTTCTTCTAGGATTTAAACTCATCCTGTGTGAAAACCACTCATTAGAAATCAAGCAAATAATTACATTCTGGAATTCCACATAGATGATGAATGTGTAATTTATTCAAAACTCAGAAAAAAAAATGGCCAATTGCTATAAACCTCCAGACTAACATAATCTGTCTGTCAGAGCAGAAATAAACCTTTTTAAGACTCCAGTTTGTTGAGACTAAATTGACTCAAGATGCTTCAATATATAATATTCCAGGTATAACTTCATAACCTTCACCAGTGACAGGCAAATAACTTCAGAGGAAACTCTACCATAAGCAAGCTTGAAAATTTCACCCCCATTTTTGCAAAGAGTGGAAAAGTGGGTCCCATTTTTTCAGTATACCAGTTCATTGATTAGGAATTTTACAAGACTAGCAAGCTTTTTCACAGGACTGATAAGAGCTTATGACACTACCCAAGCAGATGATGTCAGGAAATTCTGTAGATTTACAAATAAGATTTTACAATGTCTTTGTACATTTTCCCTTTCAGTAATAATGTTTTCTCTTAAAATATACCCATCAAAATACTTGATAAGTTTTAACATTTAACAGTAACCCCTAATAACATAATAATTTCGTAATCTTAATAAGTGATAACCAAATAATTTTTGCTGTAACTTCCTCTTAACTATAGGAAAGCCTAGAGGTTTCTAGCTTCTTAAATTTCAGTATTTAAAAATATTATAACACATTGGTCAGCAGGGTTGAAAAGATAACAGTTTTTAAACATTTTTACCATCTTTTAACAGTTCAGTTCATAATCTAACAACGTACAAATTAAAAGAGAAGCTGCTTTTCTAACAGCATATGATGATTTACAAAATATCACAGTATAAGAAAATTCAGAAACAATAGCAATGTAGACAGTATTATGGATTTGAAATATGAAACAAAACAAAACTGGTCACTTCAATTCAGTTGAATGAATTTCCAAATTAACTTACCTGGACAGTCATTCATCATTCACTTTTAGTATTTTATACTAATCATATCCAAAACCCAGTATAAAGTTATCCAGTATGGAAAAACAGCTTGCCGTATGCCAGGCACTGTGTTAAACATTTTACCGTCTTGTAATTCTCACAACAACCCCTGGGAGGTGGATGCTGTTATCTTATTTTCTCCTTTACAGATCAGTAAATTAAGGTAAACAGAAATGAGAAACTAATCAGTTTCTGAGGCTGGAGTTTTTTGACTCAGGTTTTTCTGATCTAACGTATATTTTTCATTTGGTTCTGTTTACTACAATTATCTTACTAGGAGAACACAGACTACATTCAATTTATTTTCAGTACAGACTTTGACCAAATCAAATCTGGATTAATAATCACTAATGTTAACATTTAAATCTCAGTTTATATGGTTAGCACTTTAAAAAGGAAAGCCTGTTATTATCAATAAATTCATTTTCACAGACACATGGTGGCACTCCGAGTATAACCTAGTCTTTATTTCCTTTCAAACACCCAAAAGAGCCTGATAATTCCTTTTAGGTCCATGATATACTCCACAGCTTCTCTTATCTGTTCTGGAGACTTTCAGAAAAGGAGTGGGCCTGTCATTCTCATCCTTCAGCTTTGGAGCTAGGGAATTTCAAGCTGTATATCATAAAGAAAAACCACATAAAGTTTCCCATCTCCTTCTTACCTGAATGAGATCCAGCCCTAGTTCACTTCTCTTTCCAAATCTCTCAGACCCTTTACTCAGCCAAAATCAGAGGTAGGACTTGAACCCAGGTCTTCGTGACTCAGGATGAAATATTCCCATTTTACCTT
The DNA here is from genome assembly GCA_023548195.1 of Bettongia penicillata ogilbyi. Lineage (NCBI taxonomy): Eukaryota > Metazoa > Chordata > Mammalia > Diprotodontia > Potoroidae > Bettongia > Bettongia penicillata. Next base: position 3,781,103 of record JAJHZJ010000092.1, read on the forward strand.
ATGTGGAAACAAGTTCAGAAAGTTTAGAAGGATCATTACCAGTCAAAGGTCACACAGCTAATACAGTGGCCAAGCTGGGACAGGATCCCAGGTCTCTTACCTCTAAATCTAGTCTTCTTATTGTGTACTTCCATGAATTGCTATAGGATTTCAGAAGGAGGAGTCGATCCCCTTTGGCTGGGATAGTTGGGACTCACAGAAGGTGTCTTGAGCTGGGCCATGAAGGGATGGCAGAAAGTAGCCATCTGTGGAGAGGAGTCAGCAGGCCCTCCAGCTAGTGGGGAACAGAAAACTAGAAATTGGATGATTGTCTTCAGAGAGCAATGGACAGACCAGTTTGACCAGAATATAGGATTCCTTTGGGGAAATAGTAATTAGGGGGAGCTTCATTTTGTAGACTATCAGAAACAGCTGTGGAGACAGTGGATGGAGTGGCAGACTTGGTGTCAGAAAGATCTGAAGTGAATACTTCCACAGACACATACTAGTGGGATCCTGGACAAATCACTAAATGTCTTTCAGCCTTAGTTTTTTCTTCTGTAAGATGGGGATACTAATGTCACTGCCTTACAAGTGATACACGTATAAAGTGCTTTGCAAACCTTGAAGTTCTGTATATAAAATGTTAGCTCTTACCAGTAATAACAAATAATAGTTAAGGTAGTGAGTATCCATTCATTTTTGAGAAGTTTGGTTACAGGTGATAGAAAGTATTTTTTTGTTGGAAGGGGACTTCAAAATCATCAGGATTCAATTCAACAGAACATTTATTAAGTCTTTATTATGTGCATTCTGCTAGGTACTGGCTCCAAAAACAAAAAAATGAAACAGTCCAGCCTCTGCTAGACCATGCCCAGTGACATGAAAATCACTACCTCACGGAGTTGCATGTTCCATTTTTGGGCAGCTCTAATGGTTGCATTCCTTCTTATATTGAACTGAAAACTGCTTCTCCCTAACATCTACCCACTATTCCAAGATCCACCATCTGGAGCCTCACACAATGTATAATTTGATTTAGACTTTCAGAACACTGCTAGGTGCTGGCAGAGAGTCAAGTAATTCAGGCTTCTTGCCTCTAAAAATCTCTGTGATTTGGAGTCTTCTGAGATTCTGGTATTCCATATTTCACGGGCATACAGCATCGACAGAAGAACATTAAAGAAAATTTAAATTGTGCCCCTTTTCAACTTCTGTTCCTTGCTCCTAGTTCTACCTTTTGAAAGGGCCAAGCAAAATAAATTTAATCCTGTTGCTATGTAAGAGCTCTTCCAATACATGCCTTTCTTAAGTTTTCTCTAATCTCTAAAAATTTGCAGTTCCTTCAAATTAATCTTTGTGTGGTGTGCTTCTTTTGTCATCCTGATTGCCCTTTTTTGGGGTGTGAGGTTTGTCAGTGGTATTCTTAAAACAGGAACTGAGGAAGACGTAAAGTGCTCGAAGTCCAAGAACAGGCAGCTCTATGAAGCCTCTTAAATATGTACCCTTATCCTAATCCGTCTGCCACAGATTATAAAAGAGTCTCTGTAAAAAAAGACTGAGCCTTGTAGCACAAACTCTACTAAGCCAAACTAAACCCTTGTTCAGGGAGTCACTTTTCACTTAGTGGTTCCCCTGTCTAGCTTTGAATAAACTTACTATTTCTTTTTCATCTGGTCTCTGAAGTTATTGACCTCTAGTTTATGGACCCAACTAGTGGGTATTATTCTCCCTTGGCTCCTCAAGACCCCAGCTTGAGAAATCTCCCAACAATTTGGTATCAGAAGTAAGATAACTGGAACTCCTTTGGGGACCCTTGAGACTGGCAGCACAAGTGAATTCTCAGGGAAGCCACTAAGGTAGGACTACTTAGCCTTCACCAAACTTTCCTGTGCTGTCCCAGTCATCTTGATTCCTTAAGGTGGTAAGAGGCATTTTTTTTTCTCTCAAAGTCATGCCATCTTGAGACCTTCTGGAAACTTTTAACAGAAAGGTGAATGTAGGGTTTTCTCAATGGACTCATGATCCTGGACTTTACTGAGTGTTTAATTGTTTAAGACTTTGTTCAGCTAGTATTAGTCTGGATGAGAAAGAAAGCCTAGATATCTGGGAAGATTCTGAGGAAAGTGATGACTCTGTATAGATGTACTCATTCTTTTCTGTGGATGGACTCAATCAGGAGTAATCAATAGACTGGCTAGAAATTCTTTATTTATTTCTTGCCATTTGTGCCAATGGAAGCCCAAGGGTGTTGATTGTTTTGAAAAAAAAAGAGATGGGAATTTCACAAGTGTGGTAAAGTACAAATATTTTCAGACTTTTTCTATGTATTGGTTAGGCTAATTTTTCTCTCTTTTGTCTTTAAAAATATTATTTCTTACATGGGATGGCCCTCTGGGAGCAGGAGGGAAATTAGAAAAACAGTTAATACATAAAGATACTAATAAAAACTACTTTTTTAAAAAAATTCTTTGTTAAAAGGAGATAGTGTGGAAAGAATAAAAAGGGAAATCTAGATGATATAAAAACAAAAGATCAATATAAATCTATTTAAAAAACAACAAAAACATTGCAGATCAAAAGAGCCGTGAGCGTTCTTTCACCTCACTCACACCCACACTGCAGGGTGGTTCTAAAACATTTCATCTTTGTCTTGTCATGTGGAATGGATGTACCGTGGATGATCCCAGTTGGGAGTAGCCAAATGCATGATCATTTGACTTAGATAAATTTACTTATTTACAATGCTTTTTAGAAGATTCTGACCCAAAACATAGATTATTGAATTTTTTTTTTGGAAGATCAGATCCATTTTAAAAGAAGAAGAAAGCATTTGTTAGCTAGAAAGATTTCCTGACAAAAGCAAAAAGTAAAACTCCTGGAGTTATAGCAAAAACTGCTAGAGTTCCAGTCTAAATTTGTCCTACCATTTTTAACCTTTCCCAGAAATCTTCCCTCTGCCTTTCCCACCCCTTTTGACAAGCTCTTTTATACTCCTCTTTATTTTCCCCTTCCTGATTGGCCTGTAAAAGATGCCAAAAAAGGAATCACTCCTCTCGCTGAATTCCTTCTTTAACAAAATATTTTGTGCTATGTCACTTTGCCTTGCAATGCCCCTAATCCTCCTAGTCAAGAGAGAAGGAAAATTTAGCCAGGTGAGAACCCTGTATAACCACTTTGACTAAGATTTCTGTATTATCCACTCCTTGGTAATTCTCATCACTTCGGTGTTGTGATCATACTTGTGTCATTACTGTCTTCTGCAACCTATTTACTTTGTTCACTTTTCCTTTGCCTTCTTCTCCATTTTGCTCTAATCAGACTCCCAATTCCTTTTTGTCAAGGGACATCAGCTTACCAGGACTTGAATTTCACAGGAAAATCCCATTCCCTGTTTTCCCCAAATATTAAAGGAAGACTTCCCTTGCGGAGCTACCCTTGTCTGATATGTGGATAATATTACTTTGTAATCAAAGCCAAGAAGATTCTCTCATGATTCTGTTTATTCACCTCATTTGCAAATCAAGGCCATAAAATACCAAAATCCAAGTTCAGAAACTAAACAGGTCATGAGATTTCCCACCACTCCTGCCACCTTGGGTCAGGCCCACTTAATCACTGTTCTTTCTGAGTGGCAAATTGAGAAATTCTTAGGGGCTCCTGTCAATTGTAGGCAGCAGATCCAATAATTTGTAGGTATGACAAAACCTTTCTATTCCTTGCTCCTGACTCCATGCTATGGGACAGAGAGCATGAGATGCTTTTTTCCTTCGTCCAATATGTAAACTTCACCTCCAGATTTAGCTCCCCCAGACTTAAAAATCCATTACCTTCTTTTGTCATGGGAACTTGGGAGTTGTGGCAGCTGTAATGTGTAACCCCTAGAACTTGAGATGGGGGCCATTATCTTTTTTTCTTCTAACACTTTGATCTTGTGGCTCAAGGACTTAAGCCCTGCTTAAGAGGTGGCTGTGGCTACCTTTATGGTAGACAAAATAGACCTTTCTGACACCTTTCCCCTGTCCCTCCTTTTTGTTCCCCATGCCATTTTTCCTATTACATGCTTACCAGACACAATGTCTTATGGTCTGAAGACCATCTATGAAAAACATCCTTCCATTATTCACCCAGCAACCCTGCTACCTTTTCCCCTAGAGGAGAGACTCACTCCATTTTCCATGATTGCCTCCAAATTTTTCATTTTATCTATGAAACCATGCAAAGAATTATCTTACATTTTCCTGCCCAATGGCTGACTTGGTTTTTTTTTTGTAAGTAAGTAAGCCCCGGACTGTGGTTGTATCCTGTGTTGTGTCCACACTGATCCACTATTGGTGGAGTTATGAACTAGTCTGGAAAGCAATTTGAAATTGCCCAAGAGGCTATTATGTATATTTCCTTTGACCCAGTCCATATTCCAAAGATATCAAAGAGGAAAAGGACCCACATGTACAAAGATATACATACCAACAGCATATCTAGTGTCAGTATGGATGTTCAGGGAAAACCGTGGGGCTAAATGGAAAACAGTACACTTCCATTCTATCCTGTGTAAGGTCCTATTAGCTTTTTTGAAAGCCACATCTAGAAGGAAATAGGGAGGATCGTGATAGGAGTTTTTAGCAAGGTTGATAGAAAGGAACCCACTGGAAAGAGATTCACTGAAGAGCGAAGAAGTGGTAACAGATGGAAAAGGATCTTACAGGTTGTGGGAAAGAGAGTCAAGGCTGGTAATTATTCAGTCCCACATTAGTGTTTTCTTTTTCAGGTTGAATAATTTAGTATAGACCTAATCAGGAGAGGGTTCTTGGGTAATTAATTGATCTTTGTATCCTCTCAGGCCTTAGCACAGTCAATTCTTCAAAATAAATTTTTTTGCATTACCTACATTCCCACCCCCCACCCCGCTTTCAGCCCCACCATTCAAAGAGCCATCCCTTATAAAAAATTTTTAGAAGAGGAGAAAAATCTTTCAACAAAAGTAACCCAAGACATTAAAAAAGAATCTGACATACCCAGTTCCACACCCATAATTCTTCATCTCTGTAAAAGCACGCCAAAGGGCATTCTCATAAATCTTTGGCACCAAGTTTGGTCATTATAATTTCACAGCATTCAGTTTTATTTGTTGTTCTTTCTGTGTATATTGTAATCTTTGTATATGTGATTTTCCTAATTTTGCTTATTTCACTTTGCTTTGCTTCATGTAAGTCCTTCCCATGTGTCTTTGTATTGATATTCTGTTACGTTCATGTACCAGAGTTTGTTTAGCCATTTCTGAATGAAAATCTGCTTTGTTTCAAGTCTTTTGTTAAAATACAGAGTTCTACTGTAAATATTTTGATATATATTAGACCTGTATTTTTATTCTTAATGCCCCTGGGATATAAAAGTGAAATCCCTAGGTCAGAAGATGTGGATATTTTAGTCCCTTCTAATTCCAAACTGCAATATAGAATTGTGGAATAAGTTCACAGCTCTACCAGTAGTGCATTAGTATGACTTCCGTAACTCCTTCAACATTGATGGTTCTCATCTTTTGTCATTTTTGGCAATTTTCTGGGTGTGAGTGAGGTGAAAGCTCAAGGTTCTTTTCATCTGCAATTTTTTTTTAAAATAGATTTATATTGATCTTTTGTTTTTATATCATCTAGATTTCCCTTTTTATTCTTTCCACACTATCTCCTTTTAACAAAGAATTTTTTTAAAAAAGTAGTTTTTATTAGTATCTTTATGTATTAACTTTTTTTCTAATTTCCCTCCTGCTCCCAGAGGGCCATCCCATGTAAGAAATAATATTTTTAAAGACAAAACAGAGAAAAATTAGCCTAACCAAAACACAGAAAAAGTCTGGAAATATTTGTACTTTACCACACTTGTGAAATTCCATCTCTTTAATTTTTTTTTTCAAGACAATCAAGGTTAAGTGACTTGCACATGGTCACATGGGTGTCAAGTGTCTGAGGCTGCATTTTAACTCCAGTCCTTCTGACTCCACGACCCATGCTATCCCACCCATCTCTTTCAAAAGGGCAGTGTGGGAATATCTTCACATATCTTTTCTTTGGAACTATCTTGATTCTTTATTATTTTGCAGCATTCACTTGATTTTTTGTGTGTGGTGTTCTTTCCGCTCTCCGTTCATGGTATGTAGTGGACTGCACAATGGCATTGTATGTGTTGCTTTCTTGGCTCTGCCTACCTCACTCTGCGGATAAAGAATTTAAAAAACAAAAAGAGAAAGAGGGAAAAGTTTCAGCAAAACTGATCAGGACATCAAAAAAAAATCTGATGTTGTATTCAATGTCTCTCATGTCTGAACTTTCTTACCTCTGCAAAGAAGCAAAGAAAGAGATTGAGGCCAGGCTAGTTCTTTGCCGTTTCACAGCAGTCATTTGTAATTGTTTGGTTGTTCTTTCCACTTACTGGATGTGAATTGTTTGCTTGCCTCTGCTTACTTTTTATCAGTTCATTTAAGTCGATGCTTCTCTGTATTTATCATTGCTTCTTATAGCACAGTAATTCTCCATTAGATTCATGTATCCCATGTACCACAATTTTTCTATCCATTTTCTAATTAATAGATATCTAGTTGGTTTCCATTTTGCCACAAAAAATACTGCCATAAATATCTTGGTGTATATAGAACTTTTTGGTTAGTGACCTCCTTGGGAATATACCCCTAACAGTGGAAACTCCTTTATTTGCACAATTCCAGATTGTTTTCCAGAAAGGTTATACCAATCATAGTTTCACCAGCCTGTTTTTCCATTTCTTCTCCAGGACTGACCATCTTTTATCATCCTTGATAACATGTTGAGTGTGAGGGACAGCCCCAGTGTTATTGACATATATTTTTGCATTATTAGTGATCTCAAGTGTTCTTTCCTATCTTGTTAATAGTTGGCAGTTCTTTTGAGAACTGTTCATTCATGTCCTTTGACCACTTCTCTATGAGGGAATAGCTTGTCAATCTTCCTCTGAGTTGCCTTAGTTGCCTGGATATCTTGGCCATCAGCCTTATTGGAGATATTTTTTCCCCCATTCAGCACTATCCTTCTGATCCTAGTTGCGTTACTTTTTGTCTGTGCCAAAGCAATAACTTCATGTAATCAAAATTGTACAATCACTTCTATCCCACAACTGGAATGCACTCCTTCCTCGCCTCCCATAAACAGAATTGCTCATTTTCTGCAGGCACACCATCCTTTCCTGATCTTAGCTGATAATGCCTTCTCTTATTGACTACTTTGTATTTATTCACTTTATATCCATTTTTTCAGGGATAAGGACTAGAATTGTGATTTCTTTGGTATATCCCTGTATAGTGGAAGTTGGCAACCTCTCTTAAGTCTTAAGAGAATTATCTAGAGCACTTAAGAGTTTAAGTGACTTGCCTAAGGTCATGTGTGTCAGTTGGCAGGACTTGAATTCAGGTCTTTATGGCTTCTAGGTCTGCTCTCCAGTCATTGTGCCTTGCTATCATGCAAAGTCCTCTAGAGATTATATAATTTTTTGTCTTTGTGTCCTCGGTGGCTAGCACAGTGCCTGGCACATAGTAGGTATTTAATAAATGCCTAAGAAAGGATTGGGGATGACTCAGTTCATGAGCCTCAGGGACTGACTAAAAAAATGATGGTATCCTCATTGGAAATAGGGAAGTCTAAAGGAGTGATGGGGCATTTTAGGGGGAAAGGAAGGAGAGATGACAATGAGATCAGTTTGGGAAATGTTGAGCTTATGTGGCTTCTCCAACAGGCAGTTGACAACATGTGTTCCAAGTGTAAGGAAAGCTTAGAGCTGCAGATAAAGTTTTGAAAGCTATCTGAAACAGAACACTAGAGAAGCCATTGGAGACAGCACCTTTATAGGAGGGCACAGAATAGAGTTCTGGGTCTTGTAGTTGTGTTCCAGAGGTTCAGACTGAAAGTTGGAATGCCTTTTCTTAAAAACAAAGGGTAAGTATAGTTGAAAGATTACAGTTTATATCATGAAGCATTTATTGATCATGTTCTCTGTGTATGGCACTTTGGGCCCCCTTAACATGATGCCACACATTCATCTTTTGTACCTATCTTTTTACTGATCATTTGATCTGTCAGATGTTCAGGGCATGTAGATTTAGTTAAACACTAGAAAGGTGATGAACACTTGGGAATATATGTGTCATGTGTATTCAAGGGTTTGGGTCTGAATCCAGTTTCTTTGCAGGGGGCAAAATGCCATCATCTAAACAACTAGCTGACTTTGGTTACAAGGCTTTCTCTGCCTCCATGATGCTGCTGACCGTGTACGGCGGCTTCCTGTGTAGTGCCCGGGCGTATCGCTACTTTAAGCATCGTGGTGTCCTCCGTCAGGCAGCTGAAGAACAAAAGCCTCCAAACATTCTCCGGGACTGAAGAGATCATTCTACCTTAGAATACAGAGGCCTGAGGCCTGCTCTAGAACATCTGAAATTATTTGCATGGGAGGGTAATTACCAGCCCTCTCCTGGGAGTCTTCCCGGCTTCCAGCCTTGGTCAGAGGAATGTACTGATGTACTCCCTGCCCTGAGTTCTGAGGGATGATGGATCACAGCGGAGGGGTGACAATGAAGGACATAGAAAGACATTAAATGTGATTTGCCATTTCAGGCTTGTGGTATTTGTTTACTTGAGTTGGGATTTATTCTATTTGATCAGGGCAGAAATCACAGAGATAAAAGCTCAGATTCCCAATATCCTGGTCATACTATTCCTAACCTCCCTTGAACTTGATTACCTGTAACACAGGCAGTTACCTACCTGAGAAATTTGGGTAGTTTATTTTTCATATGCTGCTAAAGCAGGAAGTGATTGCAAAATCATCTATCCATACCGCTACCCAAAGTGTTAGTCACTCTTTAATCACTTATATTATTATCCCTAACAGATGCTATCCATCCTCTGCTTCAGCTCCTTCAGTAGCTGGGAACTTGCTAAGCAACCCAATCCATCATCAGACTTCTCCTGTGTTAGGAAATTCTTAGGTGAAAACAAAAGACACCGTCTTGTAAATTCTGTACAGTTTTGCCTCCTAAAGCTTAATCCTTTCATCTGATAAGAGTGCTTATGCTTCCTTCCTCTCCCAGGTCTCTTCTGTCTAAACTTCAGTTCCTTCAGCTGATCCTTATGGTTTTCCAAACCCCTCAAGTTGGTACTCCTTGTTGGTATTTTTAAAGGACCCAGAACTGAACACAGTAATACTCTGTAGTCTGACACTAAACTCACCGAATATAAAAACCTTTATGCTTCTTCGCAAGTAGCTGTACTCAGAAGCAAACCTGGTAAGATTCAATTAGAAGCCTAAAGGATTATCCTTAAGGAGAGGCTGATGACCCCACATGCAAAAGCTATAGTTCCTTGGGATTCCCTGGGCTTTCAAGATTAAAATTCCCTTACTCAAAGTAAGAGAGAAACACATAGCTCTTGAGGGTAAACTGTTGGCATCCAACAACCCAGGACTGTTTTTAGGGGCATATAGATGTAAGTGGTATCACAAGAATTGGAACCTCAAAGGCCAAATAATCCCCAACTCCAACCTGTTTTTGGAATAGGAATTCCTACATAGTTGAGAAAGGGTCTTAAAAACTCCCATGATGGGTAGCCCAACTCACAGTGTGATATAGTGGAAAAGAGTGATGGTTTTGGACTTAGAGGACCTGAGTTTAAATCACAACTCAGGTGTTGTCATTTGTCTCTTGTTTTCAGTGAGTACCGGTGAGGTCACGGGATGATGGTGTGTGAATTGCATTTGAGTGAGGCAGTGGCACAAGCTGTCAGCCGCACTCCCTCTTCCAGTCATCAAAGTCCAGTGGCAAGACAAAAGTGGACAGAGATGCAGTGAATGACCATGTCTTCAATGTCTAACCAAGCTCTAAGTACTCTACAGCTTATAGCACCTGCTTCAGTCTCCTTCATGGCCATCAGAACAAATCTCATCTGTCCATTCCACCAGGGGAAAGTCTTCACATGTATGGGCTAGACATGGGTATGAGGCCTGTTGGTTACTACCCTCAACCTGGTTTAGCCTGTCTGCTGAGATGGTTTTACTGAGGTGTGCCCACTTTATGTGCTTAGCTTTTTTGGAGTTGCAGGTCAGAGCTGAGGGAGAATTGGACATCAGAAGTGGATGAGTAGTTCTGAAAACAGCTTAGTTAGCCTTCACACTAGATGTGCTAGTCCTCCCGAACACCCCATGTACTTTGTGTGGAAGATACAACCTCCCCAGGCCTTAGTTTCCTTATTTAAAATAAGGGATTAGGCTGGGTGACATATGATGCCCCTTCTGACTAAATTTGTGATCCTATGACCTCCCAAGGGAGTCCATTCCAGTGTGGCATAGATATAATTTATTAGAAAGGTTTTCCTTACATTGAGCCTAACTTTGCTTCTCTGCATATACCGCCTGTTGTACATAGATATGCCCTTTGGGCCAAACAGAAGAGGTCTAATTCCTCTTTTGTGTGAAGGCAGTAAGGCTCAAGTCTCTTCCCCTAATTTTTTCCACTTCTCCAGTCAGTCCTCATATAACATGAACTCAAGCCCTTTACCTTTATCCTGGGAAAGAACTTCTAACTGACCAAGAAGGAAAGAAATGAAAGACAGTTTGATGGTAACTTGAGTGTTCTAATTTTGCTTACCTCCTTTTCATCAGCTCCTAGATAGCCTGCTCATATCTGCTTCTAGTCACTCATTCTCTAGTCAATTATTTATTGTTTGCCATGTGCACAGTCTCCTTAGACTATTTTGTAGGTTTACTCTGTGCCCTTCGGGAAACCTGTCTGTATTGATCAGAACTCACAGATTTCTTTATTCTTGGCTACAGGATAACAGGTGCTAGCTAGGTCATTTGTGTAAAGCTGAATCTACAGAGAAACTACCACCCTGATTATTGTTTGTCAAATGGCCCACAGTCTGATATGCTTAGACTTTCAACCAGTCCCTCATGTTCTCCCAGGAATATGTTTAAAGCCTTGCTTGGCCTGAACCCATTTTATTATATTAGAACTGTTTCCTTTTTATTATTTTAACTCTAATACAAAAGTGTCGATAGAGAAGGGACAGGCTGATAGCCCATAATCCCACCCAAAAGAGGCCAAATGCTTTCTGTCCCCATTTCCCTTTTCTTCATTAGTTTTTGAGAGGCTCTTCTAGCCTTTCTAAACACTTTATAGCCATCGGGAGAGGTTATAAAAGATCTGGAATATTTCAAGTTAAAATTTCCTCAAAAGAACTGAATAGTAAACCCAGATGCCGTGATAACTCAGGAGGGCTATTAGCAACAAATAATAGCCGTGTGACCAATTATTAGTTTTCAGGCTATTAAGACTGAGTTGCAAAATACTCAGTTCTGCACTGGCACTTATATTGTTCACATGAGACCAATGTTAGTAGCCTTTCCAAATGGAAAATAAGCCTTACCCATTTTCCCACTACCAAGACACTAGGAATCCTACGTATGCTACATGATGTAGTCCTGTGTAAGCTAGGTGCAGTAAACTTTGGGCTTGTTATCAATATGAAATTTTCTGATTCTACAAATCCGAAAACTAGTTGAAGCTATTTAGTCCGTTGTCTGACTATTCTGACATTCTTGATTATACATATTCATCACAAAAAACTATTCTGGGAAATGGCAGATTCAGGAAGCAAGTTCAGATAACTGAAGCCGAGCTACTGGAAAGTACATTCTCCCACATCAACGATTTCAGGCCCCTTTTTTTGGTCACCCTGACAAAGTAACTTTTCTAGAAGGGGAGTAGGAGATACATTAAGTCATCATAATTTTAATCTGCATCAATGTCATTTGGAAATTACCTAGTGGCACATATACTAGTAACTTGGTTCTTAAAATTTAGATCCAAATCTTATGAACATTTTTGTTAAGACCAGTGCCTATAGATAACACATTCTTCAAGTTATCATTCATCCATGTGATTATTCTTTTGACTGAGGCAAGTCACATCCACCTTTATAAATTAGCAGATGATCTTCACAAGTTGCTGTGGCCAAAAAAATCCATCATCCTGCAGTAAACCTGATATGTACTTCTCTGAATTTAGCCAGACTGGTCCTTAAACAACAGGCCTTTTGATGTCTCATTGTAACATGAAGGTGGGACCCTAGATCAGTATGCAAGCTTTGATAGGTCATGTCAAGCTGGAAGTCTGTAAGAAAGGGTCCAGGAGTAGACAGTCTTCTCTTTTAATTTTTCCAAACCCTTATCAATTGGCAATAACTCCAGCATTCTTGGGAAAGCTTCAAGGTCTGGATTGGAAGTTATTGGCTCCTTAGACCTCAGAGTTTCTGAGATGGGGAGAAAGAACCTTGAAATAATCTATTCTAAACCTGACTTCACAGATAAGGAAGACTTGCAGTCTTGACCCAGTGCGGTATAGAACATGGGATGTGGAATTAGGAGACCTTGGTTCTAGAGCTGGCTCTGCTTCTAATCTTAAATAACCCACTTCACTGCCCTGGCCCTCAGTTTCTCTCTGTGTAAAATGAGTTTAGGCTAAGTGACTATTGAAGTCCCTTTCAGCAGTCTATGATTCTGTGATTATATGACTTGCCCCATGTAACAGATGTTCACTTGACCACCTATATGGCCTTTTCTTCAGTTATATATAACTGTGAACTTAAGAGGAAATCATGTGGTCAGAAAGATTCACCTATTTCATTCTTAAAATGTTATATGGCAGTCTTGTGTTCTGGGGAGAGCTAGACCTCTTAAGACCCTCAGTTCCAATCTGTGGATCCACTGAGGTAGGTAGTCACTTCATTAGCTGGGACAGTAGAGGAGGGCTGAAGCACTTTTAATCACAGAAAAGAGTAAACAATGGTATAAAATGGTAACAGCTCCCCCAGTGGCTGCCGCCCTCCCCCAACATCAGCCCACCCCCAAGTACCATTGAGTAATGAGCAGGATTATCAGCTGCTGGTGCTGCTGGGGGAAGGGGGAAAGAGGGAGGCTGGTACAGAAAGAGTCCAACTAAGGGCCACAGTAAATCCTGGCCATCCATCTAGAGTTCTTCTGTCCCAATGAAACTGTCATCACATGCTGCCTTCTGGCTCCACTGCAGAAAACGGGTCAAGACTGGCTGCTCTATTCAGATTGTTCAAGGGGCTAGAGCCATAAGCAACAATGAAGATGGGAATGGTGATCCAAGGACAAGTCAACGTGATCCAGGAATGCAGCCAGAACTTGAAATTGGGGGTGAAGGGGCAAGGCATAGCTCAAGAAGTCCAGTCCAGAATTGTGCCCCAACCCACCAAATCACACATGTATATATACACACACAAACACATACGCACACACACACAGCAAATAACATTACTGACAAGAAAGTTATTAAATACAAAACGGCAGAGTTTTTTTAAAAAGTGAAAATGTTTGCTTCTTTTTCTCTCCTCAGTGCCTGGTGGGTCCACATGGCCACACATGAGTGGGGCTATGGGTGGGGAAACAGACATGGGGAGCAGGTTGCCAGTGACCCTGAAAGTTCATGTGTCCTGGGGGTCACCACATCAGCCTACCCTACTCTTGTGCCCAGCATTTGTTTCTCATATGACCATTGACTTGGTTGGCACCGTTGCTGGAACTGCCATCAATGGGACACTTCTTGTTGCCAGTGGGTACATCTTCCTCTTCCGAGCTGCTCTCAACATCACTTCGGTCATCCTTTGATACCTAGGTAGGAGGGGCCAAAGAAAGAACAGTGAGAACAGAGCTGCAACTAAAACCATGCTCTCTGCCATGTAGTTTCTAGTCTCTTAACCGATACTCTCAATTCCTGGCTCTGGGGATTGTCTCTCTCAAACTGAATTCCCTCACCATCTTTGATACAGGCATACAGAGGTAGGCTTTCCATAGACACCTTCTGGTCCAACTTTGATCTGTCTCAGCATTTTTTCCCAGAAAACAACTAAATTCTCATACAGTAGGAATTGGGAAAGTTGAGGAAAAACTAGTCTTCCCTTTATTTTCCTAAACTCCAAGGGTAAGAAACCTAACCACTTCAAGAACATCAGCAGTAAAATGAAGTAACTGATGACCTTCCTATGACCTTCATTCCTAAGTTCCCCGGTACTTGTGGAAACTCATAGATTAAGCTGTTTCAGTACCTCAAGTGCTGATCCCAGGCTGGGCAATTTCCAGGAGATCCTGCTGTCCTTCACCTCAGTTATATCGAGCCCACTCTCCCAAATCCATGGGCAGAACCATGATAAAGAAGATAACAGTACTGCAACCCACAATACCTCCTGGTCCTTACAGTTACTAGATTTGGGCTTCAATTTCACTTAATGTAACCCATAGGCAAGTAACCTGACAGGGTAATCCTCAGTTTCATCTATAATGGGAATAGTAATATTTAAACTATTTATCTCTCAGGGTCATTGTGAGGAAAGCACTTTGTAAACATTTAAATGCTATAAAAATATGAATCTCAGCACAAAGAAGGGGTTGGGTTGATCCTGGGCTTTTGCAACTTTAAAGTTTTATGACATAGAAAATTCTGAATCTAGCTTGGATGTCAGAACCTAACAGTTGCTTTTACCAGGAAATCTCCACCAGAGGGCATTCTGACCCTGGAATGGGTACTGGAAGGTTGTGCCTTCCAGAAAAATGCCCAACTCCTTTCAGTCAGGTTCAAGGAGGGAGCATGATAGCTTCAGTTCTATGCAGCAGTGGCCCCTTCCCAAGTCACTCCACAAAGTCAGGAGTAAGGATAAGGCCTTAGAAGACAAGAGAAGGATAAAGGGAAAAAGAAAATACACACATAAAGAAACACGATCTACTGAACAGCAGCAGCAGCGGAGCACTTACATGCAAGAGATGAAACTGTCCAGCTCCCACTTGGCACAGAGAAAAGGAAGGAGGTGAGAAAAGAGTTGAGAATATAGAGTCGGGGTCTAATCCTTCCTGGCTAGGTCACCTGGTCAGGAGAGAGAAGCCAGAGAGAAGAAAGGTGTTGGACAGCCGCAGCAAGATGGAGAGACACTAAGCAAGTTCTAGAACCAGCAGCAGCAGCCATGAGGGACATCAACACAAGAGATTTACAGACATGGCTGCACAAGCTCATTCTCAAGTTCTAGAAATGGCTCTTTCCTCCAGCATAACCTACTGCTTCATGATAACAGCACAGCACTGGAAAACCGAAATGCTCCATCTGGGATCCTTTCTGACTACTTCAGAACTTAAAGAACTGATTCAGTCAGAAGCCTCTTTAAAAGCTCCCTTCCTTTCTGCTTTAATATATTCAAGCAGGAGCCTGGTAATGAGGAGCTTTCTCAGAGCTTTCAGTCCTTAGGGGCCAGAGGACCTTGTCCTAGGATATAAGGGAGCACCTCTCAAACCAATTATCTTCCTAGGTTACTTCAAAGCACTGAAATCAGTCACCCTGGGATAAAGATATTTACATCCTTCATTCCACAAAGCAGGGGAGGGAACAAGAAGCCTAGATAAGGCCACCTCAAGAAAATCTGGAGAACCTCAGATACTCCTGACCTACATCATTTTTCAGTGCATTGAAAGAATGGATCTTTGTTCCCCTTGTCCCTTATTTCACTTTTGAAGAAGAAAAGTCAAATATTTGTATTAACAGGAAATGGAAAAAGTGAGAAGCCACAGGCTCCCTGCCTCATTTGAAGAAATAGTTCACTAAGTGCCATGGAAAAAGGGAGAGAGGGAAGGGAGATCTCTTCTAAGTAGCACTAATTTTCCCAGCCAGACCTGGAGGCAGGAAATCAGCTCTGACCCTCACCTTTCCTCGAACCAGGGCCTTGCAAGCAATTTGAGCAATCAGGTAGGACCAGACGATGTGTAGAATCTGTAGGACCAGAAGAAGGCCATTGAAAAGCCACCAGGAGGAATAAGGTCCAATGATCTCCCAACTCTCAAACAAGGTTGTGTTCAGGATCCTAAAGAGGGGAAGCCAAGAGTGAAACCATGGGAGATGGCAACAAAATGGAAAACTTTAGGGTTTGAGACTAGTTTTTTCATTTTTTCTGCTTGGTGAAATTCCTTCCTAAAGGGATGTTTCTGTTGTCTAAGAGGAAGTATGGTCAGGGACACACCAAATGAGCTGGGGACTCTGGGGCCTGGGCCCTTGACTCTAAAGCATATTGTTTAAGGCAGCTAAAATCCTGAAATAGTATATACATAGACTCAGATTTAGCAGGGCATATGAGTTTCTTAAGAGTTGAGTTCCCAGATTCTGTTCCTTAAGCTGCCAACAGGATAGTACTGCGCCACAGTTAGGAATGTTAGGAACACTAACTGCCCAGGCACTCACCAGAATGGATAGATACCAAGGCGAGTGATCACAAAAATGACACTAAACACCACAAACAATGTATCACAAAGCCGCTGATACTTGGCATAGTTGGCCAATTTGGCTGCCTGGGAAGAAGGAAAGAAAAAGTAAATGGGAGAGGGAAGCAGACCTTCTATCAGGATGGTGGGAAATGGAACAAAATATGAAGAGGGAGGAGACAGGTCTCACCTCAAGCAGGAAGTCCGAGGTGTCATGTAGGCACATGACCAGTGTTCCCACTCGCACCATGTTGTTGATATAGGAGAAGGTAATAAGCCCAATGGTGGCCAGGTGATGCACAAACATGATCAGGAAATCCTAGGAAGGCGTGGGTGGGTGAGGCAAGGTCCAGGGTTGGGGTGGGAAGCCCTCAACCAAGGCCTTAAGTGGGACTAGCCAATTCCATATCCCATATAATTTTCTCCCATGACTATTCCCTCCCTGAAAGTTCCCTTCTGCCTGCATTTGGGCCATGGCAAGGTGCTACCTACCCCAATGCTCAGACCAAAAAAAAATCTGTGAGCATGACCTAACAGAAAGACATTTCATTTTTTATGCCTGAGGTACTCAGACGATGCATAGACTGTGGTTGTTAAGCTAGTTCTGGGTTCATCAGTTTCTCAGCAAATTAGTAGAACTACATAAAGAACATTAATTAAATCAGGTTCATCTTTTCTGGAGAGGGTTTTAAGCCTTTTGTTCCATCTGCCACCAACTAGCTCAAAGTTTCACAGCTTAATGCAATGAAAAAGTACACTAGACTTGGGAGTCAGAACTGGGTTGTTCTAGGCTCTGCCATTAATTCACTGTGTGACTATGGAAAAATCAGTTTCCTTATCTATAAAATGAACTTTCACCAGATGATCTATAACTTGTTTCTAACATCTCTTATCTTATGGTTCTCTCTAGAACTGTTTCCTCATCTGGAAAAAATTAGGAGTTTGACCTGGATGATCTCTAAGATTACAAAAGGTTCTAATAATCTGTAATTCTTAGTGGAACCAAAGTGTAGAGAACAGGATGCACAGAACAACTGCAGGTAGAACTTTCATCTATATGCTAGGCCTGAATCCTTACCATGTCTCTTTGTTCTCTCATTCAAGTTCTGCCAGGTGTTTTAACCCAGACTGTCTAGCACTTGCTGATTTGTCCCCAGTGTCTAAAATAGAATGGAGCACATCCATCAATCCTTTCCCAATTCAATACAATAGTGTCTTCCAAAAATGATAGTCCCATTAAACCTATTACCTACTCCTTTGAGATTCTGATCAGAGAAAAGAGAGGGTTCATCACTGGACAATGAAGGTATTTGCCAGAGAAGAATGGAAGGGGAAAGATAAGAGCTTGTATATTCTTACCTTTCGCTTAATGTCTATAAATTGAGAAAACATAAGAGACCAATAAAAGGCCAGTTCCATGATATAGTAGTAGTAAAGGCCAGATGTGAGAGGCTAGAAAAGGTAAGGAGAACTAATTAGAAATTAACTAATCAAAGTTGTTCCATCTCTCTAACCGACCTTTCCTTTAAAAACAAACAAAAAAACCCCACCCCACTCAGACTCTACAGAGTGACTCCAAGGCCCCTGCCGTAGATATGGCACAGATAAAAACCTTCTTCTGGGTGCTCAGACCAACCTCCCCTAAACTTTGCCTTTCAACCACTTCAACTATCCTCTTTTAACTGCCAGAAAAGGGTGATGCTCATCCTGGGGCAAAGCAACAGTAAGACTGCTCAGAATACCAGACACAGTATAGGGTTTCAGTAAGTAAGTTCCTTTCTCCACTCTTCTAACAGCTCTCCTATGTTTCTTCATGAAGTTCATATTGGTCATATGTGACACTAGCTTATCCAAGAGGTCACAGCCATGGACAAAACAGCAAACCTCACTGCAACATCAATATTACATCACCGAGGGGACCTGCCTTCCAATCCTCTGATGAATCAAAAGGAAACGTGCCATTGGTTTCACCGTTTGGGCCCCTTCATCTGAGATCCCCGAGGTTTTAGGGCTTTTCTTTGAAGTCTTAATTCCTACCTGATAGGGGTAACTGTGCCAGCATTGTCGGGTGTCCCAGAACCATGGTGACTAAGGAAAGAACAGAAAACTTTGGTCAGTCTTCAGGAACCCAGCTTGGTCCCAGCTTAATCCTACATCCCCACTCTCTCCGTATGACATGGGAGATATGAAGGGAAGTAAGACAAGATAGGAGAAAAGATGAGTCATATGCCAGGTTCCAAAGTTCAGAAAAGGTTTGCCAGATTTAGATCTGAGTTTATCCATCAAGATAATAAAGTACCATTCCACACATAGAGAACGTTTGGGATATCTCTAGGGAAAGTCAAGGTAGGTGAAACAATAGTGTCTACCCATAAACCTCCACCTGATTATGGGGAATAGCAGGAGGGAAAAGACTCCATTTGATTCAACTAGCAGATAATACCATGCAAAAAATCAAAGGTTAAAAGTCAAAAGTTGTCCTTTCATGGAGTCTTTTAGACAGCTCCCAACTTGGGGTCAACAGCTAGATTTCAGGGAGTCTGAAAAGTTAGGTGGAACTAACCTCTAACTGAAAGTAAGCATTTTCTTCTCAGCTTATTAAAAAAATCATGATTCTAAAAAGGGGTCCCTAAGTTTCACCAGACTGCCCAAGAGGTCCATGACCCCAAAAAGGTTTGGAATGCCTCCTTTTAGAAGCCTTGCAGCACTTAAGTTAGACAGCTTTTTTAGGAAAGACAATCTGCACAGCGTTTAAATATGGGCTGGGGCCATTATAAGGGAAAAAATGATGACAGAGTTGGTTCCAGGGCTCTCAACTCTGACCCTTGGTACCCTAGATAGTAGAATACATCAAGTGTCCAGCAGACTCACCGACCAGAGAAACCGGATCCCATAGCAGAATATACATAAATAAAAAGTGAACCTCCACCTGCATAGGGAGAGAGTAGAGATCAGTTAGACACAAGCCCAGATAAAACGAAGTCTCTGGGATATTTGAGATAGGGAGGGAGTGGGAAATCAGAATGGTATCTGTGTCTGCTGCTGCTAAAAGCCTAGGATGAAAATTTAGGCTAGGGCACATACTGCTATATCAATGAACAGTGTTGATCCTGTGGCCTCTGTTGACGTCTGTTTCACTAGGTATCATTTAGTTTTCTGTCTCCTCTCATGAACAGATTCTATAGGTGGGAGGGTATGGGTAAGAAAGGGTAGAGATAGGGATAATGTTTAGTTTTTCCTTTCTATGCCAATGGTCAAAGCAACACTTTGTTCCTGAGGATAATGCCTACCAAGTCATTGGCTTCCTTCCAAGATGACAATTCACATCACAGCTGGCACAACCTAAGAATATTTATTGCTGTCCATAGCTACCTAGAACAGGCTAGAACTACACTTATGGCTTAGTACTAGCTCTAATCTGGTAACACACCCAGGCACAGGTGTCCTTATGCCAAAGGGAAATAGCCCACTACTACCCACTTCCTTAACACCGCCCCCTCACCCCCACCCCCAACACAACCTGCAGACCTACATGCTCTCACAAAACTTAGTGAGTATTGGGGGCTTGTCTTGGTTCCTCCGATGGCGGAACCAGCCTTGGATTTTTCGGACATCCCAATCCAGCTGCTTTGAGAGGCCCTCTAGCCTTTTCCCATCCGGACACTGCAGATACAAGACTGTAATCAGAACATTTCCTTCCTCAACGCTTCCATACTAATGGACCTTACCCTCTAATCACTGCAGCTGAAGAAGGGATCACCCACCCTATACAACTAAAGTTTGTTTGGTTTTTTTGCTCATTTTTATATTATCCCTTGTCAGAAGGAATTGATCGAGCCATATACCCTCCCAAGGGGGTATCCTGAAAAGGTTCAGGATAGGATGTAATAGAAACTAAGCCAGGAAATGACGAGAATGCTGCTGCTATCCTGAAGTGTTCTATATTACAGCTCTGAAAGCCTGGATCCCCTTGGAGGAACCTCTGTGGACCTCTCAGAGTAAGAACCACATAGATGTCATCTTTTCCTACTCTCATCCTTCAAGAAACTCCCCAAGAGCTGTCTTTTCCCCTTTTCTACTGACTCACCTTTGTGATGGATGTGTACACCTTCTCAAGGATGGCATTGGGCTGTGCCTGGTGGGGAGCACTCTCCTGGATGCCAAGATGAATTGCACATGGCTTAGCAATAAACCTGCAGTGAGCAAGCCAAAGGTCAATTCGAAATATAATTATAATTTGTTTCAGCAAGAAAAACCCTTGATTGAAACAGGATGTGATGGGGAGGGTCTAGCAATGTGCTGAAAGCCAAAACTTTTAAATTTCATTTCGGAATCTGCTACTAATTGACTAGATTATGATTATGACCTCTGTCCAAAAGGGCTGTAATACTACTGTACACTGCCCTGGTCAGAATCCCTCTGGAGTACTGTGTTCAATTCTGAATACTCACTTTAGGAGGGACAATGATAGATCAAAGCACAACCAGAGAACAAAGTTGGACTGGCTGAAAGAACAAGGGATATTTAGATGGAGAGAAATGGTTGGCATATAAGGTATGATTTCAATCTTCAGATATATGAAGGGCTATTATCTAGAAGGATTAGTCTAATTATGCTTGGCCCCACAGGGTGGAATTAAAATAGGATGCTGATTATATAGCTTAGTATAAGAAAGTGTTTTCTAGAACTGGCACCATTTAAAAATGAAATAGAATGTCTCTAGAGGTGCAGATTTCTTCATCATTAGGAGCCTTCAAGTAGAGGCTGGATGACTATCTATCAGTTAACATTATAAAGGAGATTCATGCTTCAGGTTGAAGAGTGGGCAGCAAACGAGAAGTCCTCATGCAAAAAGGTAAATTTGAGCTCACAGCTATCTCAGAAACTTGGCAAGATGAAATCAATGACTGAACTATGGCTTAGGACAAGTATATCTTACTCAAAAGAAACAAGATACGTAAAAGAGGAAGGAGGTGGAAGAATATTAAGAAGGTTTAGTCATGTGAGGAACTAGAAACCAAATGGGAAGCATGATAGAGAGAGAAAAAAGAGTGATGCTCCATGGAGGTAAAAACAGAAATAATTTTGTCACTGGACTATACTCCAGACTACTTGGTCAGAAAAAGAAAATTTAAATGAGTAATTTGGGAAACAGATCACAGGTCTGGTAATGAGATGGAACTTCAATTATCTAGACAGCTACTGAAGCTCTCTTCTCTGCTAAAAGCTAAGCAGGTAGTAACTTCTTGACCTGCCTTAGTGATAATCTGATCTTTCAAAATGTAGAGAAGTCAACAAAGGGAGATTCTATTCTGGATCTAATTCTCACTAACATGGAAGAACTGATTGCTGTGGTGGAAATGATGGGAACCTTGGGAGGGCGGGTGGAGTGACCTCTCCATCCTAGAATTTGTAATAATGAAGGGAAAGAATTTTACACATACCTTAAATTCTGGCCAAGCAGATTTCAAAGGGTTGCTAAATCTAGATAAAGAGATGGTTGGTAAGTATCTAAAAAGGAAAGCAGTGATTACAAAGAGCCAGCATAGTTTTGTTAAAAACAGGTCTTGCCTCATTATTTTTTTGAAAGGTATATTAAACTTATAGATGAGAAGAAATGATGATAATACAGTTTACCTAGATTAGCAAAACTTTTAACAAAGCATTTCAGAATACTACAGAGGAGATGGAGACATATGGGTTAGTCACATATACAAGCGGATAGATTCAAAATTGGCTGGACAGCCAAATTCAAAGATTGTTAATGGTTTAATGCCAACATGGCTGGAGGTCTCAGCACAGCACTCCAGGAATCTGTGTTTGGCTGTATGCTGCTTAACATTTTTATCACTGATATGGATGAAGTCACAGATGGCACATACATTCAATTTGCAGATGACATAAGGAAAGGGATAGCTAAAACCTTAGATGACAATGTGTTAGGCTCTTGAAAGGCTACAGCACTAGGCTGAATCTAATAAGATGAAATTCCATGAGAGTAAATGTAAAATCTTGCACTTGGGTTAAAAAGAAATCAATTGCACAATAAGATGAAGGAGGCACTGATAGACAATGCCTATTCTGAAGAGGATCTGGGAAACTTTGATACAATGTAATCTCAACACCAGTCAATAGTGTGATGTGGTAACCATAAAAGCTAAAGTGATCTTGAGATGCATTTAAAAGGAAGATGGAGAATAGGGAGATGATTGTCCTACTGTATTATGCCCTCATGAGACCCCATTTAGAGTCACGTTTAGTTTGGGGCACCATGATTTAAGAAGGACTTTGCTGAACTGGAGAGTATCCAGAAAGCGGGCAATAGAATTTTGAAGGGCTCTGAGTTCATGTAACATAAGGACAGGCTGAAGAAACTAACTAGGCATATTTAGCTTATGGAAGAAAAGACTGGAGACATAACTGTCTCTGAATGGCTCATAGAGAGGGACCACACTTGTTCTGTTTGGCCCCAGAGCTTAAAACCAGGAACACTGGGTGAAAGATACAAAGAGGACAATATAAGCCTGACGTCAGAACAGGTTTCCTAATGATTACAGCTGTTCAAAAGTGGAATGGGCTACCTTGGGCAAAAGTGAGTTCCCCAAGGAACACATCCCTTCCCAATAAATGTGAAGTCCTGATGGGAGAGACAATAATACTTACTAGGCTCTCTTAAATAAAGACTATAGGAGTACAATCTTGACTTTAGTTACTGGCAAAATTCTTCAATTGCTAGGCACTATTCTAAAGATAACAACATATGTGGATTTCACCAAGGCATTTGATAAAGTTTCTCATGATATCCTGGTGGATAATGAAAAAAATAAGCATCTCTGGTACAGTTCAAAGGATTCACCATTGGTTGAAAATCAAGGGGTAATAATTAATGGATCTCTTGTCAAACCTGAAGTTATATGCCCCTAGCACTATCCTTAGTCCTATACTGTTCAATGTTTTTCTCAATGAATTCAATGATATGCTTATCAGACTTGTAGACAGATAACACAGAATTTAAGAGGGATGGTTAACACAACGGATGGTAGAATCAGTAGCTATAAAGATCACAAAGGGCCAGAGCAATTATCTGAATCGAATACAATGTATACACAAGTATGAGATTTGTGAGATGTGAAAAAGATCCAAGGGTTTCTTATAAGCTCTGCTTTAACAGAAACACTGTATCCAGGACAGCAGTGACATTATTGCAGTAGTACTCCTACTGTAAAGGAGATATATCTGGAATCCCGTATCTAGTTCTAGGTACCACGTTTTAGGAAATACAACAGAAAACTGGAATGTATCTTAGGAGGATGACCAAGTACTGAGGAGTCTGAACACCATACCATACAGAACTGGACCACAGATATTTAATTTGGAAAAGAGGAGACAGCAGAGGGTAGACAATGCACTAACAGAATCCAAGAATTTAAAGGGTTGTCATGTGAAAGTTTTACTTGATGCCACCATATGCGATGATGTGATACCACTAGCAATACTAGAACCAATGCGAAGAAGTTATAGAGAGGAAGGTTTTGACCCAACAGAAAGAAAAAATTACTACTAATTAAAATTATCCCAAAATGGTATGGCATTGCCTTAGGAGGTACAGACCACTTGTCAGAAATGGTGATGTGGAAGTGACCTCTAACACAACTCTGTGCAAAGGCAGAAGCACTGAATCTAAAAGTAATTCATTTCAGTTCACTAAGAAGCATTTAGTAAAGGCCTACATCTTTTTCCTTCAGTAAGGACTATAAAAACAGGAGAATCTAGCATGGTTAATACAGCTGAACAAGGAACAGGAGAGCCTCAAGGGTGAGGTTTGACTCATTGGGTTAATAATAATCTTTGTGAACTTTGGCCAAGTCAATGTGCTTCTCTGAGCTTCATTTACCCCATCTGTAAAAAAAAAAAGACATGGGCTCAAATTATCTTAGAGATGCCTTCTAGTTCTAAATCTACAATCCTATGATTGGAGGGCTCCCTAAGGTATTTTTAGGTATATAACCTCATTAGGTCATGTCCCTTCTTTCCTAGGTACCTTTCAGCAGTCACATTTTATGAAGTTAGGACCAAGAGGTTGGAGGTTCTGTCTTTAGTCTGAAAGGCCTAAAATCTCGTCTTGCAAGTTATAACTGCTTAAGTGAATTTAAAGTCTTCGTGGCTCTTGAAAGGAAAAACCTCTTCCCACGAGCTTGGGATAATCAGTGTTGTAGTGGAATGTACAGTGGAATGTACTCTAGCAAAACCATACCTAGAATATTTTGTTCAGTTCTGAGCATCATGTTTTACAAAGAGCTTGAGGGGACCAAAATGGGGAAGAAGTTTTGAAGTTTTGCTGTATGAGGTTTAGTGGAATGAACTAAGAATTTTTAACTTAAAGAGAAGACCTAAAAGTGCTACTGTAAATATGGGTCAAGTATCCTAGGCCTATCATAAGGAAGACTTGTTCTGTTTAGTCTCACAGACAGATAAAGGCAAGGCCCAATGTGTACAAGTATATTTTACTGCAAATCTTAAAACATTAACTAATAACAGTATGAAGTCATCATTAGCAAGTCATTTAAAAATTTAGCTTTTGTTGCCAAAAAATGAGGTATGTCCCCTATAAAAATTTTCAAACTGGCATGATTAAAAAAATCAGAAACGGAATTTCCTAACCTGATTAAGAATATTCCAAATGACAAGTTTTTGAACCCATTTGTGAAAAATATAAAAATTCAAGATCTAATTAATTTGCAAGATCAAGCATTCACTATACCAAGTGTTGGAGATATAAAGAAAAAGCAAAAACGGAAGTCAGGTAAGATGAAAACTTACTGGTCAAATTTCAACAAAAACCTTGCAGAACTGGTGGGTAGGACTGAAATGAGTATCACTATTGAGTAAATGCTGCCAGCAATGCATTTCCTCTATTTGGATCTATGTATCTGTGCAAGGTATCTTTTCCAGGTATGACAAAATCAAGAATAAGATAAATGTAAAAGCAGACTTCCTGTCATAGTATATCACAAAGTGTTACACCAAGATTTCAAAAAACAATTGATTCATTATTTAATCATATTGCTCTCATTCTTTAATCAAAGACAGAAAGGTGCTGGTCCCTATAACAGAATGGACCTAGCAGGTCCAAAGACTAGAGTTTCAGTCCTGCCTCTAGCACATACTTGCTAGGTAACCCTGGCAAATCACTGACCTCTCAGTGGCAGAAAGGGTCCTGATCTGCACTAGGAAAAAGGCCCTCACTTGGAACTCCCAACAATGAATACATTCACAGGTGTTTTTTTTTCAAGTCAATACTTCAAAATATAATTTAATTTTTATGTCATTTCCATTTGTATTTTATGTTTTATAATGTAGGTAATACATTACTACGGTAGTATATAGATATAACTTGTATTGGTGGTATGCTCAAACATGTTTTTTATTTTTTTTTTATTTTTTATTTTTTTTTTTTTTTATATTTTATTTTTTTTAATGTTTTACAATCATTTCCTTAAAGTTAAGATTTTATTCCCCCCACCCTTCCCTCAATACCCCCCTCCCTCCCCATGACAGCATACAATTCTGTTTAGGTTCTACATATACTTTCCTATTGAGCACATTTTCACTATATTCATGCTATGTAGTCGAACTAAAATAAATGGAAGAAATCATATAACAAATCAACACATATTACACTGAAACCCACCCACACACAAACATGATCTGCTACATTCTGCAAGTGGCTTCCACATTTCTTTCTCTGAGTGTGGAAGGCGTTTTGCCTTTGAAGACCGACATTAGGATTTTTTTTTTTTTCCTCAGTAAGTTCTTGTGTTATTACAAAGTTCCAAGTCTACCAGAAGAAACTCTCGCACACTGTGGTCGTTGCTGTGCACAAAGTTCTCCTGGTTCTGCTCCTTTCGCTCAGCATCAGATCATATAAGTCCTTCCAGGCCTCCCTGAAGTCTTCTTGTTCCTCATTTCTTATGGCGCAATAGTACTCCATTACATTCATATACCATAATTTATTCAGCCATTCCCCAATTGATGGGCATCCCCTTGACTTCCAGTTTTTGGCTACCACAAAGAGTGCTGCTATAAATATTTTTGTACACGTGGGACCCTTTCCCGTTTTTATAATCTCTTGGGGATACAATCCTAGTAGTGATATTTCTGGGTCAAAGGGTATGCACATTTTTGTAGCCCTTTGGGCATAGTTCCAAACCGTTCTCCAGAAGGGTTGGATGATCTCACAGCTCCACCAACAATGAATTAGTGTTCCAACTCTCCCACATCCTCTCCAGCATTTATCATTTTCTTGTTCTGTCATGTTTGCCAATCTTACAGGTGTGATGTGGTACCGCAGAGTTGTTTTGATTTGCATCTCTCTAATCAATAGTGATTTAGAGCACTTTTTCATATGATTATAGATATTTTTGATTTCTTCCCCTGAAAATTGCTTGTTCATATCCTTTGACCATTTATCAATTGGGGAATGACTTGGATGGTTATATATTTGAGTCAGTTCTCTATATATTCTAGAAATGAGGCCTTTATCCCCGAGCTTAGCTGTAAAAATTTTTTCCCAATTTACTACATCCCTCCGAATTTTGGTTGCATTGGGTTTGGTTGTGCAAAAACTTTTCAGTTTAAAGTAATCAAAATTATCCATCTTGCATTTCATAATGCTTTCTATCGTTTCTTTAGAAAAAAATTCTTCCCCTCTCCATAAATCTGATAAATACACTATACCTTGCTTCTCCAGTTTATTCATGGTATCAATCTTTATACCTAAATCATGTACCCATTTGGACTTTATTCTTGTGTACGGTGTCAGGCATGGGTCTATGCCTAATTTCCGCCACACAGTTAACCAGTTTTCCCAGCAATTTTTGTCGAACAATGAGTTCTTATCCCAGAAGCTGGGATCTTTGGGTTTGTCAAACAGGAGGTTGCTATATTTCTTGCCAACTGTGTCTTGAGTGCCAAGCCTATTCCATTTGTCAACCCCTCTGTTTCTTAGCCAATACCAAGTGGTTTTGATAATTGCTGCTTTATAATACAATTTGAGGTCTGGTAGCGCTAGGCCACCTTCCCAAGCATTTCTTTTCATTAGTCCCTTTGATATTCTGGACCTTTTGTTTTTCCAAATGAATTTTGATATTATTTTATCCAGCTCTAGAAAATAATTATCTGATAGTTTAATTGGTATGGCACTAAATAAGTAGATTAATTTAGGTAGAATTGTCATTTTTATTATATTAGCTCGGCCTACCCATGAACAACTGATGTTTTTCCACTTACTTAAATCTGACTTTATTTGTGCAAAAAGTGTCTTGTAATTGTGTTCATATAATCCCTGGGTTTGTTTTGGCAGGTAAACTCCTAAGTATTTTATAGTGTCTACTCTAGCTTTAAATGGGATTTCTCTTTCTATCTCTTGGAGTTGGACTTTGTTGCTAATATATAGGAATGCAGAAGATTTGTGTGGGTTTATTTTGTAACCTGCAACTTTGCCAAAGTTGTTTATTATTTCAAGTAGCTTTTTACTTGAATCTCTGGGATTCTCTAAATATATCATCATATCATCTGCAAAGAGTGATAACTTAGTTTCTTCTTTGGCTATTTTTATTCCTTCAATTTCTTTATCTTGTCTAATTGCTACCGCTAACATTTCTAGTACCATATTGAATAATAATGGTGATAATGGGCATCCTTGTTTCACCCCTGACCTTATTGGAAATGCCTCTAGCTTATCTCCATTGCATATAATGCTTGCTGAAGGTTTTAGGTAGATACTGCTTATTATTTTATGGAAGGTTCCCTTTATTCCTATGTTCTCCAGTGTTTTTAATAGGAATGGGTGTTGTATTTTGTCAAAAGCTTTTTCTGCATCAATTGAGATAATCATGTGGTTTTTGTTGGTTTTCTTGTTGATATGATTGATAATGCTAATAGTTTTCCTAATATTGAACCAGCCCTGCATTCCTGGTATGAAACCTACCTGATCATAATGTATTATTCTCTTGATAAGATGCTGTATTCGTTTTGCTAAAATCTTGTTGAAAATTTTTGCATCTATATTCATTAGAGAAATTGGTCTGTAATTTTCTTTTTCTGTTTTATCTCTTCCTGGCTTGGGTATCAAAACCATATTTGTATCATAGAAGGAATTTGGGAGTACTCCTTCTTCCCCAATTTTCCCAAATAGTCTATATAGTATTGGAATTAACTGTTCTTTAAAGGTTTGATAGAATTCACTTGTGAATCCATCTGGTCCTGGAGATTTTTTCCTAGGGAGTTCATTGATGGCTTGTTCAATTTCTTTTTCTGAGATGGGGTTGTTTAAGTATTCTATTTCCTCTTCTGTTAATCTGGGCAATTTGTATTTTTTAAAATATTCATCCATCTCATTTAGATTATCGAATTTGTGGGCATAAAGTTCGGCAAAATAATTTCTAATTATTGTTTTAATTTCCTCCTCATTGGAGGTGAGTTCACCCCTTTCATTTTTAATATTAGTAATATGATTTTCTTCTTTCTTTTTTTTAATCAAATTGACCAAAGGTTTATCAATTTTATTAGTTTTTTCATAAAACCAACTATTGGTTTTATTTATTAATTCAATAGTTTTCTTAATTTCAATTTTATTAATCTCTCCTTTGGTTTTCAGTATTTCTAATTTGGTATTTTCTTGGGGATTTTCAATTTGTTCTTTTTCTAGCTTTTTCAGCTGCATACCCAAGTCATTGATCTCCTCTTTCTCTATTTTATTTATGTAGGCATTCAAAGATATAAAACTTCCCCTAAGAACTGCTTTTGCAGTATCCCATAAGATTTGGTAGGTTGTCTCATTATTGTCATTCTCTTGAATGAAGTTGTTAATTGTTTCTATGATTTCTTCTTTAACCCATTCCTTCTTTAGGATTAAATTATTTAGTTTCCAACTGATTTTTGCTTTATCTTTCCATGGCCTTTTATTACATATAATTTTTATGGCATTATGATCTGAGAAGGATGCACTGATTATCTCTGCCTTTCTGCACTGGATTTTGAGATTTTTATGTCCTAGTACATGGTCAATTTTTGTAAATGTTCCATGTACTGCTGAGAAAAAGGTATATTCCTTTCTATTCCCATTCAATTTTCTCCAAAGATCTATCATATCTACCTTATCTAGAGTTTTATTTACCTCCTTAACCTCTTTCTTGTTTATTTTGAGGTTAGATTTATCAAGTTCAGAAAGAGGGAGGTTGAGGTCCCCCACTAGTATAGTTTTGCTGTCAATTTCTTCCTTCAACTCCCTCAATCTCTCCTCTAAGAATCTGGATGCTACACCACTTGGAGCATACATGTTTAGTAATGATATTGCTTCATTGTCTATGGTGCCTTTTAGCAGGATATAGTTTCCATCCTTATCCCTTTTGATTAGATCTATTTCTGCTTTTGCTTTGTCTGAGATTAGGATTGCTACTCCTGCCTTTTTTACATCAGCTGAAGCACAATATATTCTGTTCCATCCTTTAACCTTTAACCTATGTGTATCCCCCCGTTTCAAATGTGTTTCTTGTAAGCAGCATATTGTTGGGTTATGGCTTTTAATCCATTCTGCTATCCGTCTCCGTTTTATGGGAGAATTCATTCCATTCACATTCACAGTTATGATTACAATCTGTGTATTTCCCTCCATCTTCTTTCCCACCATTTGTGCTTTTAGCTCTGCTGTCTCCCTTCCCCTCCTCACTAGTATTTACTTTTCACCACCTCCTCTTGCCGCCTTCCCCTCTTTCTTTTAGCCCCCCTCCCTTTTACTCCCCTTTACTCTTATTGCTTCTTCCCTCCCTTTTGCCTCCCTCCCCTTTCTTCCCTCTTCCCCTCCCACTGCTTATAGAGCTAGTTAGGATTTTCTACTTAAGTTTATTGTTCCGTCCTTTAAACAAATCCGATGAGAGTACCTCTCACATAATGCTCATCTCCCTCCCCTCTTTCCCTCTACTATGATTTTGTACTTCTTCTTGTGATGTAATTTGCCATTTCCTGCTTCCTCCTTTTCACACCTCCTATTACACTCCCTTCTCATACTTAAATCACATTTTTTATCATGATATCATTTACTTTATATCCGTTCCCCCTATGCTTATCCCTTTTATATTTCTTAATAGACGCACAGTTCTTGAGATAAACAGATAACATCTTCCCTTATAGGGAGGTGAACAACTTGCCCTCATTGAGTAGCAAGTTGTTCCCCCCCCCCACACTGTTTACCTTTTTATGATTCTCTTGAGACCTGCATTTGAAGATCGAATTGTCTATTAAGTTCTGGTGTTTTGGTCAGGAAACTCTGGAAATCCCTTACTTCGTTGAATGACTTTCTCCTTGCCTGAAATGTTATGCTGAACTTTGCTGGGTAGTTGATCCTTGGTTGCAGTCCCAGCTCCTTTGCCTTACGGAATATTGGGTTCCAATTCTTTCGATCTTTTAATGTAGAAGCTGCAAGGTCCTGTGTAATCCTGATTGTATCCCCTTGATATTTAAATTGTTTCTTTCTGGCTGCTTGTAATATTTTTTCCTTCACTTGATAGCTCTGGAATTTGGCAACTATATTTCTTGGGGTTTTGAGTTTGGGGTCTCTTTCAGGAGGGGAACGGTGGATTCTTTCGATGACTATTTTGCCCTCTGAATCTAGTACTTCTGGGCAGTTTTCCTTGATGATTTCCTGGAAGATATTGTCCAGGCTCTTTTCTCCATCCTGGGTTTCTGGCAGGCCAATAATTCTTAAGTTTTCCCTTCTGGATCTATTTTCCAGGTCAGTTGTTTTTCCAATTAGATATTTTACATTTTCTTCTATCTTTTCATTCTTTAGATTTTGTTTGACTGATTCTTGCTGTCTCATTGAGTCGTTAGTTTCTACTTGCCCAATTCTAATCTTCATCACATTGTTTTCTTCTGTTAACTTTTGTATCTCTTTTTCCATCTGCCCAATTTTTCCTTTTAATAAGCTATTTTCTCCAGTTAATTTTTGTACTTCCTTTTCCATTTGGCCTTTCAGGAATTTATTTTCTCCAGCTAATTTTTGTACTTCCTTTTCCATTTGGCCTTTCAGGAATTTATTTTCTCCAGTTAATTTTTGAACTTCTTTTTCCATTTGTTCAATTTTCCTTTTCAGGGAGATGTTCTCATCAGTGAATTCTTTCTTAATAATTTTAAAATCATTGGCCAGTTTATCTTCTATTTCCTTCTTCAGCTGTTCCAGGAGAGCTGCTTGTACTTGCGAGTAGTTCATAGTCCCTTCTGAAGTTTCAGATGGAAGTACAGTCTCAGCTGTGACCTCTTTGGGGCTTGTGTTTTGGTCCTTATCCCCATAGAAAGATTCTATGGTTCTTTCGGCCCTCTTCTTTTTCCTATTCATGATTTTGATTGAGTGTTGTGGCTTCTGGTTCTCTCAGTCAGAAGCTGGAGAACTTTTTGGTGAGCTGATGTGTGAAAAAGCTAAAAGCAGGTATTTGTTTGGTGTTTCCCTGATCAGCCCTGGGTTTAGCTTGTTAAGTGTGGGGGTGTGGTCTGGTCCCAGGAGATCTCAGATGAATTGAGGCAAAGTCAGCTCAGGGGCTGGTAATCCCACCTGCCCTATTGTCTTTCTGATTCCCCTGGACAGCTGAGGCACGCCTAGATGCTAATGCGTGTTCCCAACCCTCCTGGGGCTCCTCTCCTGGTGCTGAGGCTTGCCTGGGTCCTAGTGCGAATTTTCCCTGCCCTGGGTCCTCTGTCCTTCCAATTTGCCTCTGCCACCATATGAGGAATCCCCCTTAGCTATTTTCCTCGTCTCAGGTGTTATGAGACTATTGGTCTCCTTCTTCTAATTCTACTGATCTGGGATTTTTCTGGGGAGATATTTTATGGTTCTTTCACGGTCATCAAGGGGGAAGGAGCGAGCATTAGCTGATTACACCGCCATCCTGGCTCCCGGAAGTTCAAGTAAGTGACTCACCGGAGTTTGATCTTCGGGCTGAAGGTCCCAGGAGCTGCTGCGCTGATATCGGGCGCTCCGAGGCTCTCACTGACTCGGTTGGGCTTGTCTCCCGCCCCGGGTGCCGCTCCTCTGGTTCCACCCGCCACTCAGGTTTCTCGGATCTCCTCCGCTCCGCTGCACTGGCCGTGCTGCGCTGGCCACGCTGCGCTGTGCGCTGCGGGCTCACCCCCGCGGATCAGATCCTTCCCGTGGACCTTCCAGCCCCACCTGAGCTCCGAATCTGTCACCGTCTGTCTCCCACTCGATTCTGCACCTCCAAAATTTGGTCAGATTCTCCTTTCAGAGGTACCTGGAGAAATTTGTCTCAGAGCTCAGTTGAGTAGCTGCTCTCACTCCTCCATCTTGGCTCCGCCCCCTCAAACATGTTTTTTAGATGGGATGGGTGTACAATCAAAAACATTTGGAGCTTATTGGTTTGAATTATTGACTCATATATCTTCCAGAAGGCTTTGTCATCATCTAATCTTACTCTATCGATAATAGTAGCTTTCATTTACATCCTAGCTACAAAGAACTGCCACTTATGAATCTAGTTTGAGTCTTACAACAAGCTTGAGCTAAGTAGGCCATCTTCCTTTAGAAGGCTTAAGAGTCGAAATAATGCGCCCAAAGTCTCACAGATAGTCAAGTGGTGGAGACTCAGAATCACAGAATTAGAAGTGGAAGGAACTTTTAAAGATACCTAGTCCAACTCTCTCATTTTAAAGCTAAAGAAACTGAGCCTCAGAAAGGTAAACTGTTTTGCCCAAGGTCAACTAATGAATTAGTAGCAAAGTGGGCACTTGAATCTAGGATTCTGAAGTTAAAAATCCACTGCATTTTCCATTACAATCCTGACACAGAATCCTACTACAACATTCAACAGGTGTTATCAACCCACTGTTTAAACACTTTTAGTGTTTCTTTTCAAGAAATTCTGATTGTTAGAAAGCGCTGGGAGTGGAGCCAAGATGGTGGAGTAGAAAGACTCACGTATGCTAGCTCCGAACCCACAGCCCATATATTTCCTGCAAGAAGAACTCCCCACAAATTCTGGAGCACTGCAAGGCGCGCAGAAACACAGTGGAAAAGATTTCCGTTCCAGAGAGCCCTGGAGAGCCGTCCCCAGGGGTCCGACACACTCCAGATAGCGGAGCCCACTGCGCGGCCCCAGAGGAGCAGATTCGAGCAGGCTTCAGGGACGGAATCTCTGGCAGCCACGAAGGTCCCTCCACCCACAGGCGCTACAGGTCAGTGAGAGAAATGTCTGGGCTGGCCGAGAGGGGAGCGGGGTGTCTCCGTGACTCAGGCCCCCTCGGGAGGCAGCAGCAGAGGCAGCCATGGCGGCCCAGGACTCCCCGAGCAGCAGGCAGAAGTTTAGGGCCATTACCGAAAGTCTCTGCATAAACCCTCTGAGGGAACTGAGCCTGGAGGGCGGCCCTGCCCCCACCCAAGCACCAGAACTTAAGCTCACATTGAATAGCAGCCGTGCCTGCCATGGAAAACCCATTTGAATCTCAGACCCCAAGCACTAGCTGGGCGGATCTAGGCGGGGGTGGACAGGAATCTCAGAAGTCAAGTAACTGGCTGGGACAATGCCCAGAAAAGGGAAGAAAAATAAGACCACAGAAAGCTACTTTGATGGGGTACAGATGTTCCCGCCTTTCAATTCTGATGACGAGGAACTATTCTTACCATCAGGGAAAGACGTGGAGGTCGGGGCCTCTGTATCCCAGACATCCCACGTGGATGTCCAGTGGGCTCAGGCCATGGAACAGCTCAAAAAGGATTTTGAAAATCAAGTTAGACAGGTGGAGGAAAAACTGGGAAGAGAAATGAGAGAGATGCAAGAAAAGCATGAAAAACGGGTCAATACCTTGGTAAAGGAGACCCAAAAAAATGCTGAAAAAAATAACACCTTGAAAAATAGGCTCGCTCAACTGGCAAAAGAGGTTCAAAAAGCCAATGAGGAGAAGAATGCTTTCAAAAGCAGAATCAGCCAAATGGAAAAAAAGGTTCAAAAGCTCACTGAAGATAATAGTTCTCTCAAAATTAGAATGGAACAGATGGAGGCTAATGACTTTCTGAGAAACCAAGAAATCACCAAACAAAACCAAAAGAATGAAACAATGGAAGAGAATGTGAAATATCTCATGGGAAAAACAACTGACCTGGAAAATAGATCCAGGAGAGACAATTTAAAAATTATGGGACTACCTGAAAGTCATGATCAAAAAAAGAGCCTAGACATCATCTTCCATGAAATTAGTGAGGAAAACTGCCCTGATATTTTACAATCAGAGGGCAAAATAAGTATTGAAAGAATCCATCGATCACCACCTGAAAGAGATCCAAAAAGAGAAACTCCTAGGAACACTGTTGCCAAATTCCAGAATTCCCAGGTCAAGCAGAAAATATTGCAAGCAGCTAGGAAGAAACAATTCCAGTATTGTGGAAATAAAATCAGGATAACTCAAGATCTAGCAGCTTCTACATTAAGGGATCGAAGGGCATGGAATAGGATATTCCAGAAGTCAAAGGAACTAGGACTCAAACCAAGAATCACCTACCCAGAAAAACTGAGTATAATACTTGAGGGTAAAATATGGTCTTTCAGTGAAACAGAGGACATTTCATCAATGATGAAAAGACCAGAGCTGAAAAGAAAATTTGACTTTCAAACACAAGAATGAGAAGAAGCATGAAAAAGTAAACAGCAAAGAGAAGTCATAAGGGACTTACCAAAGGTGAACTGTTTACATTCCTACATGGAAAGACAATATTTGTAACTCTCAAAACGTTTCAGTATCTGGGTAGTTGGTGGGACCACACACAGATGTACACACACACACATGCACACACACATACACAGAAGTACACACACACAGAGACAGAGAACACAGAGTGAACTGAATAGGATGGGACCATATCTTAAAAGAAATTAAGGTAAATGGTGAGAGAGAAATGTAGTGGGAGGAGAGAGGATGAAATGGAATGGGGTAAATTATATCTCATTCAAGAGGCAAGCAGGAGACTTTTTAGTGGAGGGAAAAAGAGGAGAGATGAGAAAAAAACAAGAATTTTACCCTCATCACATTTGACTAAAGGAAGGAATAAAATGCACACTCATTTTGGTATGAAAACCTATCTTACAATACAGGAAAGTGGGGGAGAAGGAGATAAGCAAGGGGGGGGATGATGGTAGGGAGGGCAATGGGAGGAGGGAGCAATTTGAAGTCAACACTCGGGGAGGGACAGGATCAAAAGACAGAATAGAAACAATGGGGGGCAGGATAGGATGGAGGGAAATACAGTTAGTCTTACACAACATGACTATTATCGAAGTCATTTGCAAAACTACACAGATAGGGCCTATATTGAATTGCCTGCTTTCCCAAAAGGAATGGGTGGGGAGGGAGGGATGGGGAGAATTTGGAACTCAAAGTTTTAGGAACAACTGTTTAGTATTGTTCTTGCTACTAGGAAATAAGAAATACAGTTAATGTGGAATAGAAAGTCATCTGGCCCTACAGGACAAAAGAGAAGATGGAGACAAGAGAAGGGAGGGATGATAGAAGAGAGGGCAGATGGTGATAGAGAAAATTAGATTGCTAGGTGTATTGGAGTGGGGGGAGGGGATAAAAGGGGAGAAAATTTGGAATCCAAAATTTTGTGAAAATGAATGTAAAAAGTTAAATAAATAAATTTTATTAAAAATAAATAAAATAAATTAAAAAAAGAAAGCGCTAAAGTGTTTTGTGCAAGGTGACTAATAAATATTTCTTCATTTTAAATTTTTTGTGATTCTTAATAGGATGGCGTGTGTAGTGTAGTAAGAATAGAAAATCAGAAAGATTCACACTAGTTACGTGACTCTAGGGGTAGCTAGGTGGTGCAGTGGATAGGGCTTTAGGCCTGGAATCAGAAAGACTCTCCTTCCGTAGTTTAAATCTGGCCTCAGACACTATGACCCTGGGAAAGTCACTTAATCATGTTTGCCTCAGTTTCATCATCTGCCAAATGATTTGGAGAAGGAAATGGCAAATCACTCCAGTATCTCTGCCAAGAAAATCCCAAATGGGGCTCCAAAGAGTACAACAGGACTGAAACTACCGAACAACACGTGACTCTGGGCAAATCACTTAACCCCTGGTAACTCTCTAAGACTACAAGTGGAATTGATATCAATCCCTTAGCCAATGAAATTACAGAACTAGTTCCCACTTGCTCCTTATAAAACAAGAAAACAAAATATAAATTTTTTAAATAGTTAAATAAATATTTAAAATATAAGAATTAGGCAGCATCCAGAGATCAGTCTCTAGAGTGTCACATTCAAAAAAGGTCTTGCAGCAACTTTTCAGAACTAGTTCAAGCCAATATTGACCTCTTCCTGACCTGAAAGATCCCCTCCAGAACTAGAACATGGTATGGTGGATGGGTGGTCGAGTATGGATAGAAATTAGAAACTTGATGCAATCCCCTTTAAGCTTAGTTTTATTGACTGCTCTTTACTTCTTCACCCTATGTGACTTCAGACAGGGAAAGCAGGGTAATACAGGGAAAATAGCATTCTATAGTGAAAGGACAAGCACAGATGACTTAAGGCAAGTTACTTAACTTTAATAGACCTCAGTCTTCTCATCTGTAAAATGAAGTTGAGCCTAGATGGTTTTTGATGTATCTTCTGTGACTTTGTGGTTTCTAAGGTAGGTTTCAGGATAAGAAGGCACACACCTCCACATCACAGGAAGAAAGGATAGCACATTTAAAACATTGTTGCTAAAAAACTAAATGACCCATTTTGCTTAATGTAATTTTCACAGAACTAACTAATGATGTTAAATATTAAATGGATTATGATTTTAAGATATTAATTTACATTTATTGACAAAATATTCTGCATATCATTGTTCTTCAGTGTATTACATCCAAACCCCATAGTAAAGTGGTGTAACAGTATCACCTGGCATTTATATAATTCTTTAAGATGTACACAAATACACATTTCCTTATTTGATTTTTAAAATAAGCCTGTGAACTAAGTACTACAAGTATTATCAGCCACTTTTTATTATCATCTTTCCTCAGCTATAAAATGAGAGGGTAGGGCTGGATTAGTCTATTATTCTATGCTTTTATATAAGAGCAAACAAGTGAAGTTGTGAACAGTTTGAGATCAAAACTATTAAATGTCAGAATTAAGATCCAAACCCACATATCTGCTGCAGATGCAGACTCCGAAGTCCAGCCTTCTTTCTATTACACCCTGCTGACTCAGTGAAAAGAACACTTACTTCAAGTGAAAAAAGACCCGGGTTCAAATTCTAGCTCTGCCACTAACTACCTATATAGCTAGTGGTTATTAAAACAGGTATAATATGAAGCAGATCAACTGTTTTTGAATGTCTCATTCCTCATTTAGGTAACGGATCCTGAACATACAAATAATATTGCTTTAAAGAAGGCAAGGGTCAAGGGAGATGAGGGTAACCCTGAAGGCTAGCTGGCATGTGAAAGAGGCTGAGGGGTGAAGGGACCACATCAATGGTGAACCACGGCTTGAAGAGCTGGCCAATTAGTGACTTTCCACAACAGGCAAAGGGGGACTGAAAAGTCTCTGATTTTGGACTGGTTTATCATAGTTATCAAGGACTATTAAAATGTTTTTTCATTCTGATGGGCTAAGAATAGAGATTCTTTGGGGGTGAATTATTCTTCTAGGGAATCTCAGTCTCATATAAATGTTCAGAGTGGACTTCAAGGAACTCAGTGTCTCTTAGTGAGTACCTCTGATGTTTTACTTGTACAGAGATAATTAAAGTTTCCTTAAAATATGTTGGCTGCTTGGCTATTACAACAGAATGCACTGTGCCAGATTTCACAGGGATAAACAAAATTTTAAAAAAGAACTGTCAAGGGCAAATATTTGGGGGAAAAAAAGCATGTATGTAGATGTGTAGGAAAGCCAAATATGACTAATTCCAGCTGTTAATATCATTAAGACAAACTGGCCTGAGGTAGAAAAGATTCAACTTTTAAAATATCATTTTGTATAACTGAACATAAAGCAGTGATTGGTATGGTCAGAGCTTGCAGACAGAGGGCACATGTAAAAAGAACTATGTTGTTATTTTGTTCTAATATGGTGTAAAATCAAGTTAATCAGGAAATTCCTGCAAAAACCATAGTATGTGTGAGTAAGAACCAAATCAGGCAAACCACTTCACCTCTGCAGGCATTTTCCTCACCAGTAAAATGAAAAGACCAAACTCTACAATTTCTAAGGACCCTTCTCTGACCTGTTCTTATATGACTTTTCTCTTTTCTCACTTAAACTGTAAGATCATTAAGCCCTGCCTACATTCAAGCGACTCTATGAGGTGCACAGTGAAAAATGAAAACCAGCTCCTATCTTTAAGAAACTTACAATCTAATTAGTTAAGTTGAGGTTCAGCACATGTACATGATCACATAAATTCAAGGAGCCATCAACAGTACTGATTTGATGGGGTTGGGGTGGGGAGTCAGGGTGAGGCTAATGAAAAAGTGTTCTTATAAGGCAGACCTTGAGAGAAGAGTAGGATTTCAATGGGCAGAAACATGGAAGAAGTGTATTTCCAACACAGAGAGTGGCTTGTTGGAATACAGAGAAAGGCTGGGCAAAACTGGAAAACAGGAGCCCACCTTGGATGAATGTTGAGAATGCACAAATGGGGAATAATATGAAATAAGGCTGGAAAGGTAAATAGTAACCTATCAGATTCATGGAAAGATTTAAATACCAGGTTAGAGAGTTTATGCTTTCTTCGACAGGCAATGGAATACCTCTAAAGTTATTGTTTTTAGCAGAATGACATGTTCTCCTGTTCCTTCTGTGTTCGCAGAGCTCTACACAGTCAGTACTCCAAAAACAATGACTGTGGATGAAAAACAAACGATAAGACAAATAGCACCCCACTTCTGCACTCCTGGAAAACAGTTTGGTTCCACAACTGAACATCCTCCAGAACGAGGAGTTGAATATTTTTTGCCTGATGAAATCCAGGACCCTGACAAGAGAAGGCTCTGAGTCTCACCCTTGAGTGTAACTAATCCCTGAAGATTTTAGTGTTTCCACTCTTCACCCTGAGCCCTAGACTCTAAGGCAAGGGGGAGAGGAGATGGTATTATAATAGGGGGAGAGGAAGACATTTTTCCAACAACTCACCCCTGTACTCTCAAAAAAGAAGAAACTTCTGGAAGGCAGGGAGGTACAACAGAAAGCTATAGTTAGGTCACAACTCTGGGTCCTAGTGCCAGCTTAGTGATTTTGTAGCTGAAGATAATGAGACAAAATTCAGAGGTAATATAAGTGGTTTGCCCACAATAACACAGGTAGCTTGATCAGTAATAGAGCAAAGTCTAGGACTTGGGTCCAAGACTTCTAGCCCTGAATGCTATTCATTATGCCACAGATTCACAAGTCCTACTTTCTCTCTACTTCTGGGTTTGTGGGCCTCCTTCATTGCCCAAGGCAGGGGACACCCAGATAGCCCTTTCCCACATAATTTACCTAGGTTATTTCCCTGTAATAAGCTAGAATTTATTTTGCAACAGTGAATGTACATGAAATGAAATCAGTGAATTCCTTGGAAAGCAGCTGACTTAAATATAAATCCCTCAGGTGGGCCAATTAAAAAAACAACTACTCCCATCTTTTTTTTTTTTAAATTTATTTTTAACAGTTTATAACAGATAAAGCAATTCAAACTTTTGGTCAGGTGATACATCACAAATGAATTTTTTTTTTTTAAACATTAACCAACTGAGACGCAGATAATATTTATGTTGCTAACTTCACAAGCTCTTGGCCTAATTGTCTCCACATTATTACTAAGAATTAAAAGACCCTAACTTAATGTTGTTGGTCTAAAGTCCTATGCCTAATACCTTAATTTTAGACAACGTCGGATGTTCCCCTACCCATAACCTGATCTGGTTTTGACTACAGGAAACTGCCACCAATAGTAAGGACATTCCAGGCAGGGTTAGATTATCCTCTTGCATTCAGTCAGGCTTAAAGTCTGCCAGGTGTCTGTGGGGAAATTGAGTCAGGAGAATCTCACCTCAGCCCATGCTGAACAGCCGCTGTCCCACCCTTCCCTTGAGATCACCTATGCAGTTCTTACTAGCATCTCATCAGCTTACTGGCATCATGGATTGGAGGCTCAGATCGCCTTTCTTGCTACCCATACCTGGAGTTAGACTCAGAAGAACAGTCACTTAGTAGTCCCATAGCATCTAAAAATGGCAAGTTCCAATAACCAGGTTTCAAATATGATTATAGTTTCACTTTGGCTAAGGAACATCTTTTGAGGTAAGTCTTAATTGGCTTACATGTCTTTCTATACATGTTCTAGTTCCTGGTTAAATGGCAATCATAAAATCTAATTTACCATTAAAACCTTGATTTTTCCATCAATGCCAAATTTTACTCGAGGTTACCTTCCTCTAACAAATTTAGACAGAAATTCTTTTCTCCAAATTAAGGATGTCACTGATTTATTCTCAGTAATTAATTCAGTCTATTGTTTTAATACTAATTGCTTTTACTTCACTTTGTAACATGTCCAATTTTTCTCCCCATCACTCCCCTCCCCCCCGCTTCCTAATACCTTGCATTCTGATTACTCCTTCCCTCAATGTACCCTCCTCTCCATCACACCTCACCCCTCTCCTATCTCCATCTTCTCTCTTTTCTTGCAGGGTAAGATAAATTTCCATACCCCTATCCCTGTAGTTCTTATTTTCCAATTATATGCAATAAAAATTCTCAACGTTCATTTCTAATACTTTGAATTCCAACTTCTCCGCCCCCCCCCCCCCCCGCCCCGAGATGGGAAGCAATTCAATACAGACTAAATATGTGTTGTTCTGCAAAAGACTTCCATAGTAATCATGTTATGTAATACTAATTATATTGCCCTCTGACCTACCCTATCCCCCCTTATTTTTCCCTACAATTTACTTTGTCTCTTCTCGAAAGTGTTTATTTCTAGTGACTCCCTTCTCCCATTTGCCCTCCCTTCTAACATTTCCCCTCACTCCACTTGTCGCCTCCTCTCCTACTTTCCTGTGGTGTATGTAAATTTTCCTATCAAATTTAGTGAACATGTTATTCCCTCCTTCAGCCACACGTGGGGACAGTAGCTTTATTTTTTCCCCCTCTCCCCTTCTCCCTTATCTCCTCCATTGAATAAGATTTTTCTTATCTCTTTTATGAGTTATAGCCTGCTCCATTCCATTTCTCCCTTTCTCTTCCCAGAATTTTCCTCCACCCCTTAATTTTTTTTATTTTATTCTTTTGTGTGTGTGTGTGTGTGGATATCATCTCTTCTGATATAACACACCTTATACTCTCTATGTGTATGTATGTATATGTACAATCTCTCCAACTACCCAAATACTGAGAAAAAATTCAAGAGTTAAAAATATTTTCTTTCCATGTAGTAATGTAAATAGTTCAGCTTTAGAGAGTCTTTTATGATTTTTTATTTCTGTTTACCTTTTCATGCTTCTCTTGATTCTAGTCTTGGGAAATCAAATTTTTAAATACAGATCTGGTCTTTTCCTCAACATGAAATTTTGAAAGTTGTCTATATCACTGAATGACCATTTTTTCACTTGAAGTATTATATTCAGATTTGCTGGGTAGGTGATTCTTGGTTTCAGTCCCAGTTCCTTTGACTTCTGAAATATCCCACTCCAAGCCCTTTGATCACTTCATGTTGAAGCTGCCAGATCCTGTGTTATCCTGGTTATATTTCCATAGTACTTAAATTGTCTCTTTCTAGCTGCTTGCAGT
The DNA here is from genome assembly GCA_023548195.1 of Bettongia penicillata ogilbyi. Taxonomy (NCBI): domain Eukaryota; kingdom Metazoa; phylum Chordata; class Mammalia; order Diprotodontia; family Potoroidae; genus Bettongia; species Bettongia penicillata. Next base: position 3,823,258 of record JAJHZJ010000092.1, read on the forward strand.
ATTTTCTCCTTGATCTGGGAACTCTGAAATTTGGCCACAATATTCCTAGGAGTTTCTCTGTTCAGGTTTCTTTCAGGAGGTGAATGATGAATTCTTTCAACATCCACTTTGCCCTCTGATTCTGTAACATCAGGGCAGTTTTGACAATTTCATGGAAGATAATGTCTAAGCTCTTTTTTTTTATCATAGCTTTCAGGTAGTCCAATAATTTTTAAATTATTTCTCCTGCATCTATTTTCCAGGTCAATTGTTTTTCCAATGAGTTGTTTCACCTTATCTTCTATTTTTTCAAATTTTTGGTTTTGTTTACTTATTTCTTGGTTTAACTCATAGTCAATTGTTTCCCTGCACTCAATTCTCTCTTCCAACGAATTATTTTGTTCAGTGAGCTTTTGAACCTTCTCCTCCATTTGGCTAATTCTGCTTTTTAAAACCTCCTTCTCCTTGCTGGCTTTTTGAACCTCTTTTTCCAATTGAGTTAGCCTCTTTTTAAAGCTGTTATTTTCCTCAGCATTTTTTTGGTTCTCCTTTAGTAAGCTGATAACTTGTTTTTTAAGGTCTTCTATTGCCTGCCCATTTTAAGTTCCCTTTGGGGGCAAAGGCCTTGACTTCCTCTGACAGTATGCCTTGTTCTCCCTCATCTGAAAGGATTGGGGGAGACACCTGTTCCCCAAGAAAGTAACCTTCTATGGTCTTATTTTTTTTCCCTTTTCTGGGCATTTTCCCAGCCAGTTATTTGACTTCTGACTATTCCCATCTTAAAACAAAAGAGGATAGGTATTCAATTCTATTAAATATCTTTGTGGAAGATCCTGTGCTAGGTCCTAGAGATACAAAGACATGGTGCAGCCCCCACTCTCAATGACCTCCTATTTGCAGCCCCAAGGGACAGGCCAAGAAACCACACAAGGTAGTGGAAAAAAACAGGACAGGTGCAAAATCAAATGCACGTTTTCCAACATGATCAATATATTTAAAGTATTTGAAAGAAAGGAGAGTGCCTGGGGTGGGAAGGATTAAGGTGGAGGAAGCTAGTCAAACTATACAAAAAATAGTTTAGAAGGTGATACAAACACACAAAACAACTCTGGTATTACTTTGCTAAATTTAAAAAACATTTTAAAAAACAATCCCTTTTGCCTTTATCATAGAATATTTGTTGATGAAGTTTATAATGCAGTTAGATGACACAATGGCTATAGAGTGCTGAGCCTTAGTCAGGAAGACTCATCTTCTTAAATTCAAGTCTGGCCCAAGACACTTGATAGCCATGTGATCCTGTGCAAATCATCCAACCCTATTTGCCTCAGTTTCCTCATCTATAAAATGAGCTGAAGAAGGAAGTGGCCAATCATTCCAATACCTTTGCCAAGAAAACCCCAAATGGGGTCATGAAGAGTCAGACACAACTGAACATCAACAAAGATTATAATAATAAAAAAAATAAAAACTGCAATCAGGAAAAACGTATGTTGGATACCAGTTTTCTGGCTATGTAACCCTTAGTTTCTTCATCTGTAAAACGGAGATAGCTCTCACACTAACCACTTCCCATGGATGCTGTGAGCACTAACCACTTTCCACAGATATTGTGAGAAAAGTGTTTTGTAAATTTTAAAGAGTTATATAAATATTAATTATTGTATCCTAATGGGAGGAAAAACCTACATATACTACTGAAGGAACAGAGAACGAGGAATACTCTTACTTAAGAGACATGAATTGATTCAGTAATTTCTAGGAAATAATTTGAAACTATACTCAAAATTATATATATCCTTTGATCCAGCAATCAGCAATACTACAATGTCCCAAAAGTCAAAGACCAAAGGAAGGAACTTATATGTACAAAAATATTTAAGGCACCCTGTTTTATGGTGGCCATGGCCCAGGAATAAAGTGGATGCCCACCGACTGGGCAAAAGCTAAATGAATTATGGCATAATATATAATAGATTACTATGACTAATCTACATAACAGATTACTGTGCCATGAGGAATTAAAAATAAGGAATTCAGAGCAACTTGGGTAGAAACTCATAGTTTGAACTGATGCAGAGTGTAATAAGCAATACTAAGAGATAATTTACACAGTGACCACAAGACCATATAGGAAAAACTATGAAAGGCTTTAGAGCTCCAATCAAAGCAGTAATCGGTGATGACTTAGAAGACTGATGAAGCTTGCCCTCTTATTTACTTTCAGGCAAAGTCAATGTGTTGATTTGTGTTGTGTGACAATATGTGTCTCTTGTAAAAGAGAGCTTTTGGGGAGAGAGGACAGTGAATTGGTGGAAGTGTCAAAGGATGCAGCAAAATTTTTAAAGCATCTCAATGAAATATTTAAAAAGAATAAAAAGTTCAGAAGGGGGCAAAAACAAAAAAAAGGAGGCAATTTTCTGACTTTTTTGTTAAATTTAATATGCACTTTTGAAAACAAAATGTAGGTAACAAAAGTTTACATGCAATTCGGTTGTTTATTTGCACGTGTTGATGCTTAAGTTCACAATAAAGACAACGACAAAAAGTGCACAGGACTTACACAATCCTCTTTTGTTCTTTTTATGCTGGCATGTTTGTGCTTATTAATCGTCACAAGTATGTAATTAAAAAAAGAAAAAATTCACTAACTGGATGTCTTTCTTAATCTCACCACTAAACCAACAGCTCCTAATAGAATGAGGAGATCCTGTCTCCTTTCTGCAACAGGAAGTAGCTGAGAGATTGCACTTGATACAGTTCGAGCCTCTGCTTTCTCTCACTGATTTAATGCATTGTCTCTACTGAGAGAGCCTGAAACCTAATCTACTGCATGACATCATTCAGACCATCTGTAGAGTCTTTATATTCATTGCATAGAAAAGATGAGAAAAAGTTCTCTGGGAAAGGCTGGAGAATTTTTTTTAACTGTTTGGAGCCAATTAATGAGCTGGGCCTCCCAGATAAGGGCTGTGTGTGATTGTCTCCTCCAATCTTGCTTGGCTAGATAAGCAAACTTGATTTAGCAATGTAATTTACAACTCAAAAATTGTCAGCCCTACAAAACAACTTCAGCAATGTAAGTAGGCTTCTGGCTCTGCTCACCAGCAGCCACTCCCTAACACCCCTACTCAGTTTGGGTGACCTACTGAGGCTGAGTCCAGAAGATCCAGCTGGATTGCATGGAACCTGAGAGATATATTTTGGGGAAGGAGAAAGACATTAGGCTTGTCAGAAAGAGGGAGAAAAAGTACTTCCTCCACTGAAGTTGGAAAAAACAGAGAGAAAGCTAGATTACAGTAGACAGCAAGGCCAAGAAGATAAAAGAAAGATCTGAAAAACATGCAGCAGAAAAGATTCTGAGTCACCACCCAGCCGGCTAGGATCAGTTCCTGAGGAGAGTATTGATGAAAAGGCTTCTCCTTAAGCTTCCCAGAGAGGCTGCTTTGGGACAACAGAGAAGGAACAGGAAGAATGAACAGTGAGAGTTGCAACATAATTTCATGTGCCATTCACAAAGCAATTTCCCTCTTGTATCACAAAGGCCCTCTCTGCTCCACAGTATTCACAATAAATGCAAGGATGTCTGATGGCAGCACTGAGTCTTGAACTCCCATATAAACCCCAAATTAACTCTCTCTAGATGACATCTAGCAGGGAAATTGAGGCTGAAATAACTCCACCTCTAAGACTGAATTCATATCTGAGTCAGGTCAGAGATCAATGAAAATGTCAGAGAGAAAAGGAGAAATCAAAGGGAGGATGACAATTGTTTCCCCTTCTCTAAATTTCCTCCAGAAAATGATCTATTGTCCAAATCTGAATCCAACTTGGCCATTTATTTGTTGATGTATGTAACCTTGGACAAACCTCTGGGTTTGTCTTGATTTTCTTATCTGTAAAACGGGAATATTTTTACATATATTAACTTGTTGAACTTTGTAAGGATATCTCTTCCTAAATTATAAAGCACTATGGTCTCAGGTAGAAAAGTTACCAGGGAGTTTAATGCCCCAGATTACAAAGGATTTCTCCCCTCTGAATCAGACCACATAGCCCAGCTTCAATGCTACTACCCAGGGCACGAAAAAGACAAGGGTGAAAGTCCATGCACCTCTTTATTCATTCAAATAAAAAATGTGAGTGCCTACAAGGCAAAAGACATCATGCTCTGTCACAAAACGTTAGAGCTAGAAGCCATACAGCAAGTCAATAACAGAATTAGGATTTAACCAACTAAAGCCCACAGGGGAAAGCCCACTTTGGATCTTGCTCTTTCCTTTTGTCTCAGAGAGAAAAGCAACTCATCAGTTTAACACTTCAATTCAAGGCAGCTGGATGTTCAAATGACACCCAAAGATCAGGCTCTTCTTCTGTATGCCCCACCCCACCCCCAAAAGGGCAGTTTCTATCATTTCTTTGTAGAAAAAGAGGCCATCAAGAGACTTAGTCATCAAACTGTGCAGTCCTATAATTTGTAGAGGAGGTCCCAATGTGGAAAGGAAAAACAAGTCTTTTATTGGCCCTGAGAGTCCCAGCACCAAACAAGGCCAAGAGTCCAAATCCTCACTAGCCAGGGAGTGTCCCTGCAGTTAGTATCCTTCAGCCTCCTATTTCATTCCTTTAAAAACCTGGACATCCAGGTTTTTATGCATTTCACAATGAGCAGCTCAGTGCCCATAGCCCCACAGAAATGCTTAGACAGAATTTTTTAGCCAAAGTTAAAGAATCTTTTAGTACCTGCGGTTCAGATAAGATGTAGCATTTACAGTCATCTGGAACAGAGTGTCAAACATACTTAAGTGAGACTCAGAGGAGATTAAAATGTCATTGGGAAATATGTGACACAATAAAAATACAATAGAAAATGTTAATATATAGTTTTAAAAGTCAACATGCAGCTCATAGGGATCCTTATGTGTAGTTTAGTGGCTCCCTTTTTGAGAGTGACAACTGATCTAGAACTTTGCAAATTCAGATGGATGTATATAGGATTATAAGTTATTATATGAACGAATTAAAAAGAATTTAAGTGCTTACTATGTGTAAAGCACTGTGCTGAGGATTTAAATAGCAAGACAGTCCCTGCTATCAAGGAGTTTTGGGTTTTTTTGCAGGCAATGGGATTAAGTGACTGATCCAGGGTCACACAGCTAATAACTATCCGAGGCCATGTTTGAACTCAGGTCCTCATTTTTAGGTGAGGTGGGGTGGCTCTATACATTTGCAACACCTAGCTGTCCAATCTTACTTTCTAATAGAGGAAGACAAACAAACACATAGGAGGTTTATAATCAAGAACTTACTTCTCACCACTGACACCAGGAAATCTTCCCCTCCCCCCACAGAATACATAATCATCATGTAAAAGCAGACACATCTTCCCTACTGGAGCCTTCAAGAATATCAGACCAAGCTAACCTGCACAACCCTCTTTCAATCTGAACATCCGGATTCTCACCTTCTCAGTCAAGCTTTTGTCAAAAAGGTTTCAGAGTTTTTTTGCCTCAAGGCACAGTAGTGGAGTCTAGGTTACCTCGGAGAATCCCAAGTGGCCTGAAGACCCACTTTAGGAAATAGTGCTTACAAGTGAGGATGGTTAAATTTTTAAAGCAAATAACAACACTACCTTCTGGGGCCTAAGACAAGACATTAGATCTTCAGGCTTCCCTTTTTCCCACTTGTTTTCATTCAAAGCAACTTCATTGCTGCATGGGATGGGTTCTCCTACTCTTGCCATTTTCCCTACTTCGAATGCAAGCTCTTTAAAGGGAACATGTTTTCTACATCTTCCTATTTCTCCTAGTTCTTACTATGTTATACAACGTTTCTTTAAGCTAAATCAATGTTTCATAAATGAGATGGCATAGCACTTCACAAAGGCTCACACTGGGGATGACCATTACCAATGGACAATCCATGAGAAGGACGTTTATTCAGCAGTTCAAGCAAACCTCCAAGCCTTCAGAGAGCAACTGGGTAGTGGGAGTTCTCCCACCAGACACACACACACTACCCGTTCCCAGGGGAAGTACCGGTCTACCCATAAGTGCTGCTAATATCTGACCCAGATAAAAGGGGCTGGAGTCACGAATGTCGTGGGATGAACCCTGGGACTGTCTACACAACTCTCAAGGAACGAGGGTGGCATCTGGATACATGTCAGGTCTACTTTCCTGAGCAGATGTTTGCGGTCCTTGGGATACTGCGGCACCCGGGGGCACTGCCCTTCAGCCCAGCCAACCTCAATCCCCAGAAACCTAGGATGAGGGGTCCAAGAAGAAGGCGAGGAGGTTTGGTCAAGTCTATGCACTAGGTCAGCAGATTCCAAGGCCAACCCCAAGTTCGCTCCAAAGTAGAGGTGCCGTGACTCCTCAGGGACTCCCCATGGCGGCCCCCCCATCCCCTCTGTGCTCACCCCGGCCATGGCCGCCCGAGAGGTTCACCCGTGGTCCTCCGGCTCCTCGGCCCGCCCAAGGGCCGCTCCTCCCAAAGCAGCCTCCCCCGAGGAGCACGTGCGGGCGGGCGCCTAGAGGCCTACGAGCTTCCGCCGCTCCGCCCGTCCCGCAGGCGGGATGCTTCCGCAGTCCCTTGTGCCTGGGCGCTGCGGCCGCCAGGCTCGGCGGCGGCCCCGCGCCCCTCTAGCCCTCGGGCCCCCAGCGCAGCCCCCTGGGCTCTGGCCCCAGCCTCGGCCCTCCCGCCGGGCGGCCCCCTCCCCTTCCGTCCCCGGCGGGCGCCGCCTCTCACCGCTCGAAGACCAGGCGCACGGAGAAGATGCCGGCTGCCAGCGGGAACGCGGAGAGGACGTGGCGGGCCCGCGGGTAGTTGCCGACGCCGGGCCTCTCCAGGTCGGCCCAGCTCACGTTGTGAGGCAGCCAGAAACTCTCGCTCCACAGCCAGTCCCACAGCAGGCCCAGCGCCCCCGCCACCGCCGCTGTCGCCATTTTTCCCCCTCCCCGCGGCCGCCGCCGCCGCCAGACCCAACCGAACTAGCGGGGAGGCGACTGCGGGGCGGGGCCCGGCCAGGAGCCGCCCCCTTCCGGCCCTGGCCCGCCCCAAGGGCCGGGCGCTCCCCTGGGCCATGCCTCCAGATCCGCTCCGCCCCGGCCCGGCCCGGCCCCCCCTCAGCCCGCCGCGCCCCCCCAACTGGGCCTCGCCTCGGAGCCGCCCACGGCTCTGGCCCCGCCCCCTCGCGGGCTGACTCTCCAGTCCCGAGGCCTGACCCCGCCCCTCCAGGGTCTTTCCTCGATGCCACGCCTCTTTGTTCTCAAGGTCCTGCCCATCACACCCGCCTCCCTCGTCTCTAGTCCCTATTCCCCGCCCTCTCTTTTCTCTCTCCCGCCCCCTCCTGGCGGCCACGCCTCTTTCTTCTCCTCGGCTTGCGGAGCTGGTTCCTCCAGGCGCTGTATTTCTCTTTTTTCCTCCAGGCCCTACATTTCTCTTTTTTCCGTCTGCGGCCCGCCCCTCGCCCCCCTGGGGCCCCTCCCTTTAGAGCCGCGGCTCCAGGCCCTACCCCATTCAGCCCCCAGTTCCCCGTCTTTGCCTTCGCTCTAGCCCGCACGGAGCTCGTTCGAGCCCTCCCGGGAGGCTCAGGCCCTCCGGCCCCTGGGTTCTGAGAGCACCTCCCCTCCCCGCCCACCCGCCGGAAACCGAAGGAGCGAAGCGGTATTTTATCTTCCTGCAGCCTTTGTTGGTGGTTCTGAGCCGGCTGCCTCTCTAGGGCTGGGCCGGGGAGGGATCCGCGAAGCCCTCAATCCACACGTGTTCACCGCCGAGGAAGCCTCGCTCGTCCGCAACCAAAGGGACTGTGGTCCATACCTGGGTGCATACCTATGCAGATACACGTGTGCATGGACACTATCAATACATGTAGGGCTCCATATTTAAATGGCAGTTCAGCAGCCCCGGGACAGAGGAGGAAGGGTCCGTGGAGCTGGGGCCCCAGGTTCAAGGAGAGCGGTACACTGCACATTGGTTACACGTGTAAGACTACTGGAAGGACAGGGAGGGGTCAGGTCGAGCAGGTTTAAATGTACAACAGAGGAGTTCATATTTGCTCCTAGGAGCCACAGAGCGCCAAGAGAGTTTACTGAATATGGACTGACAGGTAATCAGACCTACCTTTGGGAAAACCCCTTGGTCACTGGTATGGAGGGTGGATTGGATGGGGAGAGGCTCCGGGGGGAGGTAAGGAAGACTCGAGCTAGGGTAGTGGCCGTGTGAATAGAGAAGCAGACCTGAGATGTTGTGGAGGCAGTTGACACCGACATTTCAAACCTGGATTTTGGGACATCTATTTAGAAATGTTCAAGGTAGTGAAATAGGACTTGGAGCTCGGGCAGGAGACTAGGGAATAGATATATAAATCTGGGACTTAGCTGCATAGAGATGATAATTAAACTCATGGGAATGGATAAAAGTGTCTGAGTACAGTATAGAGAGAAAATAGGAGGGCCCAAGACAAGCCTTTGGGGACACCCACAGTGGGCATAACACGCATGGTGGGAGGCAGAGGAGCAGTCAGATAGCTAAGACGAGAAATCAAATGAGAGCAGTCTTACAAAATCTAGAGAGGAAGAAGAGGGTGGTCAAAAGTGTCAAATGATGGAGAATCTAAAAAGGATGAGGTTAATATAAGCCAATTAGGAGATCACTGACGTAATAAGCTCAAAAACACCTCACGGACTTTTAGGCTTGATACCTTACCTTAGTAAGAACTCATCTCAATTAACTGATCCATCATGGAACTTAAGAGTAAGTATGAAATGTATCTGATAGCCATTTAATGAAATGAAATGGCCAGACAAAAGGTCTAATTGACTGGGGAATTTTATTACACTCTCTGGGTCTTGTATAAAAGCATTTAGCTAGAATAGGAGAATTTAAGATATTGGATTGTGGGGTCCTAGCTGAACCCGCTAAGAAGGAACCACTGGGGGTTAGGAAGAGGGGTGAGAAGAAACCTTAGCTTCAGCTATGGTCAAGACTACTCTCCTCTCTTCTCCCTTTCACCTTCCAAATTGGCTGGAAAAGGGCCTGTCAGCTTCAAAGAGTCCAAAATCCGGATGTTGGACTTCCCATCTTCCCGTCCTAACTGGCATCCCTGGATCAGCTGGAGGCAGTGTTCTGTAATATGAGCCAAGGATCATTGGAAAAGAAGTTAATCTTGCTTAAAGTGAACTTGAATGGGAGAAAAGGACTTCCAACAACTAGGACCCGAGTTGTTTAGTTGTGTCCAACTCTTTGTAACTTCATTTGGGGTATCCTTGGCAAAGATACTGGGGTTGTTTGCCATTTCCTAACTCATTTTATAGATGAGGAAAACTGAGGCAAACAGGGTTAAGGGACTTGCCCAAGATCACACAGCCAGTGTCTGAGGCCACTTTTGAACTCAGGCCCAGTGTTCCACTCACTTCACCACCTAGTTTCCCATAGGTCCTGAGTTGCTGATTTGCAACATGAGATCTCTAAGCTTGAATCCATTTTCTCCAGGATTCTATATGTTTTTGTGGGAGGGCTGCGACAGAGTTGGGGGTGAGGTATTTTGTACCTACTGTTCTTAGTAAATACTCCTTTCTAAAAGCTACTTAAAGCTAGTGATTAAATAATTATCAAGTGATTATCTTGGAAGGAAGCTTGAGCCGGTTAATGCCTTTCTCCAGAAATTACTGTGGATTTATTGTGTATACTTATTCTAAATTTATTTTATCTGTGGCATTCCCTAGTAATATGTAAGGTTGTAAGCTTCTTGAGGGCATAAACTTTCTCACTTTTGAATTTTTATCTCCAATGCCTATCAGAGCAGTCATAAATGTTTTTGGATAGAAATCAGAGTGAATTAAAGAAGGCAGAGAGTAGCCTAAAGGACTAAAAATAAATCAACAGGTAATGTTTAAAATAACACTGAACCTACAACTGCAACACTTTTATACTTTAGTTTGGGATTTTAAAGGTTACATGAGAAGGGGGAGGGCCTGTAACTGGCTAAGCTCCCAAACTGTCACTGAACAAAGGTTGAGAACTCTGAGCCTAGTGCCTTGGGAACTTTTTACCTGTTTAATAAAACACCTAGCTATAGCCACTTACAAGGTTAATTACCACAAGAAGCTGACTAGATTGATCTGAAAGTAGATTGAAAGAACTAATTCTGTATCCCTGACCAAAAGAGAGATAAGGTAACTTTATAACCAACTAAAACATGTACACACCCAGTGTCGAGTGTATCAGAGAAGGGTTCAGCGCAACTGAACTAAAAGCAAAGCTGAAAAGGGTTATTTTACCCAATGGAGTTTTAGCTAAGGCTGTTTTTCCTCCTACAGAAGCAAGACTGAAAATACTCAGTATTCTAAAAATAATTCAAATAAGAGAGCAAATCCTATCTCTTGTTTGGTGGTAAATTGTGTGAGCCTTAAAGTACCCTCAAAGAACATGTTGACTTTGCATGTAATAATTATTTATATAGTGCTTTTACATCTATCTGCTTTTCTCAAAACAAAGCCTACATAGTGAAAGTTTTATACCTATATTAACAGTAAGGAAGCTGAGGTTCAGAGTGGCCAAGCAACCTGTTCAGGCACACAGTTCAATGGGAGAGCTAGGTTTTAAAGTCAGGGCTGCTGTCATTTCAGGGGTCTTTCTACTATACCACATAACCTCTCTAGCATTAGAAGACACACAATCCTGACTACCTAAAGCTGCCTCCATCTCAAAGAGAATACATTTTAGTTCTTGGGAGACACACTGCTTTCTATAAACGATCAAATATGTTGACATTACTTTCCTTTTGAACAACAGGAAGTGATTTGACCAGGAAGAACTGTCACCTTTAGCAGCAGGGCTGACATAAGAGTCATGAGCTGGAGGTTCTCCTGCTTCCTCCTGCTTCATCAACATAAGGCTCAGATCACAAGACTGAAATAACCTGATATTCAAGATTGAGATCATTTGCCAGGTTCAGGAGGCGACTGCAATATTAGCTGTTCAGTTTTTCCCCCTATGAAATATGCTTGGAGTTGTCTGGCTTTCCATTGGATGAAGTGATCATTTCCTGTGTGTACATACCGTGCTGTCGTTAAATTTCTATTAAGTACCCACTATGTGCCAGGCCCTTAATAGATGCTAAGCACTGAGAACACAAAGAAAGGCAAAAACCTGGGGAAGACATAGTGCAAACTGCTAAGTATATACAGAATGTACACAGTGTCAAAAGAAGGCAGTCTCAGAGGGATGGCACTAGCCTACAATAAATCCACAATAATTTCTGGAGAAAGGCATTTACTGGCTCAAACTTCCTCCCAAGATGATCACTTGATAATTATTTAGTCAACTTTAAGTAGCTTTTAGAAAGGAATATTTACTAGGAACATTAGGTACAAAACACTCTGTGACAGCCCCTCCCATAAACAGACTGAGAAAGACCTGTTGCAGGGGGTGGGATTAGCACTGATTCTTTCCGGAAGTCAGGAAAACTAAGAGGCAGAGTTGAGGGACTGCATTCCAGGCAAGAGGGACGTAGCCAATGAAAAAGCACAGTATGCCACCAACTGAATGTGTCCTTTCCAAATATTAACCTTAAGATTTCAGCCTAATTTCAAGCACCTAATCGATGACAGGCAATGGTTGCAAATTCTAAAGAGCCACTCAGCAACCAATAAATTGGACACTAGCAGGAATCACTGTTGCTGCTGTCCAACTCTTCGTGACCCCACTTGGGGTTTTCTTGGCAAATGTGCAGTAGTTTGCCAGCCATCTCCAGCTATTTTATAGATGAGGAAACTGAGGCAAACAGGGTTAAGTGACTTGTCCAGGGTCACACAACTACTAAAGTGTCTGAAGTCAGATTTTAAGTCAGGAAGATAAATTTTCCTGAGTGTAAGCCCTGCACTGTATCCACTGTACCACCTAGCTGCCCACTAGAAGGAATTACCTAGTACCAAACTGGTGATGAGGCTGACATGGTGCTTGAGCTAAGCCAGGCCCAATTGTGACGCATCCCAACAGCCACCTGCTTCTAGTTTCCCTACTCCTTGTTTACACAACAGCAACAAAGCTGCCTTTAGGGGTTCACACAGCACACCATCCCCTTAGGCCACCTGACATGCTCAGCTTCTGCCTTTTCTGTATAAAATGTGTATGTGAGAGCCAGAACGAGAGAGTGAGAGAGAGAGAGAGAGAGAGAGAGAGAGAGAGAGAGAGAGAGAGAGAGAGAGAGAGAGAGAGAGAGAGAGAGAGAGAGAGAGAGAGAGAGAGAGAGAGAGAGAGAGAGAGAGAGAGAGAGAGAGGAAGGAGGGAGGGAGGGTAGATAGAAAGAGAAAGAGCCAGAGCACTTTTGGAGGGCTAAAAGCAGGGCTTATGGAGGTTCCTTTGGAGAGAGGGAATACATTGATTCTGCCTGGTTCCAGAAGAAAGAAAAAGAATTAACGACTAGAAGTTATGAGTCACAGTTCAATTCAACATTAATTCCTAACAAGTCCATTTCAAAAATGGAATGGACTGCCTTTTTATAACTAACATTCACATAGAGCTTTAAGGTTTATGAAGGACTTTACATGCTGCTTCAAATGAGATAATGAAATACAAGTTCCCCATCCCTGGAGATGTGTTAAGCAAAGGGTAAAAGATCACATATCCAGGATTTTATAGATTCATAGCTCAGGAGAAAAAGTTGGACTCAGTGCCCTCTGATGATCCCGTGTCATGTCTCTAGGATTTAATGAAATGTTTCCTGAACATTTGTGGATAATTTTGTGAATACAATTATTACTTTCAATTCTTCATCAAATTACCACACACATTGAAGGTACTTAAACACGTAAGCAAGGGCTTCTGATATTTCTATATAGATTCGGTCCTCACTGGTCGAAAAAGGTGCAATACAATTCTGTGGAGCTCAGGAACCTGGGCTGAACCCTGGGGGGACTTTCAGTATTTACATTTTGTTTCCAAGCTGCAGGATGTACTTATTACTGAGGCCTTTCCATATAACAGAATGGATGATTTACAGAACATCTATAAACCCAAGGCAAAAAAGACTTTTTAAAGGTGTGGTAACAAGGAAGACACTCAATGTTGGCTTGATATACAAGAACCAAATATAAAATGTAGTTTCATACACCTGCTAACATTCAAGAACAGCCCAATACCACCACCTACTGGTTGGAAGACACCACATCTCTGAGATAGCTTGAGATTTCTGGTTTTTGCCTCTTTTTGGACAACTGTGGGAAGAAAAATGATTTAGAAGATCCTACCAATGTAAGAGAGAAAAAAAGACAATCAGAAAAGTTTTAAATGTAAATGGAAAGCTTTATTGGATAAAAATGTTTCATTGTGAGCGATACTGGTAAGAAAGCAGAATATTTTACATCTCTAAAAAATATAATCAGAGCTAAATTTCTAAAGATACAGTACAAAAAGCCTACAGTTTAAACCCCACCCCCACCCCAAGCTGGAATATAAATTATGTAAAATAAATGTAATCACATTTGAAGTGTTCAGAAATCTTAACAATAGAAACAAGTCCCAAGAAAAAGGACAACAGTTGATCTAACTTTACACTGAGAATATTGTCTTTAACATAATTGATACATTTCAGAGCTAATTAGGTATTAAAAATGAAGTCTCCACAGAGGTCCAGGTTTTTGAAGAGTCTCAAAAATGTTGTCACATTAAGTAAATTATAAGGAACATGAATACTACAGAGAAAGCATACTAAACAATTTCTTGCAAAGATGCCAAAACTCCTTGGCAAATGCTGTTTTATTTGGGTGACAGCTAGACACCTCCCCAACACTGTTGCCTAAGGATGAATGTCAGTTGCCTCAAAAAATACTCACAAAGATTGTTGGTGTTATATCCTAACAATTTCATTATAGAATGTGTCTTGGAAAACTCAAAACAGTACATTTATTTATTTTTTAAATTGATTTCAAGAAGAAAATGAGTTTTTTAAAGAGACTAAAAATTTGATCACTTGGAGGAATACTAAGCAATTAAATTTTTCATTAGAAAATATACTATTTGTGCCCTTTATACTAAAGTGCATTCAGTCATAATTGTTAGGCTTCTAAGTCCCTTCTGAACTGGTCCCTGAACACTCCATTGTAGTGTTTGTAGTAGTAATAGTTTGTCACTGAAATCTGGCTGTAACTGTTTTTTTGGGAACAGAAGAAAATCTTGAAGAGAATCATTTAGTGTAATTTTTGTCCTTGAATGTACAAGACTCCAACTTCAAAGTACTTAATGCATGTATTATCTTTGCCTAAAATCAAAGGATTTAAGTAACAAGATTTCTTGCATTTATTTTCATTTGGGTAGCAATATGGGGTTTATCTGAAGCAGCTAATAATTTAAGAAGAGGTACTATGTAAGCTGGAAATGCCATCCACTGCATTTTCATACCAAATTTACTTCCATATAAATTATAGTTCTAAGGTTATCTGTTGATGTGCAGTTAAAGCATCACTTTCACAGATGGCAGCTGCTTACTAACACTATTACCAATTTAAGGCCCAGCACCTTTGCAGATTTTCTAGTTAAAGGCCAATTTGTTTTTCGTCATCGTATTCACCGTCATCATCTTCATCATCATCGTCATCATCATCATCATCATCATAATACCGATTCCTCTTTATTTGCTCTTCCACTGACAGCTCTTCTATTTCTTCTTCCCAGAGTCCCACACGCTGAGATTTCCGATTCTGAAAAGCTGCAAATTCCACATCGTTGGAACAATTTGGGGACTTTGGTTGTAGTGAGGACTGATGTTCTGTGTCTACATCTTCACATCTATCTGTACCTACTACCTGACCATTCTCTACAAAATTATCATCCCTTTCCTCAATAGCAGGCCTTTCCCTGCTCTTCCTTCTCTCTTGTATAGGTTCTTTGTTCTTCCAATCTGCTTTCTCCACATGCCCATTCTCTTTGCCTTTCTTTATCTGTTTTCTCTCCATCTCTGTACTCCCTTCCAGTTTCTCACTCTGTTCTTGCATGCTCCGGTCTCTCCTGACAGGTGGAGACAGGGTTTGGGAACTTCTGAGAGATGTGCCTCGAAATGATGCTGCGACAGTGAATGGGCGACTTCTTTCTTTCAATGAAGATGATCTTCTTAGCTTTTTCAAATCCAGGTCTACGTCTTCTGGAGGGTCAGGCTTGCTGAGTTCATCCTCAGGAGGCCATTTTGGCTTCAACATTTTGATCCCTTCTTCCAAAACACCTCCTGAACTACCAAGTTCTGCTGGAGGTGGCCAAGCAATTCTCAACTTCTTTGTTCCAGCTGGCTTGTCTTCCTTTTCAGGCTGAGACATAGCCTTGGCTTCCATACTAGCAGTCAATACACCCACCTTAGCAATGGGAGCATCCTCAACTCCTGGGTTCTGGGGACTCTCAGTTGAACTTATAGGCTGGGATGGTCTCTCCAGAGAGTCTTCCATTTCATTTTTGCTTGCCCACAGATCTTTGTGTGGCTTATGGCCAAAGCCTTCATCATAGTTGCCTTTAGATTTAAAGAGCTGATTGAAGTGAGGCTTGCAATAGATTCTCCCGTGTAAGGATGCATATGTTCCTAGACTGTTAGCAATTAAAAGCAGCATAAAGTTAGTACACTGTAAACACAATTACACAGAAGGCTACAATCTAGCCTTCTATAAATTTTCAGGATTTTAAAAATGGACGGGATGAGGAAATGTTGACACATTCAAAGGTCATATTTTAAAAAAGCTTATCAAAAGGCTAATTCAGTCACCTTGGACTCCAGCTTATGTTTTTTGTATATTGCACACAATTTGTTCTTTCTCACCTCTGAACCTTTGTAATGTCACCACTGAACCTGAAATATGCTTGCTAGTCTACATATTCTTTTCTTTCAAAAACTCAACTTTTAAACAATTATTTCTTTCAGGAAGTCTTCCTGCATGATTTCTGCCTCTACCTGCTCACCCAAAATTTCCTAAATCTTTATAATCTACAGTTATGCATGTATTTTGTCAGATCCAAATGTCATCTTCTCCCCTTCTATATATATAGGGTATCCTATGGTCTGAGCCTGTTGTGGTTTGGGGCGTCATCTCAGCAGAGGTAGCATGAAGACAACAGGACATCTTGTATTACTGGTTTCTTGAAAGCAGTGCAATTTTATTTCTTCCCACAACTACTAGTAGTAGAGTGTTCTACCCAAAATAGGAACTTAGTGAATACTATTCACTGACTGACCTGAAGCTGTGGTCAACAGAAAATATGGCAATTAAAATCAAGAAAACAGTTCTTCACTATGGTCAGTATTGCTGAAACTCCCTTAGAAATATTGGTGTCTATTTGGGAGCATTACATTTTAAAGGGAACATAAAGAAACTATAGTGATTCCACAGAAAAAGAATTGGAATAATTAATGGCTTATAAAAAGATATATTTTAGAAATGACTGTGAAGTTATTTACTTTGGAAGAGGACAGGTTAAGGAAAGACTAATGTTTATACCCTCATGTGTATGAAGAGTATCTACTTTGTCAAGAGAGACTTAGGTAAGACCAAACATTTTCATATAATAAAGGTAACTGACCCTGAAATGGGCTCCTAAAGAATGTGATGGATTCTTGTTCCCTAGAGACTTCTTAGTTCTCTTCATAATATAGGAAAAAAGAGGGTTACCATTTTAAAAAGAAGGCTTAAAGGATGATTTTGATTTAATGGACACCTTTCTAGTTTTCTAACCACAAATATAACTACCTCTCTTCTGAAGCAAGTAGTTAGATTAAATGAACTGAATCTTTAAATCCTTTTCAGTTTTTTAGATTTTTATGTTATATATTAGGTGGCCTGGGACTTACTATAATACAAATTACTTTTAGTCCTAAACTATGGTTATTCATCATACAGTATGTATGTAAAGTATGGCACTTTTCACTTTTTTGAAGTTCTCTCACACAGAGCAAGCACAGCACCACTCATAACCATTTTTTCCCCCAAATACCAACATCTAGTGAGAACTCAAATTACACAGGAGTGGGAGGTGGGGATACCTTGCTTTTATCGGGCTTACCTGAGTTTGTTGTTGCAATAGAAACAACGGAAACAGCTGATATGAAACACCTGCTGGTTGGCCAAGAGGCGTTCCATTGGGTACACTGTTTTCTGACATTCAACACAGGGCTCTTTTGCAGGTAGCTGGAATTTCTAAGTAACAAGGAGACAATAAATGAAGTTAGTCTAAGTGGAGATTATTCAATACTTTCTGCTGAGATGAGCTACCAAACTACAACACTCATTAGCAGATAATTTTAACCCTTCCCAGGCCTACTGTCATCTAACTCCAGCAAGATCCTCTCCCATCTTCCTCTCCCAAACTGCCTTGGTATTTTTGAGTTGTACCAGCTGTTAAACATAGGTGAAGTGAAGTCTGGAAATCCAAAAAGGGATAAGTCACTATCAAAAAATGCCCACAGAATATTTTGAGTGGAGTGTAAGGAAAATGAGATTAGGAGAATATGTTGGTAATGATAGGCAATACTACTATACTTCCCTAATCAACTCACTATTACCATACTATTCTCCACAGTGACTTTTCCAAACCTTTTCATCCCTCCTCAAATCTCCCATGGTTTCCCCCCTTTTTATCATTCTCTCAGCTGAAAACTTTGCCTCATATTTTACAGAAAAAATTGAGACCATTTGCCACGAAATCCCTCTTCCTCATCTCTCACTAAGGTACCGTCTGCCACTCTCTCCTCCTTCCCTGTTTCAAAAGGATGAAGAGGCCTTATTCTGTACTGACTAACCCCTTTATATGTTGAAGTGATCCCTTAACATCTTATCTCAAACAGATTGCCCTCTCTGTCATTCCCATTCTTTCACTTCTTTTCAATTTCTCCCTCTCTACTGGCTCCTTTGCTATTACCTACAAATATGCCCATGTCTCCCCTCACTTGATCCTTACATCCCTACTAACTACTGTCCTATTTCTCTTCTACTCTTTGTAGCTAAACTCCACAAAACTGCTGTCTACAATAGGTACTTTCACTTTCTCCCCTCTCAATCTCTTCTTTTTCAAAAAAATTTCATTTATTTTATTCTGAATTTAAGAAACAGAACAAGAATTTTCATAACATATAGAAAAGGAAAAAAGATGACCAAACAAGAAACTGCAAATCTATTATGTAAATCTTGTTATTTCTTTTAAATATATAATATAGTTATCGTGTAACCTCCTCTCCCCTTTATTTCTTCCCTCCCCCACTCCTCTCAATCTCTTCTTAACTCCTTACAGTCTGGCTTCCAACTTTTTCATTCCACTGAAACTGCTCTCTCTCTCCAGAGTAACTAATGACCTCTTAGTTGCCAAATCCAACAATCTTTTACCAATCCTCATTCTCCTTGACCTCTCTGCAGCTTTTGACACTGCTGGTCACTCTCTCCTCTCCTTGACTTTCTTTTCTCTAGATTTTTGGGACTCCTGAGTCTCCTAGTTATCTGAAGGCTCCTTCTCTGCCTCCTTTGCTGCATCCTCCTCCAGATCACTCCCTCTAATAGTAGATGTCCCTCAGGATTCTGCCCTGGGTGCTCTTCTCCTTTCCCTCTATGCTACTTTACTTGGTGATTCTTACCAGCTCTCATGGATTTAATTGCTATCTCTATGTTGAGGCTGCTCAAATCTACCTATCTTGTCCTAAACTCTCTGCTGACTTCCAATCTTGAATCATCTTGAAATAGATGTCCAAAACAGAACTTATTATCTTTCTTTCCCCCACTCCATCCTTCCTCTACAGTAGTAGAGGGCAATACTATCCTACCAGTCCCTCAGGCTTGCAACCTAGGAGTCATCCTGGATTCCTCACTATCTCTCAAACCCGCTCCCCTACTATATCCAAGCTGTTGCTAAGGTCCGTCGATTTTACCCTGGAACATCACTTGAATATGTGCCCCTCTCTCCTCTAACACTGCCACCATGCTGGTGCAGACCCTCATCACCTCACACCTTGATTATGCAATTGCCTGCTGGTGGGTGTGCCTTCTCAAGTCTCCAAAGTGAAGATCTGCTCATGCCATTCCCCCTACTCAATAAACTCCAGTGGCTTGTTTACCATTGCCTCTAGGAGCTAATACAAAAGGTTCCGTTTGGTATTTAAAGCCCTCCATAACCTAGCCCCCTCCTATCTTTTACAGTCTTCTTATATCTTATACATACTCTTCAATCAAGTGACATTGGTCTCCTAGCTGTTCCACAAACAAGACACTCCATTTCCTGGCTCCAGGGATTTTTTGTGGTTGTCCCTCATACTTGGAATGCTCTTCCTCTTCTGCTTTGACTATTGGCCTTCTTGACTTTCTTTAAGTATCAACTAAAATCCCACCTTCTACAGGAAGCCTTGTCTAACCCCTCTTAGTTCTAGTACCTTCCCTCTTTTAATTATTTTCTATTTGGCTTGTATATAACTTGCTTTGTACATATTTGTTTGTATGTTGTCCCTCCCATTAGACTGTAAGTTCCTTGAAGGCAAAGACTGTCTTTTATTTCTTTTTGTATCTTGAGCACTTAGCACAGTGCTTGACACACAGTAGGTGATTAATAAATGTTTGCTGATCTGAACACGCAAAAGAAGATATTTGCCTCAAATGTCAAGTACAAGGGAGAAACAAGAATAGAGTCTGAAGCATTGGTTTCGAGGCCAAAAATGTCACTTAATTTCAAAAATCAGGAAAATATTTTTTTTATTTTTATAAAGTATCTTTTATTCTATTTGATTTATAATTGGCTGGGCAAGAATTATTCAACCAAATTGGCAATAAAATTTAAAAAGAACAGAAAAACAACCCAGTCACCCTCAAATATCTCACAGTACAGACTCAACAAAGTAAAACAGTAACTCCTTTATCAGGACATTACGGGCCAGATGCAGGCATGAGCTAAAAAGAACTCTGAGTTCTGTAAGGTTTTTAAAATTTATTAAAAAATTTTTTCTGGAGACTAGCCTATCTCTTTTAGAGTGGTATTGCTGCAGCCACTCAAGGCCTGACCCTACTGCAATTCTGCATAAAAGCTGTAATCTGCTCAGTTTTTCCACCCTGTAGTGGTTCCACTCTCCTTAGGCAGTCTTATGGTCCCTACACACCTAGGGGTACTTACCACATTTGTACCATATTTAGTCTGGACACCGATTAACTATAGCTCAGAACTTCCTAACTCAAGTGATATAGCAACTTCAGACTTTCCCAGAGGCCAAAGATTGTGTGACCATGACCTGCTATAAGATTTCTAAAAGTGCCAAAATTTAAAATGCTATAGAGTGGGGGAACGGGAGAAAAGGGGGATGTACCTAAAAGAAAACTCATTAACTCATTAAAATACTTGGAAGGTCAAAACATAGTTATCTTCTTGCGCAACACGGAATGTAAAGTATACAGTCTCATATATTCCAGGAGGTATTAACGTGCTATTCCCTGCTTCTTGAGAATGTAAAATATTAGATATCAAAGTTCTAATGTGAGCTACTACCTAATGGGTGCTACTCAAAGTTTATATGATGGGAAATGACCATATAGGAACCAAAAAGGGGTAAAGAATCTGATGCCCGCAGTGGTAAACACTTCAGTAAGTGGTAGGTGTATAAAGATCTGGCTAGAACAACTTCAGACTGAGATCAGAACAATAAAACTGTTATCAGGATGACTAGCATAAGATTTTGTTACAAAACACACTAAGTAATTCATTGAATAGCACTTATCCTTATAATGACTTGAACAAATAGGCTAGGCTCATAATAAACTGGCTGTGGGTGGGACATAATGTTGATAAAAAAAACTGAATTTAAAACCTATACGCCAGTGCTCACAGTTGTTGAATTACTATTACAAAAGGAAGGAATAGGGAAAAGACTATGTCAATTAAAAGAAAATGAGGAGCAGAAAGGGAATGAAGAATTAAAAAGGGGAGAAGGGAAAAGGGTAATATAACAAAATAATATAATAAAGAGGTAATATATTAGTCATAAACATCCAAATTGGATTTGAGTGATGTAACAATAAGGAAGCTAGAAATAGTCTACTTTCAGCCAGGAAACAATTTCCTTTCTAAGAAACTCAGCAACATACAAAAAAGGGGAAGGTTGTCTATACTTTTTTTTTTTCAATTCCACAAGGTTACTTCTTCCATTATATACAATTTTCTTTATTGTAAACTGCTGGAAGTAATCATGTTAATATCAACTGGGGCTTGGATTTTTTTTCTTCCCAACTAGATGTGGCATATTACTGAGATGCCTATATATAACTTCAATTAGGTTTATACTGAAAAGACTGGGTCCTGGTGTTCATTAAATACAATTATAAGTAAATTCTGAATAAATGGTAGAACAGAGAGTACTGAAAAGCTCATCTACATCATAATATGCATATTGTTAACAGTCATAGAACAAAGGCCCCAATCAAATGAAATACAAACTAAAACTCCCTTTTAAGTTATAAGATATGTAAATATTGCTGTTCTTGAGCAACCAAGTGCCTATAAATAACAGGACAGGTAATAGTACTAGTGAATCTAGAGCAGGAAGGGATTACATATACAGAGATGAGGAGATGTTAGTATGTTTATAGGGAATAAAGCTGCAGCAATTCTTTTCTTTACATATATACACATACAGAAAGTACTCCTACAGGCAGAAGTTAAAGCACAATTAATAGAAAGGAGAACCTGAGAGAAAGTTGCAAGTTGAGCTCACATTAGGAGGAAAGCAGAAGGCAGGAACAGAAATTAGGTACCAGGAGCAGGAAACAGAAGCTGGAAGAGACAAATAGTAACAACCTTCAATGAATACACAGCATCTGGTGCACTGGGAGCCCTTTGCTTGCAATTGCACTAAATACATGGAGGGAGGGACTCATTTAGGAATAACATTTTTTTCCTTGTTTTAAAATTAATGCCCCTTAACTGGATAGGTTCTCATCAAATCACTCAGACTTTAGTATTTAAAGAGATGCAGCTTTTAGGAAACTGTATCCACACTGGCAGTGCCTTCTTAACAGTTATTTAGTTCATACTATCTCCCACAACTAACTTGAACCAATTTCTTTCTAATAATGCCCATGACCACAGAAGAGAAAAGTCATTTCTTCCTATCACCAAATATTTTTAGCATTGAATTGCTGACTTAACACAGATCTTCTATCCATAGAAAGATAAAATAGTTAACCAAGGAACTCCTATTTAATCACTGCCTAAGTTTGTAGCAAACAGGGTACAGTATTATTTGGAGTTTATAGAGGGGTTTTCTCAGTAAGAGTTCTTAGTACTTTCATATAGCTCAGGGTGTCCTGATCTGTATGTGTGCCACGAGTCAATGTCTAGTCAGTATACATGGTTGCTGCTGCTGCTTCTGTTTCTTCATCTTTGACCCAGTTAGCTTCTTTCCCTAATCATTCCCATATCATTCTGGATAACAGTGAACATAATCAATACCCAGGAATCACTGTTGCCATGGTGAACTTGTACTTTTCCTTCTTCTCTTTTGTTTGGAAAAACAATATTTACGACAATGCTTATATTAAATATCATTTTCTTTACTTTTACAACAGCAGGTTGGAGAAGTAGAAAGAATAGGTAAAAGACTATATTATAAACCTTGTTTTACATATAGGGAAAGCACAAAAAAGTTTAGTGACTTCATCACACAGTTAAGAGTACAACTGTAATAAAAAACTTCAAATTCTGACTTCCAGATGCAGAATCTATACAGCCTAGAAATATGAAAATACCAAAATTAAATGTGTTTCTTTGTGGGAAAAGACCACAGTAGGTTCACAGAGCTGGAAAAACAGAAAGAATAAGCATTTCTATAGCACCTACTAAGTGCCAAACTGTGACCTCACTTGATCTTCGCAACAACCTTGGGAGATAGGTACTATTAGTAACCTCACTTTACAACTGAGGAAACTGAGACAAACAAGGGATAAATGACTTGCCCAGGGTCACACAGCTAATAAGTGTCTGAGGTTGGATTTGAACTCTGGTGTTTCTGACTCCAGGTCTAGCATTCTATCCATTGCACCACTTGCTGCCTCAAGTACTTCAGAGTTAGTCCAGTCTACTCATTTTGCAGAGAAGGAAACTGAAGCCCAGAGAGGTTAGTTGAAGATCACACAGATAAGACACAGATAATATCGGAAGTAAAATTTGAGCCCTAATCTTCTGACTCTCCAAAGTCAGTGCTCTTTTCACTGCACCATACCTAACTCTACTCTGTCATCATTCTACTGTTTGGCTTTAGAGAAACTATATTAATTTCTTTGTCTATTCCAAACTTCAAGACATAAAAAATACTTTGGGATTAAGTGAAGTAATAAGTACATAACTAATGTTCATAAATAAATAAGTAATAAGTACATAACTAATGTTCATATCAGTTGTCACATGAATGACAACTGATATGATGGGTATATACTTGTTTTTCCAACAGTTATGATAGATTTATGAATCCATCACCATACACTATTTCTATTCCCCTTGTGATCACTGTTGCACGTTTTCAAAAATGTTAACTAGAAAAAGGGTACATTGCATGGTCATGGAAAAGGAGAAAACTAATTGGCCCTTATAAAGATTGAACCTGTAACTTTTACATGATTGGTAATTTCTCTAAATAAATGATCTAATGAGGCATAGAATGTTGATAAATGTTTCCAAATTCTTAAGAGGAAATATATATGTATAAAATTTTTTCTTTATTTAAGATGTCAAATACTGTAAGCTACGTCCCCAATATAAAGATCCTAATTACAGTAACAGACAATCAAAGAATGGCTTTGGGATAACAGAAACATTTTTCCTGACAAATAACTTTCATTTTAATTATGAAATATTCCAAAGACAAAGAAAATTCAGTGATTGGAAGGGTCTTCAACAAACATCTATTATAGAATATAATACATATAGGGAAAGCACATCTATAATAGATGTTATAGAACCAGTTATTCTTAGCTGTATTATGACTTCAAAGCGAGCTTGTTTTTTATCAGAGCTGTGATGAAAAATCAGTAATGGTTCATAAAGCAGGCAGTAAATGTTAACAGTGCTAAGCAGCACTAGCAGCTTTAAATAAGATTCACATCCTAGATTATGGTCTATTTACATTAGGAGGCTTTAGACTTTGGCCAGAAAGCAGACAACTGGGCTGCTTCAATCTAGCCTGAAAATAGACCTTAGGTTTGAGAACAGACCCACAGATCAAGGACGAATGTGGTCATGGTGAAGAGAAGCCACACATAACCTGTTCCTTCTCTATGGTATTACAGAAAGTCTCAAAGCAAGGTGAAGGCTCTGGTCAAATTTATTTCACCTGACCAGCTTTAGGTATACTGGAGAAGTAGAAAGAAAAGTCTCTACTTTGGATTAGTACTAAAAGGCCTCAAGGAATAAGGTTGGGCTGAGAAACCAGATCATGCTGAAGCACTTCTCTCCCTAATCCAAGGGTACTTCAAGCACATTTTAGTGAGAACAATTGTTATTGCCAGAATTTTCTGTAGCTGGGGCATCACTAACCAAATCCTGGTGGAGGAGTGGTGATATGTCACCTCCTTGTCATCATGAAGCAACAACTGGGGCCATCACCTCTTGGCAGAAGACAATGTAGTTTTCTATTTTAACTAATTATTTTTGAAAACTTGGAATTAAGGTCAGTTGTTTCTTCTCACTTAGCATCTAAGAAGCCTGATTATTGAGGAGGATGGTAAACCCAAGGGCAGAGGTGTCAAACTTCCACAAGTAGATCAAAATGTAATTGGGAAATGTTTAACAAAATTTTAAAAATACAATATAACATAGATAATGTTAATTTTTGGTTTTCTAAGTCTACATGGCTGCAGAAATCCATTTCAATTTGAGCTGGATACCACTGCTCTAAAGTAGGGATTCTTAACCTGGGGTCCATGAAGCCCCAAGGAATTCATGGATAAACTTCAAGAGGCCTGTGAAGTTGGATAAGAAAAAAGCTATCTTTGATATTTCACTGTCCTTTAACTTAAATTTAGCATTTCCTTTAATTTAAAACATTATGCTGAGAAGGGGTCTGTAGGTTTTAATACTGTGCCAAAAAGGTCTATGACTCAAAAAAGATTAAGGACTCTTGTCCTAGAACCAAGATGGGGCACTGAAAAAGGGCTTGAAGCAAATCCATCCCAACCCTCAAGGTATCATAACAAAATGTTAGATCTCAAAGGGACATTGAAGATCATCGAGTCCAACTCCATTTTATAGAAAAAGAAACCTAGACCTCAGAAAGCAGTAAAATGCTCAAGCTTACAGTGGAAAGCTCATTTGGCTCCTGGTCCCAGGGCTTAGGATGATGCCCAACAGACACATTGTAGGTACCTAATAAATGTTTATTGGTTGGGATGAGTTGAAATCAAAGGGAGGCCAAATCCGATAAATCCACAGGCTGTTAGAGTCAGAAAGAACCTTAAAGACCTTTAAAGACCATCTTATCCAACTCCCATATTTGGCAAAGAAGGAAACAGAGGCCCAGAGTTAGTATAAGAGCAGGGACCAGAACCCAGGGTTCCGGACTCTCAGTTGAATTTCCTTCAGCCTGAATTTGGGCCTTCCAAGATACTTTTTACTCCTCAGCCATCTTCTTCCCAGACACTCAGACTGGAGGTCTTCTTATAGTCTTCTGTGGTCCTTTATCAGGCTGAGCCAGCTCTGTCTCCATCGGCTGCTTGCTCAGACGCCTACCTCTGCATCATCCTTCCCCTGAAGACCACACCTCTCTCTACTCTTCAGTTCAGGGACTCAGACCAAATCAGTACTGCCAACTGCTTCTAGGATCTACTTCTGTAAGATTCCACTGATCTTCCTTATTATCTTTCAAAGCAAAGCAAACTAAACCTAATCCATCCTCTTCCTGGTCACGACTTTCTTTTATGTGTCCCTCCCCTTATTAAAATGAAACGTCTTGAAGAAATCCGGGGACAGGGGGAGGGAGGCAGAGAGAGAGAGGGACAGAGAGAGAGAGAGAGAGAGAGAGAGAAAGAGAGAAAGAGAGAAAGAGAGAGAGAGAGAGAGAGAGAGACAGAGACAGAGACAGAGACAGAGAGAGCATTCCAGGCCTTTCCTTAGGTGCTGTGGTGCCTGCAATGCTCTTCTCTCATTTCCTCCCCCTGGCTCTCTTGGCTTCCTTCAAGTCGCAGCTAACCGTACCTTCTCTGAGGAGCATTTCTCAATTCTTCCTAATTCTACTGACTTCGGTTGATTATTTCCAATGTATTCTGTCTATAGCTTGTCTGTATGTAGTTGTTTGCATCTCTATGTACCAGTCACTCACATTACACTGAGCTCCCTGAGAGCAGGGACTTTTATACAGTGTGCTAGAGTGCCTGGCACACAGAAGGTGCTTAATGTTTACTGACTGATTAACTGAAATGGTGTGTCTTGTTTGTAGAACAGCAAGTAGACTAGTACAGCTGCCTCACACAGTAAAGTGTAAGAAGACAGGGAAGGGAGGAAGGAACCAGGCTGTGAAGAGCTTTAAAGATCACAAGATTTTATGATCCTGGAAGTGATGGGCTAGCTCATCAAATATGCAGTTGGATGATACAGTATTTGTACCTGCTTGACAACCTACTAGACTTGATATTATGAGTTTCTAAGAAGATGAGATTATGGTCTCAGACAACTTCATTCTTGGCAGGGCCTTGTGCATAACAGGCACTCAATAAATGTGTTGAATAAAATAATAACTATTGCTGAGTCGGCCACTACTCTAGCTCCCTTCCACAACATTTAATATTTGGGTGTGGTATTCTATTTCCTACAATGGTAAAGACCTATTTAGGGGGAATATGACTCAATTTTAAATTTGGAATCTCCTGTAGATGAAAAATGGATCTTAGAAGCTAAGGATCACTAGAGATTGAGGATTGTTTTCAAAACAAGAAAATCACAAACCATAATTAAATAATCACAACTTACCATGTATTTGTAGCCTTTGTTATTCTAAAAAACAAAGCAAATTCACCTTTCCTAAGATTCTGTGACTCTTTTTGCATTAATTAGATATGTGATAGACTTTTAACTCTTGGCACTAACACCTGGGCAGAAGATACAAGATTTTCTGGGAAAGCTGAATGATTAAAAGCATTCTTATTTAGAATCTGGCATCATTACAAAACACTGTAGTGTTTTATTACATTATTATAATATAATTATTATATATTATAAAATAATAATATATATTATTATGAGAAAAAATAAACTAACCCTACAGATTACAGTTAAGAAATAAGTAGCTTTACTTATTAATTTCTACAATACTTTAGAAATAAGTGGTTACTATACCTTTGTTGCTTTAGGAAGAGAACTTTCTGTATAACCAGGAGGTCTGGAGTCAGGACTTTGCTTCTTGAGATGTGCAGGCTTTTGGATTTCACTCTCACTCTGGGAGTTGCCTAGTCCAATTATAGAGGACAGGAAATGAAATGTTTTTATTTGTATTCTTCATGGAGTTTTTTATGTAAATCTTATTTATCCTTATCTTTTTGAACCAACAAACATTTATTTTCTCTCCCTCCCATATGTCCCCCTCCCTAACTGAAGAAAAGAAGAGACAAAATCTTTGTAACAAATGCACATAATCAAGTAAAACAAATTCCCACGCTAGCTATGTCTCACTGCATCCTGAGTCTACCACTGTTCTGCCAGAAGGGGGTAGCATGCTTCATCATCAGTCATTTGTAATGGTGGCTGGTAAATGCATTCATCAGGGTTAAGACTTTCTAAGTTGTATAGTTTTTGTCATTTAATTGTTCTCCTGGTTCTGCTTCCTTTATTTTGCATCAGTTCATACAGATCTCCTTCCAAGCTTCATTAAAAGTATACCCTTTATTATTTTTTAATTAACAAAAATCCATTTTCTTTGCCTTACAATTACATTGCTCAGAATTCTTAAAACTTTGAAAGTTGTGGGGTTTTTTTTTTACAATGTTGTTATTTTATAAACTGTTCCTTTTATTATTTCTTATAGCACAATAACATTCCATTACATTCATATGCCATAATTTCTTCAACCATCCCCACAATGATTGATGATCTTTGCACCCTCAAAAAGAACAGCTATAATTATTTTTATACACATTGGTCCTTTTCCTCTCTCTTTGAACTTTTTTGGGGATATAGGCCTAGTGCTATTGCTAAGTTAAAGGGTATGAATAATGCAGGGTTCCAACTTGCTTTCCAGAATGACTAAGAGCAATTCACAGCTCCACCTACAATGTGCCTTTTTCCTGAAGCCCTTCTAATATTTACTATTTTCCTTTTTTCATCATCTTTGATAGTCTGAAGTAGAGTCTTGGAGTTGCTTTAAGTTTAATTTCTGTGATTACTAATGATTTGGAGCATGTTTTCATATGGTTATTGACTTTCCTCTTTTGAAAACTGCCTATTCATATCTTCTGATCACTTATCAATTGGGGGAATGGCTATTATTATGAATTTTAATAAATTCCTTATATCTTATAGAAGTAAGCTCTTTAAAAGTAACTTGCTGCAAAAACTTTTTTTTTGCCAGTTGATTTTTCTTCTAATTTTAGTTGCATTTGTTTTGTTTGTGTAAAAACTTTAAAATTTTATCTAATCAAAACTGTCTCTTATCTCATATGATTCTCTCTATCCTTTATGGAATAGTCTGTGTCCACTGTATTGATTAAACTGGGCAACTGAAGTATTTTACACCTTGGAAACTCAAAATCACAGAGTAAACTAGAAACAAGAAGTCAAACCAAAAAGTTTTCATTTCTTGGAGTCTTTACCTTCAGAATGACTCCAAACACACAAAAATTAGAGGAGATTTAATTAGAACAATACAGCAAGAACAAAAACCTTAAACTTGATTCGGAGGTGAGAGGATACATTTGGATAACGAAGGAAAAGATGATTTAAAAACTATAAACCTGTATATCATTTACATATGAAATACTGTTCCTTGAAAAAATTTAAACAGAAAAATAATTTCACAATCAGGTTACTTAATCATCAAAATTTAGCACCAAAAAGGCGGAGATTTCAATGATAATAGCACTAAAAGTATTTCTTTCATCTTTCAAGTCAAACTAAATTTAAACAACTGCTCCCTACCTCATGGCTTAAGCATGAGGTATTTTTCAGGCATTACTCCTTACAGTTCTGTTATTTGATCAACTAATTGCTGATCATAAGCAAGAGACCAGCTGCTACTTCCTGCAAGCCAACAATATGGATAATCCCGGCTCAAGTGTGGCACACAAAGCAAATACCTCACCCTCCAAACTGTAAGATCTAAGAGTGAATGCTTACAGGAGCCATCTTCAGTAATGTTGGAACGGAATGTCAGGCTGTTTTCAGTTGCTGGAATCTACAACAAAAGAAAATTAGGAATCACATTAAAAATAAAGAGGGAAATGCTATTAAAACCTGCTGACTCTAGTAAGTCACTGACTGCCTGAGGGGAGTAACAGGCACCAGAACAGCTGAGCATTTAAATAAAAGGCTGCAAAATATATTTTATGAGGCCATTAATGTGCATTTCAATTACACAAGAAAGTTAGAAACAGATTGCATTCAGCTGCCAGAAATGTACATCATCTCCCTCTGTAAAAGATCCCCTAAGCCACAACTCTATAAAGGGCTGGAGTGAATGAGACAGGCTACCACACGTTTCTCAAAAAATGAGAATAAAATTATCCAATATAAAAAATATTCCTGTTTGCTATTCCTTACTCCCCAACTGTAATTAAAAGCCTTCTTAACAGAAATGTTACTATAGAACTAACAAGTTTACTGTATTACTTCCCTGCGTTGCAGCTGCTGACTGAGATTAGTTTGATTTCTTATTAAAAAACAAGCATTTCTACTTTTGAGATGTTACTGCTCTAAACAAGAGAACAGAGCCACCCTTCAGCCCCTAACAAACTTAGCCTCAGACCTATGTTAAGGTCTCAGGATGTTAACTCCCCAAATCATGCCTTTCCATTCACATACAAAGGACTGAAATCCCAGGCAGGAGACCGTAAAACCAAGAACAGGACAGCAGCGCCTAGACGTCCTGATTATATACTGTGAGAACGTCCAGTGACTGGTTAGCTGAGGATCAGCCACGTCCCTCTGGCCCTACTTGTGCCAAGCACTGTGCTAACCACTTCATAAACATGACCTCATTCAATCCTCACAACCATCACCCCCATTGAGGAAACGGAAGCAAACAGAGGATAAGTGACCTGCCCAGGGTCAGAGAGCTAGTGTCTGAGGCTGGATTTGAATTCAGGTCTTCCTGACTTCAGGCCTAGCATTCTATATTCTAAACCACCTAGCTGTTTATAAAAGCAAGCTGGACACACTCTATAGATAAACACTGAACTTGAGAAATGAGCTTTGAAGGAAATCCTCCACTCTTGAGGACCCAATTGTAAGGTGAGTACAGGAGGAGGAGGAAGGGAATGTCTCTCCTCCCCTACCATCAGTAACAGCATCTTGACCGTCTTCTGGGGTGCCCCCGTAGCACAGCACAGTGATTCTCATTCAGAGTCTCTGTCTTGGAAGATGCCCTGGTAGGCATCTTCTGTAAAAAACTTAGCACTGAAAAAAATTTTTCAGACTCTAAACAATCAGCTTTCTTTAAGACAGACTAGTTGCTATAAGATAACTTTTACATGGCATGGGTGTATGGCTAAATACTAACTTTGCCCATTACAAGTATGGAAGGTGATAGGAATACTATGGATGCTGCAAAGGTAGAATGTTGGTATCTAGCATGTACCTAGAGTTAAACAGAGAACTATTGAGTTAAAAGGGGTGCCACATGACTTCAGAGATAAGGATCCTGAGATAACCTCAGAGAGTCTCATACATGTTAAATGAATTGTATTTTACTTTTGGATGGTTCTAGATTGCTTGCTCTGTTTTCGCTTAAGTCCATACAGTTTGCCCAAAATCCTTAGGGACTACAGATCTATAGGATATGTTTTGCCTAATAGGCTAGAAACCCTAGCTACTGAAGTACAAACACTGCTCCTCATCCCCACTGCTCACCGCCTCATTCCTGTTTACTTCCCCTCCTCTTTCCCCACTAGTGTTGCTCAGTCTAGATCTACCCTTCCATTATGTTCTCTGGAATGTCTATTTCATAATTTTATAAATTTTCCTTCATTATCACCCTTTTTATCTCTCCCTCCCTCTGTCACTGAGAACTGGCTCTCTCTTGACGACACTGATTTTTGACCACTCTTTCTAACACTGGTTATACGTTTTCCTTCATTCACCCTAAATCACTGATCATGGTGGGTTAGAATACTCACTTCTCCCCATCATCACTTCCAGATTCCTCCTCTACCACTATCACTCAACAACCTTTGAGATTATGCTATTCAATTTTATCACCCACTCCAGATCCTGGTGGCTACTAGCTATCAACCCCTAGGATATTTTCCTTAAGCCCTGAATGAGTTCAGTTCTAGCCCAGTTTTTTTCTCCTCCCTAATTCTAGCCTTCATACTAGGGAACTTCAATAAACATATGGATACTCCCTCAAATGCCATAATTTTCCAGTTCTTCAATCTATCTATCTTCAATCTTCATGACCTAGTCCTCCACTCCAACTTAGTTATTCACATGGTCATACCTTTGATCTTACCGTTACCCAGAAATATTTACAGTTATCCCTTTCACATCACAATTTTCTCTATCAAGATTTTGATATATTGCAGGTCAGCATAAGAAGTTAAATGGAAATTTTGGGGGAGGTTTGCAGAAGCTGCAGACAACACACAAAAGGCCAGCAGATGACAGAGAGGCTATGATCAAATAATCCAAATTTTACAATAAGGTACTGTAAACACCCCATAAAATAAAAAGTTCAGACTTCTTCTCTGGTATAAAGGAAGAGTCAAAAAACTTCACGTGGATTTTTCAGATTGCAGGGGCATCTCTAACCCTTGTAAGGTGGAAGGGATAACTGTACTTTCATATTCATAAACTCAAAAATTTCTTTGATCATGACCTTTTATTATTCTACCCTTCCAAATACCTTACAATCCCTAACCCCGTTCTTTGTCCTCATAATGACCTCTAATCCCTCCAACCCTTAGTTCTTCCCCAGGTCATTATCTTTGCCCTGGCTTCCTTCTCCTTCCTCCTGTTTCTTGACCCCTTACTGACTCAGTTCAACTCTATATTATTCTCTATATTCAAATCCCTTGCTCCCTTTTTTTTTTATCACCTACTGATCATGCCTTGCTGAAATAAGCTTAGATTATTCCCACCATCTGCCACCATTATTCCTATGCGTATGCAACTAAATGGAGCTGGAGAAAGCCACAAAATCAAACTGACTACATCCACTACAAATTCATGTCACATAATCTTAATTGGGCCCTCACTGCAGTGAGGCAATTCATTTATACCCCATGGCAATGGTATCCTGCAATAGAAGCAAATGGCTGCAGTAAACATGTACTTGAATGTAGCCTGAGTGGAATTCAAGAACACTGCTTCCTGAACCCCTGAACCCAAATCTGCTATGGAGAGAAAGGTGGAGGGAGATAAAGATAGGGAGGAAAGAGAGGAGAAGTGAAGAAAGGAAGGGAGGAAGAGAGGAGGGGAAAGGAGGTGAGGAGAAAAGCTTTATGCTTACAGTTGGAATAGCTTGGGAGATTGTAGTCTTCAGAGCCTAGACTCTGAGGGAGATGAACTAAGAAGAATTCCTGTTGGTCCTAGAGGTTCTAATTCTTTCTGAAAGAACACATCAGTGTCCTAGTCAAGAAGCTGTAGATGATGGAAGCTATGGCCAACTGACAGTGCAAGAGAATAGGCCTGCGAGCCCTGCTGTCTCACTCACAAAGAGCAGCCCAGAGTGATCACTAGAGGATACACAGAGCCCTGCAATGGCACACGTGTTCAGTTGCTCTTCTGTGTATGTTCCTCATGTCCTTTGTGGAAATGTTCACAATTTCTAGAACTGATCACTCTCCCCCTATTGATGGTGTATGCGGCTGTAGGAGAATGCTTCCTAAGTGTATGGGGGAATGCTTTGGTTTTAAGTCTTCCTATTACCTCATTTCATTAAATGCTTTACACTGAAATAACTGTCTCATGTGGCTTTCAAAAGATGAATCCATCAATGAATGGGGGTTGACAAATTCTAACTTTTAGGACTGCCATCTCACAGAAAATTTTGAACCTGGCACAGATTACTCAACCTCCAGAGGACTTGACCTGTGAGTGTAACTTAGGTGGATTCTTCACTTATCACGTGCTACAAATAAATGAATACAACACATTAAATTGCTTTGCTGACTAAAGCAGGATTTCTTGGTCTAACTGTTCATTCTTCAATGAGGGAATACAGATATAGTAAGCAACTCTTTGACTTTGGCTAATCAATAGCTATACCTACCTTACATTGTTCTCTTTTCCCTTTAATCTGATCTTGATCCTGCAGCAGAACCATTAAGGTCAGAGAGCTAGTGTCTGAGGCTGGATTTGAATTCAGGTCTTCCTGACTTCAGGCCTAGCATTCTATATTCTAAACCACCTAGCTGTTTATAAAAGCAAGCTGGACACACTCTATAGATAAACACTGAACTTGAGAAATGAGCTTTGAAGGAAATCCTCCACTCTTGAGGACCCAATTGTAAGGTGAGTACAGGAGGAGGAGGAAGGGAATGTCTCTCCTCCCCTACCATCAGTAACAGCATCTTGACCGTCTTCTGGGGTGCCCCCGTAGCACAGCACAGTGATTCTCATTCAGAGTCTCTGTCTTGGAAGATGCCCTGGTAGGCATCTTCTGTAAAAAACTTAGCACTGAAAAAAATTTTTCAGACTCTAAACAATCAGCTTTCTTTAAGACAGACTAGTTGCTATAAGATAACTTTTACATGGCATGGGTGTATGGCTAAATACTAACTTTGCCCATTACAAGTATGGAAGGTGATAGGAATACTATGGATGCTGCAAAGGTAGAATGTTGGTATCTAGCATGTTTATCAGCAATCCCTGATATCAGAGTGCATATCCAAGTCTATGATTTCCTTGCAGAAAAGGTCAAGCTAGAAGATTTTGTTTAAACATTTTATCAGAGCAAGATGTAGGTACACTCAGAAGAAAGGCAGTAAAAACGGGAAACGTTCTGCTTCATCCTTTACTCCAAGATTGGCATCCTTTTGTAACAAGTTGAAGTTCAAACATGACTTACGTGATTGTAAATAGCATTTGGGGCAGATGGTCAAAAAAGGAAGAAGGAAAGAAATTCTGAGACTGCTCTTTGTTTACAAAACTGCCACAGAAGCTTGGACAATATGTATTATCTTGATCCCCACCTCCTCATCTACTTCCTTACTTTGTCAATCAACTGTGCTAATGTTTCATTATAATAAATTATAGTTAAAATTTTCTGATGATGTAGTTCAGCTCAGAATTCCAATATTTAATAAGTACAAAAGCAAAATGGAAGTATAAAATTGGTCATAGGGTCAACTGAAATGCCTGGTTACTTCCCCCTCTCTGAGTTTCAGTTTCTTCATCTATAAAATGAGGGAGATCAGGATGATCCCTAAAGCTCCCTCTAACGTAAACATTCAGATTAACTTTCAAAATCTCTACATTCTAGTCAGGTTAGAAAAGAACAACGCGCCAAGGGTGTTAATTTATATGACAATTTTCTCTTAAGACCACCAACTACTGTAATAAGTTTAAAAGTCCTTTCCTTATCTCATTTCAAATTTGTTATGCTGAGAGTTCAGAAGACCAAAACAACAGAAACAAGCATTGTCTAGTAGAGAAAATTACCTGTTAAGTTAAACATTACTAATGCTAGAACAAAGTTCATTAATCAAGAAATTTGAAAATAGCAGGCACTCAAACCATTTAAGATAGAAAAAATTTAAAGATTCCATGAAGTTATCAATTTCCTATCAAGACTTTAAGATTTTTTTAAACATCTGCTAAGAGTTTTCACTGTATGCTCTAAGAAAATAATTTATTACCAAACTTCAGATATCACCAACTGAAGTTCTGTAACTTGAAAAAATGATGATTTGTACAGGCAGCTGCAACCAAATTCTCAGACACTATACAGCAACAGTGTTTGAGTTATTTCTAATTTTAAGTGTCTAATCTAGAACACATGCTTCCTTGGCAACCGAACATCAGACAATTCCACCTACCTTCTCTCCTTCTTGATGGGACATACAGTCTTCCTGACCTGGAGGAACATTCTCTTTTTGCTCCAATTTATGTGTTTTGATTTCGTTACCAGTATTTCTTAGCTCATTCTATAAAAAAAATAATTTAAGTATTTAAGAAAATATTCTTAATGTTCCTTTCCTTTCAAGTCACACTCTCTAAAGAAACTCGTGATGTTAAAAAACAAAAGCAAAAAACCCTTCAAGCAGCTTCAAGTCACACTCAGCCCCCTGACTCTCACAAGTAAAACCCACAGATTAGTGAAATAACAAAAGCAGCTTTGTGGAAATACCTCAGAATTATGAGATTTAAAAATGGTCTAAACAGGATGCTCACTAGAACACAGATACATCAACACATACATACAAAGGCCTTGTGATTCACCCTCTTGGCAGCAGAGCTTGAGGCAATTGTGAAGCTTGTGAATTTTGACAGAAAAGATCATTCAGAAGCAAGGAAAAGGGAGATGCCATGTGCAAACAATCAATAAATGTACTAACCATATACATAAATGACTGGCCTGAAAAGAGAGACAGGGTTGATATGTATATATATATATATATATATATATATATATATATATATATATATATATATATATATATATATATATATATGTATGTATATATATATATATTTTTTTTTTTTAATTACTAAGATAATGTTTACTGATATTATAAAACAAACTTTTTTTCCCCCAGATGTTTTAAATAAGGAATTTAAATCAGGTCCCACAATGTAACCACTTAGTGTTCCATAAAATAGTCCAATTTGATAAAACAGTGGAGTCGTCAAACAGGACACCTATGTCCTCATTAGGCTTTGACAAGATCCCAGTGGTTACCCCTAACAACTTAGGGGGTGGGAAGATAGCCTGTGATAGCCATGGAGGCTTGTCTCCCAAATAAGTCCCCCCTTTTCCCTTCACCAAGTATCACCCAATACTTTCCTTCCTTTCTCCCCTGCTGGCCTCCTTTTTTCTTCTGCTTTGAGTGTTAGGGTTGTATAGGCCACCCATATCAGTAGCTGTGAAATCAAAATCTACTCATTTCCAGTGATGCTGAGTAACATTCTGCTGCTCCCCAGATTACCTGTGATGGAGGTCTGTTTTCTGGGGCACTGGATGATGAATAATAGCCCCCTATTCCCTTTAATTTTTAATAGGACAGAATGAGTCACACAGGATGAATAAGCAAGGATGACATAATTAGCATCAATTATGTTATCTTTCCCCAAAAAAGCAATCCTTCTTCTGAACTCCTGGCAAAGATATTACTTAGGATTCTTAGTATATATAATTTATACATTATATGTAAAATTCAATCCCTATAAATGTGTTACACACACACATACACACACAAATATAAAACTTGTAAATAAACAGATTTGGAGTATGCTTCATCAAAAACTTTTTAGAGATGGCATGTGATTTTAAAAAGTTTGGAGAATCCTGTGATAAAAAATAACTTTGTGATCTAAACTGCTATCCTATCCTTCTGGATATTTTCCCATCTCTAGATTTTTGTGACCAGTCTTTCGAGTGCTTTCTTCCTTGAAGGCACGGTTCCAGTAAACCTTGGTGTTATCCCTGATTCCTTACACGCTCCCACCCTAAATATACATTAGTTGCCAGATCTTGTTATTCTACCTCTACAATGTTTTTCATACTCATCCCTTTAGCTCTACTCAAACAGCTACCACCCTAGTTCAAGTCCTCATCATTTCTCCTCTGAACTATTGCATTGGCTTCCTAATTGGACTCTCTGCCTCAAGTTTTTCTTTATTCCAATCTATCTTCTACATAGCTGCCAAAGTGATATTCAAATGTGGACAGGTCTGACCAAGTCATTCCTTTACTCAGTAAATTTCAGTGAATTTTCCTATTCACTCTAGGACCAAATATCATTTCAACTTTAACTCATCCTTTTAAAATGTCTATTTTTTGTGCAAGTTTCACAATAAATATAATTATATATGTATATTGTACAATTACATTTATTTCAATTCTTAGTATATATAATTTATACATTATATATAAAATTCAATCCTTATAAACGTGTTACACACATACACACACAAATATAAAACTTGTAAATGAATAAATTTGGAGTATGCTTCATCAAAAACTTTTTAGTGATGGCATGTGATATAAAAAAGTTTGGAGAATACTGTGATAAAAAATAACTTTGCGATCTGAACTGCTATCCTATCTTTCTGGATATTCTCCCATCTCTAGATTTTTGTGACCAGTCCTTTGAGTCCTTTCTTACTTTAAGGCACAGTTGAAGCAGCATCTTCTGCCTTTCTGATCCCTCCAACTTCTAGTTTCCTCCCTCCCAAACTACCTAGTATTTAACAAATTTGTCTATATTCATATTCATTAGTTTTATATTTGTGCTTTATATATTCTTATACATACTTCTTGTCTCCCCTATTAGACTGTATTTAATTCTTTGTATTTATATTCCTGGTATGTAGCACAGTGCCTGGCACATAGTAGGTAATAGAACAGAAGTCATCTTTCCCCCTAAACCCTCCCTTCCTCCTGTCTTCCTTATTACTGTGGAGGGCAGCACTATACTTCCAGGCTCTCAGGCTCACAACCTACAAGTCATCTTGGATTCCTCACTGTCTCAATCTGTTGACAAGGCTTATCGATTTCACCTTTGTAACACATATTCAATACACTGCCTCTGAAACTGCACCTACTCCAGAGTAGGCCTCATTATCTCAAGCCTTGATTACTGAAATAGCCTGCTGGTGGGTCAGTCTGCATCAAGTCTCTCTCCACTACAATTTGTTCTCCATTCAGACACCAAAGTGATTTTTCTAAAGTGCAGGTCCAAACAGGTCACCCCTCCCTCCTTTTCTATAAACTCCAGTGGCTCCCTACTGCCTCCAGGAACAAATACAAAATACTCTGTTTGACATTCAAATCCCTTCATAGCCTAACTGCCTCCTACTTTTTCAGTCTTCTTTTACCTTATTCCCTGACACATGTTCGATCTAGTGACGCTGGCCTCCGGGCTGTTCCACAAACGAGATTCTCCATCTCTTGGCTGCCACATTTTCTCTATCTTCCATTCCTGGGATGTTAACCCTCCTCTGCTCTGACTTCTGACCTCCTTGACTTCTATTAGAAGTCCTGACTAAAATTCCAACTTCTACAGGAAACCTTTCCCTCAATTCCAATTGAGGAAAACCTCTCTCAATTCCAATATCCACACTTTCTTTTTTCTATTTATCCTATGTATAGCTGGCTTTGTATTTATTTGTATGTTATCTCCTCCATTAGCCTGTGAGCTCCTTGGGCAGGAACTATCTTTTGCCTCTTTTTGTATCCCAGAGTCTAGCACAGTACTTGGCACTTAATAAATGTTTTCTGATAGATTTTCGTTTTTAAATATGTTTATTGATATTTTATGGTTCAAATTTCCTCTAAGTTTTCTAAATGTCTTGTCCTTTCTCCCTCCTGAAAGCCATCCCTTATAACAAAGAATTTTTAAAATAAATTTATCTTCCTCCAATGTCCGTCCTCCTCCAAGAGAGTCACCCCATATAATTTTTTAAAGAAAAAAGAAAAGAAAAAAAATCAATAACATTATAATCAACACATTGACAAAAATATAAAAATATATTCAATGTTCTACACCCATGTACATCTCACTTCTGCAGAGGAGTGGGGGTAATTATCTTTTCATATCTCTCTTTAGGACCATTCTTGTTCTTTTGTAATTGTATAGCATTAAT
The DNA here is from genome assembly GCA_023548195.1 of Bettongia penicillata ogilbyi. Taxonomy (NCBI): domain Eukaryota; kingdom Metazoa; phylum Chordata; class Mammalia; order Diprotodontia; family Potoroidae; genus Bettongia; species Bettongia penicillata. Next base: position 3,862,177 of record JAJHZJ010000092.1, read on the forward strand.
TTTTATTGTTTTGTGACACTTTTCATTTACATTGTTGCAGCCATTGGATATATTATTTTGACTATGCTTACTTCATTTTGCATCAGTTCATATAAGTCATTCTTTCTAGATTTTTCTGTATATTTGTGGTTTCTTAGATTATAGTTAATATTCCATTATATTCATGTACCACAATTTGTTTAACCATTACCCAATAGACAAGCATCTTCTTGGTTTCCAATTCTTTTCCATCACAAAAAGTGATGCTATATATATATATATATATATTTATATTGCTGTTTATGGGGACTTCTTATGAATGATGTCTCCTTAGGGTATATGCCAACAGTGGAATCTCTGGGTCAAAGGGTATAGACATTTTAATCACCTTATTTGCATAATTCCAAACTGTTTCCTAAAATAGATGTGCGGGCATATCTCAAAGGTATTATGTCCTGATCATGTTACTAGTCACTTGGAGGAGTCCTTCATGTGGTCATTAATGATTTCCAATTCTTCTCTTGGAATTATTCATATCCTTTCACCAATTACTGGAGAATGGTCTACAAAATTCGTGAAATACAATAAATATGCTCACTTCTGTTTATAATACATTGTCGAAAAAAAAGTCCCTGTATATGCCAAATAGTTACAGTAGTATTTTTTAGGGTTTTTTTTTGGTAGCACAGAACTGTAAGCCAAGATGATGCCCACCATTTAGGGAATGGTTAAACAAATTATGGTATATGAATGCAATGGAATGCTGATGTACTAGAAGAAATCATAAATATGATAAATAATCAGGGAAAGACCTCTAGGAATTGATGAAGAATAAAGAAAAACCAGAAAAATATAATATAAACAAAAGTAACAATAATAGAACAAAGGAAATTGAACGTGGGGCCTCAAAGATATGAGGAATCACTTCTTACTTCTTTGCAGAGATGAGAGACCATAGGTGAGAAACAGAGTATATAATGTCAGACTTTTATGATATGCTGATTAATCTGATTAAACTTCCTTCCCTACATCCTTTTTTCTTCTTTGTTATGTGGTAAGTGAAATTTGAAATAACTGAGGAAACAAAAGTTCTAGTTTCTGAGGATACTGATTGATTGAACAATGCATGACAAATTGGGACCAGGCCTCCTCACCTCAGCACTTAACCCTGGATAAAAGGAGAGACAAATTTTTATGCATTAAAAGAAAACAATGAACAGGATATAAAGCAGTATACAAGATATTATACATAAGATGATCTCCAACTAGAGGAAAGATTGCAATTCCCTGAAATCAGAAAAAGAGGTGGTCCCTCCTCCCTCCATGTGTCTGTATTCAATCAAAGAAACAAGGCAACAGGAACTGATTGACCAGGAGAGGGCCAATTTTCAGATAAGATATGGGTTGCTTTACATGTTATAATTGTGAGAAAACTCCTTGCATCAATATCTGACTGGGTTTCTCATCAGCATAACCTAGGTCCTTTGTTAACGGTCTCTAAGCAACAGGTAGAGGTGGTCCAGATTCCCAGCCATATAGGGCTAGGATCAAACAGTGCAACAGAGAGCTCTCCCCTAAACCCCTCCAAATACCGGTACAAATAGACTAAATAAATTTTAGAGCAGCAGAACCAACAAAAAGACAGAGTGAAACAAATTTCCAATCCAAGACAATTTGGAAGGCTGACAGGAAAGGTCCACTGCACCAGGGTGAAAGAAGAGCAGTCCAGTGAAGGCCACGCCAGTACAGACCTAGCCCCAGAAAAACCCAAGCAGGCCTCAGAGGACCGAATCACTGCCAACTGTGGTGGTTTCCAGACTTCTCAATCCACAAACACCAAATACAACTTGGAAGAGGAGTAGGAAAGGGCTGATGGACCTGGGTGAGAGAGCACAGTCCAGCCCTGGCCCCAGGAGTAGGCTTTGAGAGTGACCGAATCAGCAGTGGTGGTAGTGGCTGTTTCTGGAGCTCTCACAGCCCACAGATGGTAAGGGGATCAAAAAACTGGTCAGAAGGAAATGACAGGGGTCTCTCTGCTGGCAGTGAGGCAGGACTCTATTTCTTTGTCCATACTTGGATCTAGGTCACTGTTCTGGGGTGAGGAGGAGCACTGGCATAGCAGAATTTGTGGTAGCAACGAAGAGGAAATCCTCACAGTTCCAGTGAAGAAAAGAGTGCTAGTGGTCACTCACAGACCAGACCACAGGCCAGGAGTGTAGTAGACATCTCTCCTTGGAGCATACCACTTTGGAAGAACAGAAAACTTACAGGTCCCTAGGGTATCTCTGAAAACAGCTGCACATAACCCCTGAAGCTTAGGATAATATGGCCTCCATACTGGAAACAGAGCCCTACCGTAACAAGGAGTTAAAAAGTCAAATAATAGGAGGAGAGTATGAACAAACAACAGAAAAAAAAACCTCAGACTACAGAATCTTACTTTGCCAACAAGGAAGATCAAAACACATACTTAGAAGAAAACAACAAAGTCAAAGCTCTTACATCCAAAGTCTCCAGGAAAAATAAAAATTGGTCTCACGCCAGGGAACAGCTCAAAAGTGATTTTGAAAATCAAGTAAGAGACATAAAAGAAAAACTGGGAAGAGAAATGAGAGCAATGCAAAAAAAAATCATGAAAAATAAGTTGACAGCTTGTTAAAGGAAACACAAAAAATACTGAAGAAAATAACACCTTAAAAAATACACTAGACCAAATGGCAAAAGAGGTCCAAAAAGTCAATGAGGAGAAGAATGTTTTAAAAAGCAGAACTGGGCAAATGGAAAAAGGAGTTTGAAAAATTCACTAAAGAAAATAATTCCTTAAAAATTTGAATGGAGCAAATGGAAACTGATGACTCTATGAGAAATCAAGATATTATAAAATAAAACCAAAAGAATGATAAAATAGAAGACAACATGAACTATCTCAATGAAAAAACAATTGAAATGGAAAACAGATCCAGGAGATAATTATTGGATTACTTGAAGGCCATGATCAAAAAAACAAGCCTAGACATCATCTTTCAAGAAATTATCAAGGAAAACTGCCTTGATATTCTAGAACCTAAGGGGAAAACAGGAATTAAAAGAATCCACTGTTCACTTCCTGAAGGAGATCTCAAAATGAAAACTCCCAGGAATATGATAGCCAAATTCCAGAATTCCCAGGTAAAGGAGAAAATGTTGCGAGCAGCCAGAAAGAAACAATTCAAGTACTGTGGAACCACAATCAGGATGATACAAGAATTATTAGCTTCTACATTAAGGAACAGGAGGGCTTGGAATATGATATTCTGAAGGTCAAAAGAGCTAGAATTAAAACCAAGAATCACCTACCCAGCAAAACTGAATGTAATCCATGAGGGGAAAAAATTTATATTCAATGACACAGAAGAATTTAATGTGTTCTTGAGAAAAGACCAGAGCTAAAGAGGAAATTTGATTTTTTTACTTTCAAATACAAGACCCAAGAAACGTGAAAAGGTAAACAGGAAAGAGAAATCATAAGGGACTTATTAAAGCTGTACTGTTTACATTCCTACATGGAATGAGGAATTGTAACACATGAGACATTTCTAATTATTGGGGTAGTTGGAGGGAATACATACATATATACATACATACATACATACATACATACATACATACATATATATATATATATATATAGAGAGAGAGAGAGAGAGAGAGACAGAGAGAGAGAGACAGAGAGACATAGAGAGAGACAGACAGACAGAGGAAACAGGGTGAGTTGAATATGAAGGGATGATACCTAAAAACTAAAGTTAAGGGGTAAGAAAGGAATGCACTGGGAGGAGAAAAGGAGAGGTAGAATGGGGTGTAAATTACCTTCCACAAAAGAGGCAATAAAAAGTTTTTACAGTGAAGGGGAAGAGGAGGGAGGTGAAAGTGAATGAATGAGCCTTACTCCATCAGAATGAGCTTAAAGAGGGAATAATATACATACTCAATTGGGGAGAGAAATCTATCTTACTTTACAGGAAAAGTAGAGGAGAGAATGGGATAAAATGGGGGAGTAATAGAAGAGAGGGCAGACTAGGGGAGGGGTAATCAGAAGCAAACACTTTTGAGGAGGGACAGGGTAAAAGGAGTGAATAGAATAAATGGGAGCGGGGAGACAGGATGGAGGGAAATAGTCTTTTACAACATGACTATTATGGAAGTGTTTTGAAACTACACATGTATAACCTACATCGAATTGCTTGCCTTCTCATTGAAAAGCCTAGAAAGAAAGACTTACAATGCAAAGTAAAATGTAATGAGTACAAAGTTACAGCAATATTGTAGGATGATTAGCTGTGAATGACTTAACTATTCTCAGCAATACAATTATCCATGACAGCTCTGGAAGACTTAGGATGAAAAATGCTATCCATCCCCAGAGAAAGAACTGATAGTATCTGAAAACAAACTCAAGCAACTTTGGGATTTTTTTTCCACTTTATTTTTCTTGAGGTTTTTTTTTTATCTATGTTTTCATTCACAACATGATTATTTTGGATATGTTTTGCAAGACTACACCTGTATAACCTACGTGGAATTGCCTGCTTTCTCAATGAGGGAGGATGGGAAGGGAAGAAGGGAGAGAATTTAGAACTCAAAGTTTTAAAAACAAATGTTAAAAAATTATTTATATGTAACTAGGGAAAAATTAAATACTAAACGAATACAAAAAACTACAGCATAATAAAGTTTCCTCATAATTCCATAATAAAGTTTTCTGACAAGACAAAAAACTGGATTAAACCAAAGAGAACTGAGCTAGTTCCAGAATTGAGTCAGCTGATGGAGTCAGTTTGGTTCACACAAATCTCACAATTCCATCAGTTATAAGGTTTGGCTCTCTGGGAGGGATAAGGGAAGGATAGAGTAGGAAATACAGGTAATATAAAGACAAATTATATCAATAGAGCATTTTACAACAAAATACATTGTTGCATACCCAAAATTTTATTACACAAATACATATTCCACTTTTCCTTAAGAACATTTCCTAATTTTTTACCATCCCTTATACAAAATTATCATGAGTCATAAGAAACCTAAGAAAAAAATCAAATGAGGTAATTCATGAGAATATTCAGGAAAACTTTCAAAGAAGATATTGGATGCAAAACCTAGGAAAGTTCTGAGTCAGGGTCACAATATATAATATGGATTGAATGTAATTTCAAGAGGGAGACTGTAGACACAAAACTGGAAGCCGGGGCTTGAGGCTGAAAAAGAAATCACTCCAAGGTAAGGACCCAATAAAAGGGGTGCCTTAAATGCCCACAGCAAAATGGATACATAAGATAAAATATACAATTTTACAGTGGCTAAGACAAAAATGAAGTACCTATATTTTTCTGAGGCAATTTCCTTCAAACTGGTTTAAAAAGCACAACAAACATTTTTTTGTTTGTTCCTAGCTCCAGAACTCAATAAATATTTGTTGAATGTTAAATGGATGAAAAGATAAATAATGTTAGATACATACCATATAGTTTGTGGAACTGCCTTGCTTCAACACAGCTGCCTGGTATTTGGCCATCCTGTCTTTTATTGATGTTTCAGAAAGTCGAGGGATCTCTAGACTTTTTTTACTCTCACTTCTCTCTGAACTAAATGTAGAGGATGACAACTGACCTGGAAAAGGCAAATAAATAGCATCTTTTTTTACAAGGCAAAATAAATAGCATCTTTTTTACACATTTTAGTGTTGATTCAAGGTTCTAAATTCTGAGTTGTTTTTACATATAATGGCTAATTTTCTCTATTAAAGGTACAAAGAAAGGAACCAGGAAACTTATGATGCTCCAAAAATCTCATTTACCCACTTAATATTAGAATGCAAGTTTTTTTATATGCATTTAACCCTTTCCTATTCTGTCTTATATCGAGCAATAATTAATAAATATTTAATAATCAATTCTTTGGAGATACCTTATTCTGCAAAAGACTAAAATTAAACTAAATACACCATATTTTGAATGCTGCAATAAATTTTAGCAAGTTTTTTGTAATGCTTACCTTTGACACTGTGAAAGGTACAGTACATAAAATACAATTCACACTAAATTGCTAGGCAGGTTCATTAGAGACTTAAAATTGGTGAATCTTTTGGCAATTAAGTCCTTTGAGGCTAGCCCAACGCTGCCATGTAGCATTTACAGTTCAGACTTTTGGCACACAATTAAGGGAGAAAAGTTTGGAAATGAAAAGTCTGAAAATACAAAGAAGTCATCTGTAGAGAGAATTATTAAATACAAACAAAGGCAGCATTTTCATATAATGGTTTATGTCCCTGTCATTCCAAACCTTCAAGTGAGACTTTTCAAATGAGATAATGTAAGTAAAACACTTTGCAAGCCATAGACACTATATAAATGTCAACTTTTTTTCCTGCCATTCTCCCTGATAGTGCTAGCCAGCAGTCCTGAATGTCTTACTACTCTTTAGAACTTCCTGAACAACTCTTCTTACCAGGGCCAGTTTCCAAGTCTTCCAGAGAAAGGCAGTTTTCAGAGATTCTTCTTCCTCCTGCACTTCTGCTTTGGTCCCAAAGAATCTATTTATAAAATAAAATGCACCAATGAGTTTTGCAGAAGAGATGAGGAATAGTTGATGTAATATTCAGAAAGGTATAGGTGTTACTAGTCAAATTCCTTGTGTTTGGTCTAGAAACCTAACAAGAGTTAAATGCCATACAGACTTTGAGAAAAAAAAACACAATTAGTATCATGGACACCAAATAAACCAGAACATATTTAGGAATCTAAGAAAATTAATTTTAGTCATATTGGTCCTTTAAAATGATATTCATTACTGGAAAGCAACTATGTAAAGTAAATAATCTATTCCACCCTTAGTTCCCCAAACTTTGATCAGTGCCCTGCCTAATTGACTGCCACCTCTAGTAGTAAAAGCTAACCAGCATAAATGAAAGGCTTCAAGCCTCAGATACCCTGGGCATACAGCTTTCAAAATTAACTAGCAAGTCCCCAACGATCCCTGGAAGTTACAGTCATTTCTTTCATTCCTATTAACAAAACAAAAAAAAACAAAACAGGGGGGAAAGTTTTACTGGTGCCTTTTACTTTTAAAATTATTTTTGGAGACCTCCCTGTTCACACACCTTCTCTGTAACAAAGAAAAGGAAAATCAATGGACAAGAGTACTTGATAATGTATACAGCACTCCATACTAGTTGTTTCCCTTTACTGCTGTCCATCCCCATCTCTCTACCAAAAGGAAACACCTGTTGCTAACTGTCAATAAAAATTTAAAACTTTGATCTCTGATAACTCAAGCACAATTTAAGAAACTGAAACCATTAGTTTTAAAGGAATTTTTCTTTCTTGACAAAATGGGAAAGAGCACTTTGATGTATCTGTTATTTCATTTTGTTATTAGTAATGGAGATGACTTCCAGATCTAAATAGCTTCCTTTATTTTCTCTTCTGATTTCCTGTCCCATATCACTAACTGCCTCTTGAAGCACAACCAACTGGTTATTCCCAAGGTATCTCAAATTCAACATGTCATGCTCAGTCAAAAACAACTTACTATCTTTCCCCCCAAAATTTTGATTCGTTAAAACTACATAACCTTGGTCCTTCCCTTCCCAATCTACTTATACTTTGCTCCTTTCCACATACTCTACGATTCTTGAGATACTTGTCTCCTTGATGACTCTGCCTCTTAGAAACTCTGGCTTCCTTTATGGCACTGGTCAAGCACCATTTTCTGCAGGAGGTTATTTCTGATGCTTTTAATGTTATTGCTTTCCCCCAGTAGGATCTCACCTCAGACACTTGACACTCACTAGCTGTGTGACCTTGGGCAAGTCACTTAACCCCAACTGCCTCATCCTGGGTCATCTCCAATCATCCTGATGAATATCTGGTCATTGGATTCAGATGGCTCTGGAGAAGTGAGGCTACTGATCTGTACAGCCCTCCCTCATTCAAAACAAAGTCAAGTGCTAGTCATGTCATTATTTCTCTGATAGCATTGTCTTCTTCAGCAATGAAGGACAAACACACACACAATATATATGTACTTTTAATGTATATATTTGCACTTACTGTTTCTGCCAGTAGAACAGAAATTCCATAAAAAACATTTTTGTCACTTTTTTTGTGTGTCTCCAGTACTTAGCACAGAGGCTGGAAGATAGTGGTTAAGAAATGCTTATTGATTAGTGTGGGTGCTTCTCTACCAATTCAGACTTTAAAAGTTCTCTATGCTTTCTTATCTTGCAAGGTTCTTGTTCTCCAAAAATCCTCCAAAAGGAATATACGCATGTAATAAGAATTAAAGATCTTCCCCACTTATTAATGGGCCTGCTCATTAAGTGAATCCAGCCTGATTTTTTTCCTAGCCAATTCTGAGTTTAGTAACTAATGGCTGATTTCCCCTCCTCTCCCTGCCAAAACAAAAAAACAGCTCATAGTTTCATTTATTAATTCAACAGGTCTATTTAGTAATCTCCAGATGTCCATTATATCTAACTTTCTTAAGATTCTATTCTATCCTATTCTTTCACTTCTTTTTTTTTTGTTTTTTGGTTAGACTTATCTGGGTCTGAGAGGGATAAATTCAAGTCCCCCACAATTATAATTTTACTGCCTATTTCTACACTGTAACATTTTACTTTTCCTTTAAGTATCTAGATGCTACACTATTTGGTGCACATATGTTTAATGTTGATATTAACTGCATTCCTCTTTCTTACTCCTTAATTTTATTTTTTTAGGTATCATTCCATCATAGTCAATTCACAGCCATGCCCTCTGTCTGTCTGTCTATCTACCTATCTCTTATAATTGTTCTAATAATGATGAAGTTCTTAGGAGTTACAAATACCTTTTGGTTAACCTTATTGAATAGCTTCTGATTTCTCTTTCTTGTTTTTTTATACTTCTCTTGAGTTTATACCTGAAAGCCAAATTTTCTATTCAGCTCTAATCTTTTCATCAGTAATGCTTGAAAGTTCTCTATTTCACTAAATATACTTTTTTGCCCTGAAGAATTATAATCAGTTTTGATGGATAGGTGACTCTTGGCTGTAATTCTTTGTCTTCTGGAATGTCATATTCTAAGCCTTCTAGTCCTTTAATGTAGAAGTTGCTAAATCTTGTGCTATCTTGACTGTAGTTTCATGATATTTAAATTGTTTCTTTCTGGACACTTGAATTACTTCCTCTTTGACCAAGGAGAACCTCCTTGATCTGGAATTTGATGGCAATATTCCAGGGAGCTAATTTTGGGATCTCTTTCAAGAGGAAATTGGTGAATTCTTTCCATTTCTATTTTCCTCTCTGATTCCAGAATATCAAGGTAGTCTGCCTTGAGAATTTTTTGAAAGATGATATCTCAGCTCTTTTTTTGATCATGACTTCAGGTAATCCAAGAATTCTTAAATTACCTATCTCTCCTCAATCTATTTTCCAGGTCAACTGTTTTTCCAATGAGATAGTTCACACTTTCTTCTATTTTTTTCATATTGTTTCTTGATGTCTTGTGGAGTCATTAACTTCCACTTACCCAATTCTACTTTGTAAGGAAAATTAACCCTAATGATTTAAAACTCAAAATCACCTTAAACCCAAGGACTCCAGATTTCTGGAAGAACTCACTATCTGACGAAAACAGGACAACTGGAAAACAGTATGACAAAAACCAAGCATACATCAAGATCTTACACCATATACCAAGATAAGGTCAAAACAGGTACATGATTTGGACATAAAGGGTGAAACTATAAGCAAATTTAGGACAGCCTATCAGATCTATGGAGAAAGGAAGAATTTATGACCAAACAAGACAGAGAACATTATGAAATGCAAGATGGACAATTTTGAGTACATTAAAAAATTTTTGCACAACGCCAATGCAACCAAGATTAGAAGGGAAGTAGAAAGCTGGGAAACAATTTTTACAGCCAGTGTCTTTCATAAAGGCCTCATTTCTAAAATATATAGAGAACTGAGTCAAATCCATAAGAATACAAGTCACTCCCCAATTCATAAATGATCAAAGGATATGAACAGGCAGTTTTCAGATGAAGAAATTAAAGCTATCTATAGGCATATGAAAAAATGCTCTAAATCACTACTGATCAGAGAAATGCAAATCAACACAACCCTGAGGTACCACATGTTAAAGCAAGCACCCTGGCATACACAGGAGCGCCTGCTATATAGGTTCCTAGATCTGCTTTTCTAAAATGAAAGCAACTTTTGGGGGGTCAACAGTCTACTTTCATCAAGCACATATATCATTCACTCAGTTCAGGAGGAAAAGTCAGAAGCCTGAACTTTAAAGAAAATATAAAAAGAAAAATAAAGACCAACAGACAGGGCTTCCAACTGTCTCACCATAAGCAATACATACAACACAGATCAACAGAAAAGAGCTGACCATTACATACATACATATATAGTTATCAGAGAGAGAAGCACCAACATCTGGGTTTCCAAAGTCAGGGAGGTTCTTTAGCGGTTACCCAGAGTCTTGTCTGGCCAAAGGAACACTTCCAGTGAGTAAACCCCAAAGTAAAACCTCACCTCAGAGTATTTATACACTTTTCAGAGCTGCAGGGCATGACCCTCTGATCCAGCACCTCAAGAGAAATTAACAAAAGGTATTGAGGCCTATTAATGGGCAGGGAAGATTTTTAACCCTACCCCCAAACCATTAACTTTACATTAACATTGTACCACATCACGTCTATCAGATTGGCTAACATTACAGGAAAATGACAAATGTTGGAGAAGATGTGGGAAAACTAGAACAGTAATGCATTATTGGTGGAGTTGTAAACTGATCCAAGCACTCTGGAGAACAATTTGGAACTATGCCCAAAGGACTATAAAATTGCACATACCCTTTAACCCAGTAATAGCAGTTCTATGTCTATATCCCAAAGAGATCATAAAAAAGGGAAAAGGACCCACATGTACAAAAATATTTGTAGCAGTTCTTTTTGTGGTGGCTAAGAATTGGAAATTGATGGGATGTCCATCAAATGGGGAATGGCTGAACAAGTTATGGTACTATTGTAGTACTACAGTACCATTGTACCATAAGAAATGGTGAGCAGGCAGACTTCAGAAAAACCTGGAAAGACTTGCATGAAGTGATGCTGAGTGAAGTGAGCAGAACCAGGAGAAAAAACACTATACACAGTAATAGCAGCACTGTGCAATGACCAATTTTGCTAGACTTAGTTCTTCTGAGCTATGCAATGATCTAAGATAATTCCAAAAGTTTCATGAAAATACTACCCATATCCAGAGAAAGAACTAAGGAATCTGAATGCAGATCGAAGCATACTATTTTCTTTCTTTCATTTTTTCTTTCTTGTGATTTTTCCCTTTTGTTCTGATTTTTCTTTCATAACATGAGTAATGTGGAAATATTTTTAATATGCGTATATCAGATTGCATGCCGCCTTGGGGTGGGAATAGGGTGGAGGGAGGGGGGGAGTTTAGAACTCAAAATCTTGTAAAATAGAATGGTGAAAACTAAAACAAAAAAACTCAAAATCATTCTAATTCTGCCACATCACACTGTATAGCTCTACTATACAAACAGCAGCCATGTTCACAGATGACACTGGAATTAGACTGGGAGTCAGAACTCTTCTTTGGAAATTAAACCTTGTACATCCTTGAGAATGGCAATCACAGGCAGAGGGAAGAGTATAAGTCTGGCAGGACATTGCACAACCACATACATTTTCCTTTCTTCCAAATACATTTCTGATTTGCTAGTCAGCAAAATGAACGAAATTCCAAAGGCTTAATCCAAGGGCTGTACTGAAAAATGATCACTGTGAAAAATTAGAACTTTTCAGGATATGAAAAGCTATTCCATTTGCTTCTCCTCTAACAAAAAAAGACCCCTGACCTACATAAGAGAGGCAGAATTTCAAATGTTTTACCTTTTGTGAAAGGTAAGCATGCATACAATGTTAAAAGAACATGCTGTCTGTGGAGCTTTTGGTTTTCTGTCTCTAGTTCTATTTTCACATTCTGTGTCACTGACTTCCCTCCACTAAAGCTTTCAGATACCATTTCAACTTGAAGAGGAGGCCAGTTTTATGCTACTCATTTTATACTAAGTTACAGAGAAAGAGAGACTTTCCCTTCCATACTGTCTTTTTTTTCTTTAAAGATAAAACTCTTTACACATTCCCTAACAGTCCTTCCAAACCACAAACCACAGCTTCTAGGACTTAAATTCCAATTCCAGCAAGAGAAACTCATTTTTCTCTATATGAAGCTTATTGCCCAGGTCCTGGGAATCCAACCAGGAATAGTTTCATGGGTTGTACATGGTTGGTGTCAATGATAACCACCTCAATATTATTATTCAAATCAATAACATAAAATAGAAGAAAACATAGCTGTCCTGATACCCACATCTCCTCTCTTACCTATTGTCTCCACAATTTATCCTTTAGGTACCTGAGAGAGTCTAAAATATTATAATCCATTAACAGAAGAGGGGAGGAGAGGTGGGAAGACAAGATCCTTAAAGACATTTAGGAAGAACAAATCATGCAAAACTAACATAATTCCTTTATTTTTAAAGAAAATGAATAGTTGGATAAATTAAATTAATAACATAAATGGTTCTCGTTCAGTGACCCTGGGAAAGTCACTTAATCTCTCAGTCTGTTTGCTCTTCCATAAAAGGAGGATACCTCACAGGGTTATCGTGAGGAACAAATGAAAGAACAGGTATAGCACTTTGCAAATGTTAACATAATTGTATAAATGCTAGTTGTTATTTTTACTATTATAATTATTATCTTGATTTCAGCAAAACACTCGATAAAGTCTCTTACCACATGGTTGTAGAAACTATGGGCAAGGGACTTAAGGGCAGAGTTTTTGTTTTCTATCTGAAGCACCAAACACCAACATCGTCCAAGGACTGAACAAACTGTAGTATATTAACAGAATGGAATATTATGGAACTATAGAAGACAATAAAAATAAAAGAATACGAAATATCACTTTATATGAACTGATCCAAAGCAATAACAGTGTACACATAAGACTCACTCAGCTACTTACACATTTTGACTCAGCTGGGTTTACACCCCTTAAAGTGGTTACTAAGGGCAAGAAGAGAACCATGTATATTACTGTATATACTCATAGAAGCACTATTTTTTTGTTCTTACTATAACTTTAACAAAATTTTCTTCTTTTGATAACTTTTGTGTTTAATACCACATTCATTTCCAAAAATATCCTACAAGAGTATACCCCAATGAGCAAGATGGTAACAAATTTTAAAACAGAAAAAAAGCAGTTCAACAATGCAAAAGTAATTTTTGCTTTTCTTTGTATCCTCAGCAGTGTTACAGTAGTACAACAATACAGAACCTGACACACAGTAAGTGCTTAATAAATGCTTATTGATTTACTGACAAAACTAACCCAAATTGACAGTCTTTTTTTAAAAAAATTAATTGATGTTTTTTTTTAATTCTCACAAACATCCTATGAGATGTGTTCCAGGCATTATTATTTCTAGTTTACAGATGAGGAAACTGAGGCTGAGTGAGGTGAAATGACTTGTCCAAGGTTATACTTCTGGCCAATGTCAGACACAGAACTTGAATCTGGGTTCCTAGTGCCATTCTTTATCCACTTTAACATGTTAGAAGCTTTATTTGTAATAGAAGAAAGGTGGAAACATTATATGCCCAATATTAGGGGAATGGCTGAACAAATTTTATATGAATGTAAAGGAACATATAAGGAATGGCAGTAAATATGAATAATTCAGAAAAATATGAAAATACTTACAAGAAGTAAAGTTGAATTGAGAAAGTAGACTACCTAATATCTGAAACTATGTAAATAAAGACATTAAAACAGCACAGAAGCTTGGATTAAATTTAATTAATAATATTTACATGTGTCTCTCCTGTCTGTTACACCAGAAATTTTAAAAGCGACATACACTATTAGTTGGAATCACTCCTGTAGGTGGTTTTACCTATTACCATTTTAGGGATATAAATGTGGTGGGATGGAAAATTGCATATTTGTTAGAAGGTGTCTGATTTATGAAAATAAAATGCACCCACAAAAATTTTAGGGCGAAAGAATGACATATACAATGACTACAACTATACTTTAAAGAAAGAAAGTCAAAAGTGATAAAAGGTTCAGATAGGATAAGGAAAGGCCGAAAAATAAATAATTTTCATTTGTTAATTTGAGCTCAAACATTGCATAAAGTGGTCACAGAATATGAAGAGTTTTGAAATGTCAGAAAAAGGTAAATAATCGGATCCAAAAATAATAAGAAATTTTTAAAAAATGTTAATACTAGAAAATAATTAAAATAATATAAATTATTGGTAGCTAATAATCAAGAAATATAATAACCACCAGAAAAATGAAAATGAAAACTTTTGGGTATCACACCTCACATTTTTCATGCTAGCAAAGATTCCAAAAAATGGGGAAACTCATTGTTAGACAGGGCTCTGGAAAGATAAATAGGCTAATTCATGAGTGAATTGGTTCTACTGTTCTAAAAAAAACATTTGAAACTATGCAAGAAAAACTAGTCAGTGTTCATATCCTTTGACTCAGAGATTCTACTACTGGTCTATTTTAGATGAAGGTAGCTGACAGTAAGAAAAGATCTATATGCTCAACAATGCTTATATAGGAGCACTACTTATAATAATAAAAAGGTGGAAATAAATCAGCAGCCTAAAGCTTGGTAAAACTGAACAAATCATGGTGTGTAAATGTAATAAATATTATTACTAAGCAAAGAATGAACAGAAAGAAACCAGAGAAATATAGAAATATTTGTCTGAAGAAATGCTGAAGGAAGATAGTAGCGCTAATACACAAATATCAAAATAAATAAAGTCAAAGTGTAGAAACAAGAAGATTCTGGTCAAATAAAAGTCAGTACTATATTGTAAAGTTTGAAAGACATGTTACCTTTCCTGATCAACTCATTTTTCCAAGCAATGTACTTGGAACTGGGATCCATGTGAATGTCTGTTGCAAAGTGTCTATTATGTCAAGTTAATATATACCACTGATATTTTATACTAAAATTCATGTGATTATTTCTATTACAGTTTTATCAAGAAAATATTTTATTCCTCATTTCATGTTTATTTGATTATTTTTTATCAATCAATCAATGGGAATTTATTAAGTCCTACCATATGCAAGGTACTGTGGTGGGCCTTGGAGTCACAAGTACAAAAATGAAATGGTCCTCTGTTTCTCTCTCCCTCTCTGTGCTTTCTTTCAAACCTTTTCATCCCTCCTCAAACCTCCCATTGTCCCCCCTCTCCTCCCAACCCTCAGAGCTGAGAAGCTTGCCTCATATTTTACTGAAAAAAATTGTGACAATTTTCTGAGAGCTCCCTGTTCCCCCTTCCTCCTCACTTCCTATCACTCAGATGTCTCCTCCTTAACCCTCATCTCACATGACAAGATAGCACTTCTTCCCAAAGCTGACCCCTTGGCACACAGAAGCAATTCTGTTCCACCCCATCTTCTCCAGCAGACTGTTTTCTCTATCATGCCTATACTTTCACTTAACTTCAACCTTTCCCTGTCTTATGGTATTTTCCCTGCTGCCTATGAACATGCCCACATCTCTCCTAAAGTTAAAAAAAACAAAACAAAACAAAAAAAACCTTCATTGGATCCTTCTGTTTCCCCGACCTTTCAATATCTCTCCTTTCTTTTGTGCGAGGTCATCTATAATAGGGGTGTCCACGTCCTCTCCTCTCACTCTTTTAGTTCTCTAACGTTTGATTCCTGACCTCATCACTCAACGGAAACTGCTCCCTCAGAAGTAATGCTCTTTTAATAGCCAAGTCTAACAGCCTTTTTCTCAGTCCTCATCTCTCTTGACCCCTCTTTAGTCTCTGATACCTTGATCATCCTCTTTTCTTTCACATTCTCTTCTCTATAGTTTTCATGATACTACTCTCTATTGGTTCTCCTCCTACCCATCTGACTGCTCCTTCTCAAACTCCTTTGCTGGATCTTCATTCAAGTTATGTTGGTTAACTGTGGGTGTCTCCCAAGGCTCTGTGCAGGCCTTTCTTTTGTTCTCGCTCTATAAGATTTTGCTTATAGATCTCCACTGCTCCAATGGATCACATTATAACGTATACCAATTATTCTCAAATCTACTTATCGAGCACTAATCTCTCTACTAACCTCCAGCCTCACACCTCCAACTCCCTATTAGACATCTCATCTCAAATTGTATCTCCCATAGACATGTTAAAACTCAACAAAAGTGAACCTATTTCTTTCAACTTGCCCAGGGTCACAAACCTGGTAAGTGTCTGAGGCAAATTTGAACTCAGGTCTTCCTGACTCTAAGCTTAGCACCCTATACACTGAGCCATCCAGCTGCCTCTTGCCCTTTGACCTTATTTTACCCAATGTGTGTGTGTGTGTATGTGTGTGTAACACAAAATCTCAGGGGTGGAAAGAATCCTAGAGGTTATATATTTTTTCCTGTATCTATCATTTGTGAAAGAGGACCTTGCTAGAACTGTCAATAGTACATAATATTTGCAATCTTTTCTAGTCATGACTACAGGATGCTTTGATCAGTCTACCACACATACAAAGTAATTTTTAACATATGCTTCGCAAGAAGACTGACTGAGGTACTGAGTATAACTGTGATCATAAAAGTTAAATTTAAAAAGGAATCACACCTCTTAAGGGATCTATCTTATCTTCTGTTTTATATTTAGTACAAAATTTGGTAACACCTCCACTAGAGGGAAGGTAAGGCTAGACCATTTAGTAACTCTAATAAAATACTGGAAGTATTTGGATTATTTAAATATTTCCATTATTCATGTTCTTGCTGCCTCCAAACCAAGGATAACTAAAATTGGCAACCATGGAGAATTCCTGTAATTTGTACTTAATATCTTTAGGTTCACTAATTTTCACTGAAAAACAAATAACAGCTTTCATCACATCTTCCTCACAATCTACATTCTAAAGGAGTTCCTATTATCCTATAAATACTATACCACATTTCTATGGCTTTTTCACATCCCCAGGAAAAGTTTTTTCCTTCAAGCCTTAGGTAAATTAAAGCTCAATCAACACTAGCAATAATTACATACAGAAAACTAGGTGCCACACGCAGTCCTGTAGTCCAGTTTAATTTATTTCTAGTCCACTGTTTAGAGCGGTCCACAATAGTTTCCCAACACAGAAAATAGTAATTATTTAAATAGCTGTAAACCCCAATAAGGCCAAGTGCAGTTCATAAGACCGTCCTGAGCAATCTCTTAAGTGTTACAACTCTTTAAAACAGTGAGTGGAAAAAGCACAAAAGATTGTAGCCAAATGTTGGCACTTCTCAAACACTTCCACACCACCAGGTTACCCAACACCATCTTCCCTCTGGATAGGCTCCTATGCCAGAGTTCAGACTACATACAAGCTTTGCTCTGGCCCACAATCTCCTGGTCAACAACTTGGGGGGAAAAATGCAAAGAAGAAAAGACAATGCTTCTCTTTAGATCTTGCATGTGTTAGCACTTTGCATTACTATCCCAGTCATTTTCTACCTTAGATCAGTTTCAACATGCATCCAGGCCTTTCTCACTGTATCTGCATTGTATGTGCCAGCATGACATCAGCTCTTCTACCCCTAATAGGGTCTGTGAGGTGGCAACTTACAATGGTGCTTTGAGTTACAGCAAAGCCCTTTACCCTCATTTTAGATTTCTGAAATTTTTCTCCTTTCATTTAAAATTCCTTTTTCTCTTGATAAAGTCCATGAAGAAGAAAAGTGGATTTAGCAGGCCTATAGTATGAAATAGGGTGGAAATAGAATTTAAGTAGGAAAAAAGGCCTCCGGCAATACATGCTTCATTTTATTAAAAAACAGTAAAAAATTGTTGCACAACACCATTAATGACAATTAGTTTCAATGCTAGGATAAACAGAAAGCCAATTTTTTACTCCATGGAGAAAACTAATCTTTGAAATTGGAGCACCTTTTTCTTTTAAAAATCTTCCTACTTCCTCACATCTATTTTTCCAAATCTAATTTAATCAAGAACTTTTCATGGGACCAAACTTGAGGAGGACTGTTTTTTTTAAAGTTCCAAGAAGAGATCAGCTTGTTCATAGCCTACTTGGTTCTCCAGGCCTTAAGAAAAGGACTCACTGCTCCTTTTTAATTCAAGTAGCAAAAAGATTTCCTCACAAAAACAGTTTGTAAATAGATATTCAGGCTAAATATTTAGTTTTGTATAATCAACCTTCCAATCTAGATGGTATGTAGAGCAATGGCTTATTCGCCATCAAATCTGTTTATTTAATCATAATGAATGTTGTAACAAACCATTCCATTGAAACAACCAAATATGTAGGAAACTATGAGAAAACTGGAAAAATCTACCAACTCTGAGGCCCCTAGACTGTATTATAAGTCACTGGCATATGCAACTCATTTTCTAGTTAATTCCCTCTAGGGACCTAGTCTGCAGTCCACATGCAGGATCAAATTTCATTAGCAGTTGTAGGAAAATGCAAGCCCTATGTATTTGCAAGTCAAAACTAGTGAAGGCAAAGGCTAGGCTTACCATCTTCACTTATTTTTTTTTCCCTGGGAAAGGATTTTAGCTGATAGAAAACATTTGTTGAGAGCACAAAGGAGAAAGTTTAAAAGAAAGGATTCAGCTGGGAAAGAGACAAGTCATAATGCTGAAACTTTAGCATAACACTGCATCTGTAGCTGTGTCAAAGTAGATAGAATCTTAACCATGATTTCACAATTAAGCCTTAAAATGACAAAAGCACAGAAAGAAAAATTAAAAGCACAAGACACAATTTTCAGCTTATTCCACATCTTTTCCCATTCCTATGGATTAGCTTGAATTTACTCTGTTAAAAAAATCAGATTATGACTATGAAATTAATTTGAAACTGAAACCCACAATTAATCCACTACCTACAAAGCAAAAAAGATATCGATTGTAATAGCCCTTACATACTTAACCTATTGATTTTCTTGATGCACTAGAAAAGTAGATGGCTTAATTTTTAAAGTTTGTAATCTGCCCCCTTCTTACCTTTGTCTGAGCTGTATCTCCCTTCTCAAACATCATCTTAAGTCTGTTGAGTGGGACGTTATATTTTTCTATTTTGCCTGCAGCATCTGGGTTCTCATTGGCTTCAGGTTTTCCTATTTCTTGCTTGGATTCTCTCAGGCAGTTTTCCATTTTGTCAGTCTCTAGTGAAAGGGCTTTAAATTCTTCACTGTGATTGTTGGGATACTGAGCCTGGATAATGGCTTTTGAAGAAGACTGAAGTCTAGATCTGGTATCAATCCCTTCTACTTGAATAGTTTCAGCTACTGAAGAAGTGTTGTTTTCCACTGGAACACAGGGATGGTCGCCCTTCAGTTTCACCTCAGCACTGCTGTTCCGTAAGGAGTCTGCCTGAAGCTCCGTTCCCAGCTCTGGATTCTCCCACTTCTTCTTTAACACGCTCAGAGTTCCCTTTCTAAAATGCTGGGGGAAGTTCTCAGTGTTCTAGAAGAAAGAGAAATTACTGCTAGTTATAACCTGTCTATTGAAGCATCAAACATATTCTTTGTAAAATGAAAGTTAAAACTCCGAACCGCTCCTTGTTCACTGCTGTCTCAGACAGCTGTGAACAGTTACCACGGTGCCACATGGAGAAAGCCTACACCCCAGGGGTGGGAGGGGGAAAGAGAAAGAAAGTCAGAGACTGAAGCAGGAAGTGATAAAACAGGAGAGACTTATAAGGGAAAAATGGGAAGAAAGAAAAGTCCCAATCTAATGGTAGTTACCTTGGAGACAGAGGTTTTCACTCTAAGAATTAAGGGAAAAGGAACAGTATCTAAATGCCGGAAGTGTTAAGCATTATGTCTAAACTAGTAAGAATTTAATGTAAGGTTTTTAAGGAATAGTGAGAGAGGGTAGCTGAAAGCATACAGCTCATTCCAGACAGTATTAATAAGCTGAAACATCTTAGAAACAATTTTATGCGTGCATAAATTATATAATTTTTTTAAGCTCTCCCACCTATTCTCAGACTTCACTTGTCGCTTTTATGAAGAAAATCACCAGATCTTGTTTCTAGCTTTTCCTTGAGCACTAATCCGTACATCTCCAGTGCCTGCTTACATAACTCTGCCTTCATCTGCCAGGAGCACTTGAAGCTCAAGACGTTTACTTACCGCCCCTTGGACCCTGCCTGACACCATCAAGTCACCCAGGCTAATCTTTCATTCTTCTTCTCCCTTCGTCTCACCTCCCCATTCAATTAGTTGTCAATTCCAAAGTCTAGTTAACAGTACCTTCATCTCACAGGGTTGTTGTGAGTATCCAATAAGAGAATTATGCAACATATTTCGCAAACCTTAAAGCCCTGTGTAAAATTCTGTTGTTGTTCTACCTCTATGTTCTCTCACTTCCACTGCCATTCATTTTCTATGACATTGTCACACTCCAGCCGAAGTCCTCTTCAGTTCTTCCCTGGACAACATTAAGAGCCTTCTAAACTGGTTTCTCTGTCTGGAGCCACTCCCTTACCCAATTCAGCTTTCACAGAACTGTCAACATAATCTGCTTAATATACAGGTCTGACAAGTCGTTATGCTGGTCAAAAACTTTCAATGGTTCTTGACTGTCTATAGAAAAAATACAAACTTCTTAATCTGTAATATATATGTAATACCTATTGCTCTTACAAGTACTGTTGCACTATTATTATTTTTGCTGCTATTACTATGGTTATTAACCTTCACAAACCTGGCTCCAACCAACCTTTTAAATCTTATTTCACTAAAACTTTATGAAATGCACCTTACCTTCCAAACAAACTATACCATTAGTTATCCCCCTATTTCATCTTATATACCCAATCTATACCCTCTTTACATCCACACAAGCTATCTTCCATGCCTGCAGCTTAGTTCTTTATCCCAGACTGTGTAAATCTTCAAGACCCAGCTCACAAGCTATTTTCTTGATGAAGACTTCCCTGGTCCTTTTAGCTGAAAGTAACTTCTTCCTCCACAATGTTTTCTACAGTACTTGATCCGGATCTTTCCTTTGCCCCTATCACATTCTACCATATATCATAGCATCTCAGAATCAGAGGAGACCTGAGGGATCACCTAATCTAACCCATAATGAAACTGGAATTTCCTAACATTCCTGAACAAGCAGAATGCTATATTATAGCCTCTGATTAAAGACTACTTACTATAAAGAAAAAATCACTACCTCCTGAGGCCATCTATTTCACTGCTCTATTAAGAAAGTTTTCTTTAAATCAAGCCAGAAATCTGCTTCTCTGCAAATTATACCCACTGCCCCTAGTTCTACTTTCAGAAGCCACATAGAACAAGTGTAATTCTTCTCTCATGTGAGTTATTCCCAAAACTTAAAGAACACTATTCTAGCCCCGGCAAGCCCTCTCTTTAGGTAAAATATACCTACTTCTTCAAACTATGATATAGCCTCCAGTCCTCAGAACCTGGTTACCTTCCACTAGATATTTTCCAACTTATCTACATCCTTCCTAAAATAAAATAATAAAAACTTAAATACTTCAGATGTATTCTAACCACGACTATACAGTATAAAGCAGGACAATCATGTCTCTCATTCTGGACACTCTGCCTTATTTAATATATCTTGGGAATGTATTTCTTATCTGTTATATACCTGCTATTGACTTGTATTGAGCTTGTAATCCACTAAAATCTCTAGATCTTTTCATACAAACTACTGTCTAGTCCCAACTCTCTTGTTTGGTAATATTTGCACAGTTGCTTTTTTGAACCCCGATGAAAGACTTCACTTTTATTCCTATTCAGTTGCATCCATCATTCCAGCCTGTTGAGAGGTTTTGGAGGGACTTTTAGACACCCAGTGTATCAGTTGTCTGTCTCAATTTCACTTCACCTGAAAATCTGATCAGCATAACACCCGTGGCTCCATTGTATCTATTTATATATTTTTTAGCTATACTTACATATGTATATTGTGGAAGAGAAGAACTGTTTAATTTTGTCTTCTTATCCCTAGCATCTTATATATAGGGAGAAGGCCTTTAATAAATGTTGGTTGATTTTTGATTCAATCAAGTCACTGGTAAGGACGTTGAATAGCACAAAGGAAAGGAAAGCTCCTCAGGGCACTCTCCTTAATTCATTGTGCATTTAATAAGCACTGGGGCAGCAAGGAGCCAAGTGGAGAGAGCATCAGGAAGACCTGAGTTCAAATCCAACTTCAAACACTTCCTAGCTGTGGGGCCTTGGCAAGAATCTCATCTGTAAAATGGGGATAATAACAACACCTATCTCCCAGGATGAGGAGCAAATGAAGGCAGAAAAAAAGGGAGCAGTCCTTGCTATCCAAGAGCTTTCTTTTTACAGGGAGGACACAACAGGTATATAGATAAGTACTGTAAATGCAACTCCATTCCAGTGGAATTTGACTTGAAGAGACCTAGGGATTTCAAGAGATCTAAGAGAAGAGGGAGTACATTTCAGGCATGGAGGACAATCTCCCTCTCAAGTTGACCTCATATGATTAATGGCTATTTTTTTGGCCTGACCATTAAACCAATTTTGAATCTACCTAACTGGTCTATTTTCTAATCATATTATCTGGAAGGGACCTCAGAGGCAATTTTGTCCAAATTAAACCAATATGTATAGGAATATCCTCTAAAACATCCCCCCAAAGGGTTACTCAACTTCTACTTGATAAGCTTCTAATACCTGGAAACAAATTATCTCCTAAAACTGACCATTATACTTTTGATCAATTCTATTAGCAGATTTTTACAAATACAGGGCTGAACTCTAAATCTGTAACTTCAACCACTGCTCTTGGTTTTGCCTTCTGGGGTCAAGCAAAACAGTCTAATTCCTTTCTTTCCGGACAGCCCTTCACTTACTTGGAGGAAATAATCATGTCCTTTCTAAGTCTCCTCATCTTTAGGCTAAAAGATTCATTATTGTTCATAATTCATTTTTCATAATTCATAAATTGTTCTCTGTAATAATTATTAACAATCATTATTATGGTTATTTATATGACACTTTAATATCTGCATTTTTTTTCAAATATTATCTCATTTCATCCTCACAACAACCCTGGGAGGTTATTTATTTATCCTTGTTTTAAAGATGAGTTAACAGATAAACAGAGATTAAGTGATTGTCCAGAGTTACAACTGCAATCTGGGGTCACATTTGAACTCAGGTCTTTCTTACTCCAAGTTCTACATAGTATCCACTCTGCTTATCCAGAGGCACACCTCAGCAGTCTGGTCATCCTACTCAAGATATTAGGCTACATACTTCTATCTTTTCTATGTGGATAATGTGAGAGATTTTGTTAAATGGCTTGCTTAAATTCAGGTAGGCCATGTCTATAGCATTCCTTTGATGATCTACAGAATAGCAATTTTAGGAAGAAAAATAAAACTAGAAATGGCAATAAATTTTGTTAGGCACTTTCTGTTCTTGATGAAACTCTGCTAATTCCAAGTAATCATTTCTCTTTCTTAATTCTCACAAACCGTATTTTTAAAAACATATTCTAAAATCTTGTCAGGAACCCAAGCCTGATCGGTCTCAGTGTCTGTTTAACCTGTCTAGCTATCTGTCTCTTTTTTCTCTTTCCTTGCTCTCTTGCTCTCAAACCAGGGCATGTCAACTTCCTGATTTTCTTAGTAAAAGTTTAGGATGTATTATTAAAGGAATGGTTTATTAGCATTTGGGAGAGAAAATTTGTGGGAGACAGCATGGCTTCATAAAGGCATGTTCTATATGTATAGCTTGTTTGTACGTAATTGATTCCATGTTGTCTCCTCCATTAGACTGTGAGCTTATCAAGAGTGAGAACTGTTTTACCTTTCTTGTTTCCCTGACATTTAGCATAGTGTCTGGAACATAGTCGGTACTTCACAAATAGTTATGGATTGATGTCATGACATATTAACCTCATTTGTTTTGATAATATTTTAAATCTGGGTTACTTCTGTAAATGTTATATTCCTCTCAAACTCCACAGATGCAGAAGCTGTAGAGTTCTTTACTTCTATATCTCTAGCACAGTGCTTCACAGTCATTTATTTATTGAATACAGTTCTAACATCTTTTACAAACATGTGTGGGAATACAGTAAAATTTTAACAAGACATCAGACAGTGATTGCCTTTTCCATCTTAAACCATCCTGACAATGAGCCTAACCCTAGTGTTAACTTTCATTCATCACAGAATTCACAATCTTGCAGAGCTCATTCAGTTAAATCATTATTTACAGATTTCACATCCAAAGAGTGCTAGGTTTGGAGTTAAGACATCCAGGGTTAAAAGCCTGGCTCCACTGCCTGATATCTCTGTGACCATAAGCAAGCTAGTAATCTCCTTGTGCTTCAGTTTCCTTGCCTATAAATGAGCAGCTGGATTCAATGACCTCTAATTTCCCTTCCAGCTCTGTATCCCATGAATCACAGAAATTGGAGGGACTTCAATAGCCATCTAGTCCAAGTCATATACAAAAAGGATCCCTACTAGTATAAGCTACCCCATAAGTAGTCATCTAGCTTCTGCTTGAAGGGAAAGCTACCATCTTGAGGCAATGTATTGTACTTCTGGACTAGGAAGCTTTTCTCTGCAATTTTCACCCGTTGGAGAAGCCTTCTATGAATCCGTTCTCATATGACACACCCTCGAGGCCCCTCACCATCCTGGTTGTCTTCCTCTGGATGCTCTCCAACTTACTGATGTCCTTCTTAAACCATGGTGCCCACAAGGGTCGAGTATAGCTGGACTATTAACCCTTCCCTTCTCCCAATCCTGGAAGCTATGCCCCTCTAAATGGAGCATTAGACTGTATGAGTTTTTTGATTCCCAAAGCACACTGCTGACCCATAATGAGCTTGCAGTCCACTAAAGCCCCAGAAGCTTTTTGGAACAACTGCTGTTTTACCACACCTGTTCTCCACATACTCATGAGGTTGACTTTTTGTTCTCAAGTAAAGACTTTACATTATCCTGAGTTTCATCTTCTTAGATTCAGCCCAGTGCTCCAGTTTGTTAAGATCCGTTCACATCTTGATTGTTTTCTGGTGTGTCAGCTGTCATTCTCAGATTTATTTTCATATACATGAAAAGGAGAAACTTAAATTTTAAAAAGTATTCAGCTAAATGAATACATTTTCTTCCAAAAAATTTGAGGAAAATAAATACAGCATACTCAAATAAACCTGTGGTGCTGGAAACTGAACTCCATTCACACCTGCCCCTCCTGTGTGACTCTTGTCCTCCCAAAAGCACCAAAGGGTCTCTACACATTATGCTAAAGGCCTTCCTCACCTTCTCCCTGCATCCTGAATGTACCATTTGAACACTTGGATTCTCCACCCGTCATTCCTCAATTTTATTATGTGACTAGTCCATTTTCTCTTCATATCATACAATTCCTTTACTTAAGGGCAATAAAATTTTAGAGATACCTGTAGATCCTTGCATTTTATGAAATCTTCAACCACCTAACTGGACTGGAGTCAAGAAACTGTTCTAAATAATAAGAACTAACATTTATATAGCACTTACTATGTGCCAGGCACTATGCTAGGAGCTTTACAATGATTATCTCATTTGATACTCACAACCACCCTGAGAGTTAAGTGGTGTTATTTTAATTTTTTACATTTTACAGTTGAGGAACCTGAATCAAATAGAGGTTAAGTGACTTATCCAAGGTCACAAAACTAGTAAGTATCTCAGGGTGGATTTGGACTCAGGTCTTCTTGACCCCAAGATGGGTTCTTTATCTACTACAGCACCTAGCTGCCTACTACACAGAAAAAGATTCTGTTTTATAAAGGAGACTCCTGTTCAGGTACCAGTTGCACTGAATGACTTCTGAGCATTTCAAGAAAAAACTTCAGTGTTAATGACACTTTCTTCCTCTAAAATGTTAAAAATTAAATTAAATATATTTATTAAATATAAATTTATTAATTATAATTAATTATATATTATATTATATGTAATATATTATGTATATAAATTATATATAAATATAAATATAAATTATATATAAATATATAATTATAATTAAATATATTTAACAATATAGTTCAACAATTCAGGCAACAATTCAGCATAAAATAGGTTTTGTTTTCCATATTTTTCTAGTTTCCTTGACACATATTCCATAGACATTCCATACCTAAGCCACTTCCCCATTCCACCTACAAATAGAATTTATGTGCTTTCCCAATATATTTCTAACCTCTAAATAGTTTATAACAAAAAAAAAATTTGAGAAATGATGCTTTAAAGAATTAAGTCACAGAATCAAAGAAACAGCAAAGATGCTTAACAGGTTAAAAGCATGGAAGGAAATATTTACATTGTGCAGTTAAAGGAAAAGATGACAAAAACAGAAAGACCTTGAGTTCCAATTGGAGTACAACCAGTAAAACGTCTTGTTGACCTCAGCCATATCACTTGATTTCTCCATCTTTCAGGGAACCCAAAAAAGAAAGCAGTCAAAAGCAAAACTTAACTGGAAAAGTGAGATTCAATAAGTCTGAGTCAAGTTTTCCTGAGTAAACAGCTAAGAAATCTAAACATTTGGCATGACTGCCTAGTTCAGCTGACAAGGAGCTGAAGAACCCCATAGTGGCTGCCTGTTGCTCAGTAAAACAGACTCTCTTCATGTTATTATGAGAGATATGGTAATTTTTTGAATACTCACATTTCTCCTCTTATCTGTATTTGCCTCTTCAGCTGCTTTCTGGTATCTTCAGAAGAAAAAATAAGATATCATATGATCAATAACTGTTTCAAAGGTCACAACCTGGAAGGGATATCCAAAGTTACCCAATGCAACCTCTCATTTAACAAATGAGTTACCTGAGTTCCAGCAAAGGGTCACAGGTACAGGAAGCATCAGAGATGGGACCTAAACTCACCAGATCCTCAAACTGTGCCACCTGACTGTTTCTATTCCACCCTTCTGGTCTCTAAGAAAGTCAGCTCGGGTATATTTCAAAAACACTACCAGTGACTATGATGACTTCATCTCAGGGTGACAGTTATGAAGTCTCTGACACCAGATTAGATCAGCTCTAAGCCTGATGCAGTCCGTTCCAGACCGAGCTGAGTATGTAAATACTGAACCTGGATCACCACCCTTGGTTTAAAAGCTAACAAGAAACTAAAATTCCAAAGCCATTTGGTGTTCACCACAAGGAAAATAAAGAAGCTAAAATGTGAACTTCCAAGACTAGCATAACAGAATAAAACTGGCTTACTAGGAGTCTTGAGTCCTAGTAAATAAATGCCCTTGAGAGTGATTTGATCCCTTAGAGACACTCCCCATTATACAAAAATCTACCAGTCTTACTATGGTTAGTTTCTACTTACCCAGAACCCAGGCAGGGCTAAACAAATTCTAAGTAACTAAGCTGAGTAAAGTTCACAGACCATCACTGTGAACTGTCCAACAGTGAGGCTGCTGCTTGGGGCAGTAGGGGCGCCCCAGGGATCGGCCAAGATCTACGTAGGTTTCTCATCTCTGGATAGACCATAAGGCCTATGCACGAAATACAAGTCCAGAAGTTGTTAGGGCCTAAGGCCCCTTGAAGATCCTACTCAGACGTCTTCAAGAGTAGAGCTCCTCCTACCAGTGATACTCTCCCTGAAACTACTCCTCAAATGATAGGAAACTCCCACTCTCTCTTACTCTCATTCTCTGTGATACTTAATCCTGGACTACCAAAAAGCAAATATTCCTCCCCAGCTCCTGTTGCCTGCTCTTTCATCTCCATCCACTTTAATCTTGTCCCCATCCATGTCCCTCTCAGATCAACCCACCACTTCTACTTGTGCCCTCAAGAATTTACACTTATCATTAACAAGTCTACCTTCATGTTAAACTGCTTTCTCTCACGTTCCTTCCTTTTTGCTCTTGACACTCACTGAAAGCTGTCCTCTCACATCTAGCCCCACCAATGATATCACATCTCTCAGCATCCTTTCTGATACGAGCTGCGTTGTTTCACGTACCCTGTCCCCAGAAACATTTGTCCTGGAGGGGGACTTCCAGACTTCATCTGCTGTTACCTCTAGCTCTCTTCTCTTCTGGAGGCTTACACGACCCAAACATATTGGCTGATCCAGATCTGGTGGCTATCATTTCCTGACACCACACACATTGTTTCTTCTTCCTTAGTGAACTGCTTCACAGTCTCCCTCTCAGCTAGGGGAGACTTTCACCTTTATATTGATGCTCCCTTACACACTCTCACCTAAGATTCTATCAGTTTACTCAATTTCCATGACTTGTTCTATCATTCTGCCTCAGCTGCACATACTGAGGACTACATCCTTGGTCAGGCTGTGGCTCATAACTGTTCTACTTCCACTCTCAAAAACTCTGAAATTCCTTTACCCTTCCAACTATGTGACAGGTACTTAAATAAGCACTTAAAAACATTCTCATTTATTTTAGCATTCCTTTCTTTTCAAATTTTGAATTTTAATTTTTTTGAATTTTAAATTTTAAATTCTCTTCTTCTCTCTCACCCCTTCCACATCCATTCAGAAAGCAAGCAATATCAGTTAACAATTATATGTGTAAAATCATACAAAACATATTTTCTTATTAGCTATATTTCAAAAAAAAAAAAGAAAAATATAGTGAGAAAAGTATACTTCAATTTGCATTCCGAGTCCATCAGTTCTCTCTCTAGAGATGGAGAGCATTTTTTCCTAAGTTTTTCAGAACTTTCTTGGATCAGAGTAGTCAAGCTTTCACAGTTGATCATCATCACAATACTGCGTTACTGTGTACAGAGATCTCTGGGTTTCTCTCAGTTCACACAGGTCTTGCCGTGCTCCCCTGGAACCACCTCCCTCACCATTTCTTCACTGAAGATCAATAACATTCCCTATCACAATCACAGGCCACACCTCTGAACTAAACACTTTTAACAATACTATCTCATTTTATCCTCACAACAACCATGAGATGTAGATGTTGTTACTATCTCCATTTTACAGTTGAGAAAACTGAGGCATCACTTAGGGGCTTTTTTCATAATCCCTTATCTCATCTTTCTGTTTTACTCCTCATAACCTATTGTTTGTTCTCACCAAAATTTCCAAACCCGACCATCACCTTTGCTCTGCTACCCTCTCTTCTCTCCCCAGTCCTGATCTCTTAGGTAACTAGTTTGTATCTTCTATCTCGTACTTTTATCCTATCATTGCTCACATCTTGCTGAACCCCACCATTAGTTTGCACCCAACATTTGCCTTCTCTGCAGCAATAGGATACAATTGGGAGTTTTGTCACTGGAAGACGGGAATGTGGTTCTAATGTGGAATGAGGAGACCTAAAATCTTGGGGCAAGTGACTTGTTGACTTACTACTGCAACTTCAACCTAAGGCTAACTGCATACCAGGACAAGGAGTGGTCATGAAGATGAGGCCGTGTGCTTGCAAGAAGTAAGGAAAGAAATGAGTAAGCACCTTCATGTCTCTGAGCAAATCAAGGAGAAGCCTGCAATCTGTAGCTCTGAATCAATAGCACCTTCCAGCTAGCTGACAGAGAATATGACAAGCAGCAGTCTACACACTTGGGGAAAATCATACTTACCTTTTTTCCTTCTCTTCAACTAGAAAAAGCAGTTTATCTTTTTTTTTTACCCTTTGAAAATAGCTTTGACATGGCAAATGTGGAAATCTGTTTTGCATGACTACATATATTTGTAATAGGTTTTGTTTTCCATGCCTTCTCATTGGGAGGAAGTAAATTACCTGGAGGTATCCTCAAAATAAAACTTTAATGAATATCCTTCTACCTGACAAAGTTAAATAAATTTTTTGCTACTTGCTTAAAAATATATATACCTGAAGAAACAAAGGTGCCTTAGGGGAAAAACAAGTCAACAATCATATTGTTGAATATCCTCTCAATGCAATTTTTAAATAAACTTTCTCTGTTATTAAATATTATGATCAATAAATGTCTCATTTCATTTCAATCTCAAGACTAAACCAACACATTCACCTCACTCTGGGCCCCAAACATTTGATCTAGTTAGCAAGATAAATTCAGAATGAAGTCATGGCTGAAGTAGTGCAAGGACAATGCAGAAAGGGACTCTGGATGAAAGGGTAGTTTTTGATACAAGAGTCTGGAATTCTATGATTACTGAAGTTCTGGCTACATATGGCAAGTTTTCTCAGTATCACATGGAATAAATCCCATCAGTGATCAAATGGGATTAGCCCACTGGTTGTTTAAGGATGTAAATAGGGAGAAGAAGGTACCACCAGGGCTAACATTTCTTGGTATTGTTGATTGTATCAACAATCAGAGATGGATATGGTCTTTAAATGTCATATCTTAAAGGCAGAGGGACAACTCATAGATTTAGCGATAGCACAAATGAAAGCGACAATACAGACAGGATAAGAACAAACTAGCTTCAGGTAGTATGTATAGTCTACAAACCAGAGATCTTGATGATTTCTATTTTGGGTATGTTGAGTTTGAGATGTCTATGAAACAGCCAGTTTGAGATGTCCAACAGACAGCTGAAATATGAGTCTGGAGAGAAATCTGAGCTGGATAAATAGATCTGAGAATCATCTGAAATGATAAGTGAACCCATGAAAGCTAATGAGATCACCACGTGAAATAGTAGACAGGGAGAAGAGAAGGCCCAGGATAGAGCCTTGGCGAACATGCATTGTTAGTAGGCATGACCTAGAAGAAAACCAGCAAAGAAGTCTGAGAAGGAATTGATCAGACAGGTAGAAGAACCAGGAGAGAGCAATGTCATGAAAAACTAGAGAGGGTATCCAGGAGAAGGTGACTGACAGGGTCAAAGGCTGCAGAGTAGTCAAGAAGGATGTGGATTGAGAAAAGGTCATTAGATTTGGACGATCAAAGGCTCTCTCTCGGGGGTCAGGATCACTACAGGAATTTTGCTAATGCCTCAGTCTCCATACACAGTTGTTTGTGGGGCATTTTCATTGCATATCACAGGTATCATACTTCTCTCCTGATAAAAACAGCAGAGATTGGAGACCATTAATCCAGCTGTGGGAACCATGATGCCATGACATAGTGGGTTTGGAGCCATATAATCCCCATAACTAAGGAAAAGGGAACAACTTAGGGCCACTGGTGCTCTTTGTGCCCTTCAGAGTATCTATCCTAAATGGTTCCTGACCTTAATCCAACTGGCAAACTTACTATACTGGTTTCCTTTCTTCCCTGATCTCAGGGCTCATAGTCTACCCCTGCAAAATAGCACCTTCATCATCATGTCTCTGACTACTGGGTTTGGGTGTCCCAGCTTTCAGAAGCTTTCCTATGATTAAGAAGGGAAAGTTGTCTCCAGTAGAGCAACTTCTTGGGGAGTGTGGGGGAAGACCTTTATTTTCCAGTGACCTAGTTAAATTGTCTCTGCATAATTATAATGAGTATGAATTTGCCTAAATGAAAAATAATCCCTTAGCCTACGTGGTGTCAATCATAGTTTCTGGTTGAGATAAGGGACACCTAACCTCAAACTGAGGTTAGAATACTGACTACTTCTCAGGGATGTTGTAAAGGGGATTCTTGTTCACCTACAGATTAGACTAGATGTCTTCTGAGATCCACTGCTTCTACCTCCAATATCCTATAATAGCTTCTGTTCATACAGAGCTGCTTCTCAAGAAGCTCCCTAATATAATTTAGGTAACAGTTCTAACCTGATAGCCAATTCATATAGAATCTTTAGATTATTACTACCATCTTCCCTGTAATTAATTACTGTCTTTTAGAATTCTAGGTTCCTTCTTTCTTCCTCAGCAATTACAAATTAACATTCTAAGAAGTCCTCCTAATTCAAAGATTCAGAATTGGTAGTTTAAAATATTTGTTGTCCAAGGTACACAATAACAGGAATACTATATGAAGATCAACTGTGAATGACATAGCTACTCTCCACAATACAATGATCCAATACAATTCCGAAAGACTATTATGAAAAATGTTATCCACCTCCAGAGAAAGACTCAAAGGAGTCTAAATGCAGATTGAAGCATACTTTTTTTTAATAAAAGCTTTCTTTACTTTTCTTGTTTGTTTTCTTGGTCTGTATCTTCCTTCACAATGACTAACATGGAAATATGTTTTGCATGACTGCACATATACAACCTATATCAAATTCCTTGCCTTCTCAATGAAGGAAGAGGGAAGGAGAGAAATTTGGAACTAAAAATTTTTTTAAAACAAATGTTTATGAATTGTTTTTACATGTAATTGAAAAAAATAAAGTATTTTTTCTTTAAAAGAAAAGAAATATTTGTTGTCTCTTTCTCAACCCATAATGGAGATAGAACAGTAAGTTTCATCTGTAGTACTAAGTTTCAGTGTTAGACAAAATGATCTCTAAGGCCTCTCTAAACTTCAAAATAAAGATGGTCCCTAAAAGTGAGATGCTTTTATACTTCATGCAAATGACTCTTATATCTACTTATACAAACCTAATTCCTCTCCTGAACTCTAGTTAATATTGCTGTCAATTATATGCTTCAATAAAAACTTATCAGAGGCATCTCAAAATCAGTGTGCCCAAAACAAAACTCACTTATCATTCCTCCCCAACCCATTCCTCTTCTGAACTTCTCCATTATCATTTAGGATAAGCATTCTGGTCCTCCAGGTTCTCAACCTCAGTCTTTCTCAAGTCCTAACTCTTATTTATCCTATATCTTGTCCATTCTCTCTTCACAATGTCTCTCACAGACATTTCTTCCTCTCTACTCACAGTCACAACCCTAGTTCAGGCCTTTATCACCTCTCCCCTGAACTATTGCAATAGTTCTCTATGGGATCTCTCTGCCTCAAGCCTCTCCTAACTCCAATCTATCCTCCAAAGACCTGTCGTATGATTTTCCTCAAGTGTAGACCTGATCATTTCATACTCCACACCTGCCCCCATGCCCAGCTCAACAAACTTAAGTGGCTCTCTATTTCCTCAAGTATCAAATATATAAACTCTTCTGTTTAGGATTAAAAACTCTTCACAACTTGATTCTTTCCTACTTTCCTTATACACTTACACGCCTCTTCTTATACACTTTCATACCCTGTAATCTAGTCACCCTGGTGTACTTTCCATTCCTCATATACAACAGTCTGCCTTTCACTTCTTATACCTCTACATTAGACATCCCTCATGTCTGGAATGCACTCCCTTCTCACCACTTCCTCTTGGAATTTCTGGTTTCTCTCAAGACTCAGCTCAAGTCTTTCTACACGAGGCCTTTCCTGATTCCCATACACACCTTGTATATTGAATGTGTGTTCATGTGTGTCTGTGGGTGTCAGTATACACACACACACACATCTGTAAAGAATACACATTCCTTTCCCCATTAGAAAATAAATATTTTAAGGCAAGAACTTTGACTTTTGTTTTTGTACCCCCAACACTTAGCAAAATGCCTAGTACATCATAAGCACTTCATAAATGCTTACTGACTGACTTTCCTAATGATCATCAATGGTACCACTAGTCTCCCAGTTCACAGTTTTTGCTCCCCTCATCTATACTTCCTCTATCAAATTACTGAAGAAAAAAATACTTCCAGTGCTTCCCATTAATCGCTCTTGATTCACCCCTTCCTTTAATTTTTATAAGCACTTCACATGATTATAAACACCTCCTAGCAATCTTCAGTTTCTGTCTGCTCTGAAACATCCTACACATGACTATGAGTGTAATCATCTTCTGTCTCTATTTGCCACTTCACTTTCCTAATCAAGGGTCTAGAGTAGCTTCATATTGCCTAGGATAAAAAAAATCTAGTCTTGGCCTAAATTTATGGTCCTTTATCATCATGGTACCTCCTCCATAATCTCTCCAATCTGATTTCTGAATATTCCTTAATGACTTTCTACGCCAGTCAATCTTCTTTCCATCTTGAGTATACTATTTACTAATTCCAATCTCTCTGTGTAACTGTAGACCTATTATTTCTTCCACTCCTTCCTACATCCTTGTAGTGAACCTTATTTGTTGATATTCTGCTTTATAATTGTTCTCAGGCTGTTTCATAAGTGAGTTTTAACTTTTGTAACTAAGTGGTAAATTCCTTACCATGTTTTCTAATTCTATCATACGCTTCTTTGTAGATTTAAAGTGAGAAGCCACTTACTAAATGGTTAACTAATTCCTAGGTCAGTATCTTTTATCTTAACATTTTATACAATATGATTCTTGGTCCCTTATTCTCTAATAAGTGGTAATATTTGCTCTAAAAAATAGTACTTCTGGATGGTTATCAATACTTACTTGGAGAATATTTCTACAATAGCAGATGACTTGTTTTTATTGACAAGAGAAAGTTCTTTGGCAGTGATCCTCAAAGACTGTGAAGCCCATTGTCGCCTGTTAAATGGAGCTGGGTCCATCTTGCTTCAAGATGCTGAAATTCCCCTGGAATAAGGAACATTAGATGATCAATATAACAATACCACCAAGGATTGACTTGAAGGAAGCAGGACAAAAAACACTGGACAAAGAATTAGGAAGTTTAACATATAAATATAGGTGAGCAGGTAGTAGAGTCGTAGTAGCGGTCATCACCTGGGCGCTGACTGTGACACTAGACAAACCATGTTACCTCTTGCTAGTTTATTTCTGCACCTGTAAAATAGATTGAATTACATGCTGCCTTCTGGCTCAAAAACTCAGTGCTTCTATGATTCTACGACTGTTCCATCATGTAGACACTGACGGTGCCATCTCTCCTTGTAGTTCAGCGTCAAAGTGGTGTTTCCATAATTAGCATCCAAAGAAAGTTGTCATCAAGGTAGGGATAGTGGCACAAAAGTTCAGGATTTTTCACTTTTCTCAATTACATGTAAAAAATTTTTAAACTTTTTTAAATTTTGAATTCCAAATTCTCCCTCTTTGTCTTGCTCTCTTTTCCCCTCCTTGAGAAGGCAATTCGATAGATTATACATGTGCAGTCATACAAAACATTTCCATATTAACCATGTTGCAAAAGAAATAAAAGAAAAATCTAAACGTATACTTCAATCTGCATTCAGATTCCATCAATCCATTCACTGGAGGTGGATAGCATTTTTCATCATAAGTCCTTCAGAACTGTCTTGGATCATTGTATTGATGAGAACAATTAAGTCAAGGAATGACCTTAATTCTTAACTATGATGCCATTTGAAAGAGTCCCAAAAAGTTTCAAGTAATTGCACCTTTTTTTTGTAATTAATAGCTACACTGAACTAAACATTTACTAAATATGATAAATATGCTTTAACTTCGTTTAGGCTAAATCAAAATAAGAACTGACTTAAGCAACATTCAGACATAATTTGGTTTTAAAAATATCCAAGCTTTCATACTGTATAAATGTTACCAAAACTTGTGTGGGTGAAGCTCTTGCTGATTCTTCTATTAAGGTCAATTCTAGGTCAAAAATTTCCCTGCAGAGTAGTCTACTGGTCTAATGATTACCAAGGGGACACAAGAAGCACCCTAATTGCAGATCTTTAAAAATGAAACTACTTATTCATGAATCAAGAGAGCTTCAATATTGAAAAGAAATCTATCAACTGCCAAGTTTAGTTACATTAAAAAACCAAGAATTTTAAGCAGGAATAGCAGCATGATACAGTGGAACAAGAGATGGCTTTGGTGTAGGGAGACAGGTTCAAATCCCATCCCTCCCACTTACTGTAAGTCACTGGAATCATGACCTAAATCAGGGGGGTAGATTGGAAGACCTCTGAAGAAGGTCCCTTCTAGTTTATGATCCTATGGCCTTGTTATGAACTCTCTCTTTAAATATATTATATAATTAAAAACAAATACTATTCCATTTGTCTACAAATACATGGAAAGTTTATTGCTGTGGTTAACAGTGGGTGAGAAATGGCACATTTTGTTTTATTTTAAACAGAGACTAACATTAAAATGTTTAGCACTTAATGATACTCAAAGTATTTTCATATGCATTATCTCATTTGATCCTAACAAAGGAAAGTCTGAGATTTGTAATACAAATATTGTTTATTATCCCTTTTTTACTGTTTAGGAAGTTAAAGCTCAGAGGGATTAAGTAACTAATTTGCTCAAGTTTATCTGGCTAGTAAGTGGCAGGGCATCAAAATCAAGTCTTCTACAATTCTGTTTGCTACTATCATACATTTTCTAAAAAGAACATGTGTAAGCTAGTCTTCCTACATGAATGTAATGGTGACTACTGCTACAAAAACCCTTCTCCAAGTATTATAACATGAACTTTGCATTATTGCTTCTAGTAGCTGGGCAATAGACTTGTACCAATAATAAAAGCTCCCATTCAGCAGCATTTCAGTGTTTTACACTGTCATGAAGCTAGGAAGTAGGTAGTACAGCTCATTATCCCCACTTTACAAATGAAGAAACTGAAACTTCATGTCCTGAGGCTCTAAAAGGAAATTCAGCTCAATTGAGTCAATAAAACAAAGGTATGGAAAGCTCTTAAAACCAAAATTCTGGTAATGAAAATACAAATTACTTCAACCAGGAAGAAAAAAGCCATGTCTAAAGAAACCAGAGTATCTGAATAGGGAGGTAATAGAAGAGCTCAGGTTTTAAAAAGGTTCATGAAAGAGATAGAACTGAGTAACTAGAAAGAAATAGAAGACTGGTGAGATTCCTCAGCATTAATGGAAAGTAGTTTAAAATATAGTATGAATGGAAACATCATAAATGCTAAAGGTTATAAAAAGCTTTTGGGGTTTTTTTTATGGTTATCCTGGGCAAGAGAAAGAAAAAAACCGAACAGCAATTACTCATGTTTATAAAGCTTTTTAAGGATATTTACTTTAAAAGGTACATACACCTTTATATCTGAGGTAAGTGGTTCAATTAACCTCATTTTACAGATGAAGAAACTGAGGCATTGAAAGGTGAGCTGGCTTTCCCACAGTAAGTCAGCTAATAAGGCTGAGTGATATTCAGAACCCAGGTTAACTGCAAAGAAAGGGCTGAAGTAATGAACTTGGAATTTTATCAAGAAATGGTTTTCATATATTTAGAAAGAAAGTGGACTAAACGTCAGGATAGTTCATGTTAGATTATTTCCTATTTTTTGGATAGGATTACTAGTAGAGATCAAAGGAATGCAGGGGACACTAAATTTCAATAATAGTTTCTAATTTTATAGCACCTTAAGGTTTCTTACATATGTATCTCATATGAAATTCACAAAAATTGTGGGGTAACTAGATGAATGTTAGTATTTACCACCTCCACTTTACAGAGGACAAAAGTGAAGCTTAGATTAAGTGACTTGTCCATGATCACACAGCTAATATGTGTCACAGACAGGCTATGAACTCAGATCTCCCGGATTCCAACCCCAACACTCTATTCAGGTCTCATGCTCCATTCTAAGGGGTAAAGCACTTGACAAAGTCTCTCATGATGGATAAGATGGCCAGAAATGGACTAGACAATAATGTTAGGATCAGAACTGGTTGAATGTCTGCATTCAAAGAATACTTATTAGGGTATGTTCTGTTTAATGTTCTATTTAACCTATTTATGAAAGACTTGGATGAAGTAATAGATAGCATGTTTACCAAATTTTCAGATTATGGGAATAGGAGAGACATGGTAAATCTTTATTAATCTTCATTAAGAAACAATATGGTTCAGTGGAAAGAACACTGAGCTTGGAGTTTGGAGAAACTTGGTCTTGAAGTCTGGCTTTGACAACAGCTATGTGACTCTGAGCAGGTAATTTAACCTGCCCTGAGGTTTTCTCATCTGGAAAAAAGAAGATAATTATACTTTTACTACACACTTGACAAAGTAGATGTGAGGAAAGACTTTTATGAACTTTTTGTGCTATATGAATGAGTAATTTTTTTTGAATGGCATAACTATGTTACCAAAGTATCTCAACAGTCTTGAGCTATAAACTGAAGTGAACCTGATTATATTTATGTCTATTAAAGTTCAACATCTGAGTTAAAAAGTTAATTGTACAGAAAGAGGATTTATGAAAAAGACAACTGTTACTTGGGATGCAGTTCATGGAAGGGGGAGTAATAACACATAAGGGTTTTTATTAGTATTTCAAGCTCAATATATGCAGTGTGATGTGGTAGTCAAAAGAGCTAATTTAACATTTTTTTGGTTGGACCTATGATTTCATTGGCATGTGGAACTCCCAGTGAAGGGACTCTCTCACTACCAATGCAAACTAGCATTTGTTCTTCCACTTACAATCTTAGAGAGTTGCCTGGGGTACAGAGAAATTAACTATCAGGTAGCCAGCATGGGTCAGAAGGGGAACTTGAACTTAGGTCTTCCCAACTCTAAGACCACTTCTATATTCCTTAGGGCAAATTGCCTCTCGTGCAACTTTAAGCAGCATTATTAACAACTCACATTTAGATTGATATGATAAATATTATGCTATAATTTCAGAATTGGAAGAGATGTCAGATACCATAAAATTCAAACCAACGTATACCCCTCTATAAGACATCAAAAAAGTAGTCACTCAGCTTCTGCTTGAGAGTTCCCCTGGAGAGAAAACTCAGCCTCCCAAGGCAGTTCACTCCACTTTGAAATACATTTAACTGTTGTTTTTCCCAATGGTAAACTTATGCATAACAAGTAACTTCCAACTATTGCTTCTAGTTTTGACATCAGGTCAAGCAGGGCAAGTCTATTCCTTTGTCCATAGACAATTCTTAAAAGGCTTGGAGACATCTTTCATGTCCAAGTCTTTGCTTCTGCAGACTAACTGTCCCTAATTCCTTCATCCAGCCCTCATCTGACGTGAGCTCATCAACCAATCCATAAGTATTGATTAAGTACTCAGGATTCTCCAGACCCTTCACCTTGTTGGCTCCTTCCCGTTTTTCGATTTTTTTTTCTAAAATGCTCCTAGAAGGTGGAAGGATATTACGACAATCACAAATACAGCTTTGAAACATCAAAGGTAGATAACAATACTAAGTGCTTTCTGGAGAGAAACTGAACATTTACAGTACAGAGAGTTTTGAGATGTATAAATTATTTCCTTTACTTTCTCCCTATAAAGAGACGCCTGCACGCACGTGTGCACTCTGTCAGAAGAAGGGTGACGCATCTCACTATCAATCCTCCTGAATCATTGCTGGTCATCATACTGATCAGAGCTCCTAAACCTTTTCGAAGTCTGTCTTTACCATATTACTATGATTGTATACATTTTTCTCCTGTTTTTTTCACTTCATTATGCATCAGTTCACGTTACTCTTAGGTTTCTCTGAAACCATCCCCTTTGTTTTATCTTAGAACACAACAGTGTTCCATCATATCAGATCAGATGTCATACCTCATTCAGTCATTCCCTTAAGTTCTAATTCTTCACAAACTCAAAAAGGGCTATAAATAGCTTTGTACATCCTTTAGGACAAGTCGCTTCCCTTAATCCACTTTCCCTTTAATTCCCCTTTTCCC
The DNA here is from genome assembly GCA_023548195.1 of Bettongia penicillata ogilbyi. Lineage (NCBI taxonomy): Eukaryota > Metazoa > Chordata > Mammalia > Diprotodontia > Potoroidae > Bettongia > Bettongia penicillata. The sequence continues at coordinate 3,901,773 of JAJHZJ010000092.1, forward strand.
TATTTCCCTGTTACATAAAATGCATTTCTGTATCTAATTCTGAGTGAGTATTCTTCACTCTTTTGACCAATTCAGATGAAACTGAAGTTCAAATGTTGGCCATTCTCCCCACCTTCCCTCCTTGTTTGTATAGACTTCTATTTGCACATCGATCATGAGATTTTTCCTTAATCTTCCTTTCCTTTTCCTCCAATCTTCAGATTTCTCTTTCCCTCCCTTTCCATCCTGCTATCAATATCAAATCATAACAGAACCACAGTTAGACTACCTAAACCAAGACAACGAGGGTCTGAGGATCATTTCCTCATATTGGAATGTAGGCAATTTATTAATGTTTTGTTCTTCATTGTTTGTTCATGTTTACCTTTATGTTTCTCTTGACATCAGTGTTTGTACATCAAAGTTTCTATGCACCTCCTGTTTTTTCATCAGGAATGCTTATAATTCCTCTTTTTTTTCTAAATTAAAGATCTACTTTTTCCCCTTTAGGATTATACTCAGTTTTTCTTTATGTTATTTTTGGATGTAAACCTATAGACTTTGCCTTTTGGAATGCTGAATTGCAAGTTCTCCACTCCTTCCCAGTAACGAAATGGGACTACGGGAATGGAATAAGCATTTACATAGTGCCTACTGTGGGTCAGGCGCTATGCTAAGTGCTTTAACAAATATTTCATCTTCACAACAACCCTGTGAAGTAGGTGCAACTCATTTTACAGATGAAGAAACTGTTGCAAATACAGATTAAGTGGTGAAGAGCTCAGTACATTGCCTGGCACATAATAAGTAAGCACTTATTAAAGGTTACTGACTGTATGACAGTAAACAATGTATGATTCTCTCTCCAGCTCTTTGGTATTTGAATTCTTTCTCACTGCTTGCAATATTTTTTTCTTTGACAGAGAACCCCTGGATTTTGACTAGAATGTTCCTGAAAGTTTTCATGTTGGGATTTCTTTCAGGAGGTGGCCAGTGGATTCCATTTCCACATCCCCTCTAATTTTAAGAGATCTTAAAAATAACTTTAAGATTTCTTAAAATATGATGCCTAAGTTTCTTTTTCTTGGTCATGACTTTCAGATAGTCCAATTAAATTTAAATATTTTTCTCATTTTAATCTGTTTTTAGGACAGATGTTTTTTCTAAAAGATACCTGACATTTTCTTTTTCTTTCTTTCTTTTTTTCAACTTGTAGTTTTATTCAGGTTTGATTTTTAATTAATGTGTCAGGGAAAAAACTGCAAGGAGGGGTAGGGCCCATGGGTGCTAGGGGCCCTCCTGGATGCCTGAGGAGGGGAATAAGGCCCCTCCCTTCTCCTGTCCCTTCTCCCACTGAAGAGATTTGGGGAAAGACACAGGCAGATGTGGGGGTGTAGGGGGTCTGGTCCCCTGTTGGAGGAGGGAGTGGTGCTAGGTGAGGTATAGGGAACCAGAGGGCCAGACAGGATAGGTAGGGAGAGGGGGGAAGGATTTTTGCCGGAATCCAGAATACACAGCTTTCTGCTTCCAGATTGAATAATAAAAAAGAAAAATACTAAATCTCAAGGAACCCCCATCCCTTCTCCCCCACCAGGGCTGTAGTATGAGGTGGGGGAAAGAAGGGGACAGTTTTACCAAGGCTCTGCCCCCATCTTGTCTGAGGGGTTGGGGGAGAGAGGGCTGGACTAAAGAGGTGGGGTTGGGGGGAGCTCCCCGGAGAGAAAAAAAAACAAAATAAAACATCAAAGAAATAGAGGCATCCAGCCAGGGTGGGGCCGAAGCCTGACCAGGCTGGGCCGAAGCCTGACCAGGCTGGGCTGGAGAGGGAAGGCCTCTTCAGGTTCCAATCACTGCTGCTGCTACAGCCACCACCACCCAGGGGCCAGTTACTTTGCCATGGCCTTGATTGCAACAGCTGCTTCCTGCCATGGCTGACGGCACCATTATCAGGATCTCTTCTCCACAATCATACTTCTGCTCAATCTCCTTGCCAAGGTCACCCTCAGGTAAACGAAGATCCTCCCTTACCTCCCCACTGTCCTGGAGCAGTGACAGGTAGCCATCCTGAATCCCACTCAGCTGGAAATCATACTCTTGATATTGGGCACATCCGTGTTGGGGATTGAAGGGAAGATATCTTCGTATTTCTTCCCAGTAAAGATATCTTCGTATTTCTTCCCAGTAAAGATATCGATACCAACCAGATGAACCTTGGCATGGTCATGCTTTCCAGTCTTGGAGGTGGACATCTCAACTATCTTACAGGGCTGGCCTTTGAGTACCACCCACAAAGACATTTTTGCACAAGGCAGAGCACTGCACAGGAAAGGTAGCTGATGCTCCTGCATCCCTCGTCTCAAAGTCCAGGTCATCTGCCATTTTGAGAGACTTCTATTCCAACCACATGGTCTCATTCCCTCCCCATCCTGTGAGATGAATCCAATCTCCAGGTCCCCTCGTGGTCTTCTGCTCCAGGTTCTCCAGTGTGGCGGCCCCGCACTTGCTGTTCAACCTTCTCGCAACACCACCCCCTTCACCTTCTACATTTTATTTTTCAGTCATTGATTTTGTTTTAATGTTTTGTGTTGTGTCATGGAATCATTAGTTTCTATTTGGTCCATTATAATTGTCAGGGAATTTATTGCTTGGGCAACATTTTGTACCTTTTGTATGAAGTTGCTCATTTTCTTTGCAATTCTTTCTTCCATAGTTCTTTTTTGATCATTTTTTCTCTAGTATTACCATTTCATTTATAAAAACATTAAAAAAATTTTCTTTTAACTCTTGCTTCATCTTTTCAAGTAATTCTAGTTGAGTCTAGTTGTAGCCAAGCTGCATGTTTCTTTGAGGCTTTGTTTGTAGATGTTTTTGAGGCATTGTATTCTTCTGGATTTGTGTACTGAGCATATAAAATTATGTATATATACATATATATGATTATGAAGGAAATCAACTTTATTGAAATGAATAAGTAATGGTCTCTCTTCTAAGTTCATGGGCCCCTCCTGAAATCTATCCACAGAAACTTAGGGACTCATGGACTGACCCCAGTTTAAAAAAATCCTGGTCTACAATTAACTATAAATCCTTCTGTTTGGTACTTGAAGCCCTTAACCTGGCTCTAACCCATTCAATCTACTTTCAAGCCCAACTAGCTTATTTGCTGTTTTCAGTACACAATATTTGATCATCAGGCCTCCATGCTTTTGAACAAGTTGTCCCACATACCTCACATGTTATATGTTGTTTTAAAGTTAGGGGCTGTCTTTTATTCCTAGCACTCAGCATATAATAGGAACTTAAGAAATGCTCACAGTCAAGGACCATTCATCATGCACAAAAAATTGTGCTAAGTGCTGGGAAGATAAAGAAAGGCAAAAACGTAGTCCCTGTCCACAAAAAATTCACATTCTAACAGAGTTTGTAGACACCAGAGAAGCAGTCAGTAGAGAAGGAGAGATCTAAGACTAGAGAGAATGGAGATGAGGGAAGACAACAATCTTCTGGGGAAGAAGAAATCGAATGGTCACCTGTGCATGTAGAGGAGCTTGCTGTGTCAAAGAGAAGGACCACCTCTTCATGAGACAAAGGATGGAGGAGACAGTAAGGAAAGAAAGTGTGATGAGGAGAAGGGAAGATAAAGCTTGAATGGCCTCAATTTTTGCAGTGAAATATCAAGTGAGGTTTTTAGCTGGGGTAACAAGAGGTGGAAATACAATGAATAGAAGCTTTAAGGAGGAATGAAAAAAATGGAATAGCAGTTGTGGTGAATGGGAATATCAATTCAGATTGGGAAGGTATAAAATGATTGCACTCTTGTAGTGACGGCCCAGTGGAAATTATGTAACATCAAATTTGTAGTGGACTCAGCAAGGTTTTGTGACTTTTTCCAATTCTATTCAGCAGTACTTGAATAGGAATAAAGGCAATAAATATGAGCCAAGGCTGGCGTTTGCCAAGGTGTATGATCAGTTATAGGATAAGGAGGCAAGTATAATAGTATGAAAGGATTTGAACTGACTCCACAAGAAGTTGAGTTAGGGAAGGGAAGAGAGTCCAGCCAGTACAGAGGTGATAGTGGGGAAAGAACTGAGGGCAGGAGAGACTAGAGGTCATGAGGACAAAGAACAGGATTAAAGGTCATAAGGAAGACAGAAAGATAGAATGGTAAAAGGTTATGATCAGATAAAATAATTTTTGAGTTTATAAACATGGAAGCATGACACTTGGGTGCCAGCAAGTTCAAAGGTATGACCAAATCACTGTAGCTGAGGGGCAGAAGAGTAAGTCATGGGAATTGAACGAGGAACTATGAAGTTAGGTATTTGAGGGAATATCAATATGTATGTTAAGTTCCCTTGCATGAGGGCAGGAGTTGGAGAAGAGAGAATATCCTGGGTGTTAACACATATTGGCTATTACAATCTGGACTGGGTAATAAATTTGAATAGTATGAACCTCAATGGAGGGAGTGATGGTGATGGAGTCTGGACATGGTAATGGGAAGCAATTCCCCCACCATGATTGAAAGTACAGGACTATAATGAGAGTCCAGGGACAAAGTATCATCTGAAAAGAGCCAGGCCTCAGTAAATGCCAAAAGATGGAGGGAATGAGAAAGGAAAAGTTTTAAAATGAAAGCAAATTTGCAGGTATTCCAAACAACACAGTGGAAGGGACAGGTAAATCTGGAGTAGGATGATTTAGAGGGTCAGGTTGAGGAGTGAGTTGAAAGGTTGAAGTGAAGAAGTAGGCAGCTGGATATGGGTTTGTATTTGGGGGAACTAGCATTTGTATTTGGGGTACAGAGAGGATGCCGAATGGAAGTAGTTCTAAACACTGAGGAATTAATTCAGGCAGAGTAATGATGTTGAAGAAGTATGCAGAGAGAAGGCAAGTGACTAAGCTATTGCTGAGTTGAATTGAATTTTTCATTCCACTGAAGACTTTTAAACTCATAGTCTTCAAAACCCAAAATCTAGTTCTGTCATCTGAATGTAGATTGAAGTACAATTTTTTTACTTTTCTCGCAACATGGCAAATATGGAAATATTTTGCATGACTACATATAAATAATCTATATCAATATAGGGAGAGAGAAAATTCAAAACTCAATATTTCTTAAATGATAGGTAAAAATTGTTTTTACATGTAATCTAAAAAATAAAATATACATTTTTTTAAAGATCTAGCTCTGTCAACCTACTGAGCATTATCTATATTCTCTTATCATTTCTACGCAAATAATTCTCAGATCTATTTATCCAGCCCTAATCGCTCTCCTGATCTCCAGCCTCACATCTCTAATTGCCTATTAGGTATCAAACTAGATATCTTATATATAACTTAAACTTAACGTGTCTAAAATGAAAAGCATTATCTTTCCCAACACTCTTCTCTTCCTAAACTCCCTAATTCTATCAGGGTACCACTAGTGAAGTTCACAGCCCCTAGGTGTTGTCTACTCACTCCCATGTCCAATCTGTTGTCAAGTCTTACTGATTCTACCTTTGTAACATTTCATAATATATATGTATATATGTATGTATGTATATATACATGCATATATACATACATACATATATATACACATATAAATACACATATATATCCCTTCTCCTCTGACATCACACCTGGACTACTTGCAATAGCCTTCTGGTTTGTCTCCCTGACTCATGCCTCTCCCCATACCAGTCCACCCTCCACTAAGCTACCAAAGTGATCTTTCTAAAGTGCAGATCTGACCACATCACTATTGCCATCCCCCATTCAAAAAACTTCAGTAATATCCTTATACCTCCAAGATCAAAAATAAAATTCTCGGTTCAGCTTTTAAAGCACTCCATAGCCTGGCTCCTCTTTCTACCTTTCTAGTCTTCTCCTACTGTTATCTATTCCCTTATTCAGACTTCCTGACACCATGACCTGGCCTTTCTGTTGTTCCTGACACACAACACCCCATCTCCCTGTCACTGCATTTTCATTGGCTGTCCTCTGCCTAATATTCTTTCCCTCCTCATACTGTCTCCTGGTTTCCTGCAAGTCTTAGTTAAAATCTTATCTTTTGCAAGAAGACCCTTAACTCTAGTGCCTCCCTAATGACATCTCCAATTCATCCAGTATGATCTTGATTGCATTTGGCTCCCCAAATAAGCTGTGAATGCCTTGAAGGCAAGGGCTGGTTTGGTTTTTCTTTTTAAGCTTTCTTTGTGTCCTCAGCACTCAGGCCCCTAATAAGCGCCTGTTGATTTGGCTTGACTTGATTTCCCTTGCAGTATGAAAAGCAAAATGTAAAATATAAATCTTATCCAAAGGTCTCTACTTTCAAGGAGAATCCCATTGAAAAGAGGTAACAAAAGAGCCCAACAAAATGTTAAATATAGGCATTACTGAAGAGGGTAACAGTAGATCGCATAAAGTTAATTGGAATAACCAGAATAGGCTTCTTGAAAAAGTGGGTTTTAGTTTGGATTTTGAGGGAGTAATAGGAATTGGACAGGCAAAGGGGAGGAAGAAGACCATTAAGGTGGGAAAAGAAACGTTAACACGAGCAAAGGCACGAAAATAGGAAGTAGCATAGCTGGAATAAAGGAAAATAAGGAGATTAGCCTCACTAGAATGAAGAGTATATTTATACTAGGGAGCTATAAGACAAACTCTACTACAGTATACACTGCTTGAGGTTAGGGCTCATGTCCTATATTTTTCTGTCTCTTACAGAAATTACCACGATGTCCTAAACTCAATAAATATCTGCTACACAAAGCAAATTGTGGGTGACCTTAAAAGGTAGGTGGAAGAATTTGGATTTGATAAGGAAGGAAGATAAGAAGGAAGGAAGATAGGAAGGAAGGGAGGGAGAAGGAAGGAAAGAAGAATTAGAAAGGAAAGAAGGATTTATTAAATACCTCCAATGTACTAGGTGCTGTGCTAAGAGCTTTACAAATATCTCATTTGAACTTCAAAACAACCCTAGAGGGAAAGTGCTATTATTATCCTCCATTTTACAGCTGAGAAAGTGGAGGCAGATAGAGGTTAAAGGACTTGCCCAAGGTCAGGTAGGAAGTATCTGAAGCCTCATTTAAACTCATTGCTTCCTGAGAGGGTCTAGAGCACAGGGCTCTATCTATCTGAGCTACCTGTTGTTGAGTCATTTCATTCATGTCCAACTCTTCCTGATTCCATTTGGGGTTTTCTTGACAATGACACCAGAGTGGTTGGCCATTTCCTTCTCTAACTCATTTTACAGATGAGGAACTAAGGCAAATGGCATTGACTTACACAGGGCCACACAGCTAGGAAGTGACTTAGGCCAGATATGAACTCAGGAAAATGAGGCTACCTGACTCCAGGCCCAGCTGGCACTCTATCCATGGCACCACCTAGCTGCCCTAGCTATCTTTTATTCATGTACAACAATATCTATTTTGTTTTTAGTTCTTTCCTACAACAGAAAATGCTAATATAAATATTTTGATGTAAGTAGGCTTTTTTTTTTTATCATTGATCTCCTTGGAATATATGCCTAACAGTGAGATTCTGAAAGGCTAGACTTTTCAATTGCTTTCTTTGCTTAACTTCAAGCCATTTTCCAGAATGGTTTGACCAATCAATTTATTACTGCACTCCTCCTTTCACAATCCCAACTCTGACTAATTTCCATCTTTTGAATGACTCACTTTCATCTATCTCTAATAATCTACAATTCAAGAAAGAGGAGGTTAAAAGAAAAAGCATGTCCAAGATTCCTCATCTACTGCTCTCTCAGATTCCAAGCCTTCCAGAGATGGAATGGGAAAATTGACACATTTATCATATTTTTCTGCTAATTCTTACAAACTCGATGATGTTAAGATACTTTTCACCAATGTTTACATAATAAAGCAGGTTTAAGTGACTGATTAAGACTTTCCCCTCAAATGAGGCAATGTGGCAGATCATTTTTCTTTGACCAAACAATTTGCTTTAGCAAAGTGGAAACTCGTGCAACTTTTAGATTTAGTACAAGTTTTCCTAACATTTCAGTAAAGCCAACTCTCACTTCCGGGCTTCTGAAGTTACCTGTCTGTCTTTCTATATTTTTGAAAGCATAAGTCTTCAAAACACACAAGTACTCACAAATAAAATAAGCCACAAGAACACAAAGCAGGTCTGGTTTGTTTATAGTGCTTAAGTAAGCTCATTTTGTGGGAAAAGTAATACCAGGGGATATTAGGGAAATAACAACTGGAGTAAATCCAAGTAGAATTAAATCGAACCCCATCAGTCCTGACTGGATTAATAAACTCCCTCTGAACCTTTATTGAGATGTTTCTTACAAACACTAATAATTCCCTTTGGTTCCACTAGTAGCAGAGCCAAATGGTAACTCCAGAGACAGAAAAAAAGTATTAGCCTCATTTGAATTCAGTCATGGGGCTTCAAACTAATGAAAATTATTGAAGGAATTTAACTACTAAGTCACTTGAATCATAATTTTATACCAGTTGATACCAATTATAATCCTATATACCAATGCTGTTTTCTTAGTATAAAAATGGCCTATGTTGGTGGGGAAAAAAATCCTTTTTATCAAATACTGTTTATAAGGATCTGATATCTAAGACATACAGGAAACAAAAAAAATTTAAGACCCAAAATCATTCACTAATAGCTATAGGGTAGTCAAAGGATATCAATAAACATATCTCAAATGAATAGCACATATTCTCAATAACTAATAATAATAATTAATAGATAACATTTATACAGTGCTTGCCATATACCAGGCACTGTGATAAATGCTTTACGTATATCATTTCATCTGAAACTCACAACTCTGAAACTGTAGTTGCTATTATTATTTCCATTTTGCAGATGAACACACTGAGACAAACATGTTAAATGACTTGCTTACCGTCACTCAGCTCCTAAGTGTCTGTATGTGAGGAGGATTGTGTTACCCTTTTTAGATTAGTTTCTCAGGATCCATGGCCATGGAAAACATCTAGTGTCCAAGTGTCAGAAAATAACTCCCAGAATAGCTCCAAGGATTCTAGATAGTAGTTCCTAGAATTATCGTGGCAGGCAGCCCTACTGAGGCTGCACTATGAGATATGGGAATGGTATAAATGGTATTTATTTACTATACTTGTGCAGAATGATCATATTGCTAAAGTTAACTTGTGTGCTTAATGTTGGCAAGATGCCTTCTTTGCTGCCCTTTAAAGCAAGTGGGCACTGGTCAACAAATGGGGAAACCACAGGTAAAGCACAGAGGAATGCATGTACCTACCTCAATAGGTCCCCATTGAGGCTTGAGGGGATTTAGGGGAGTGCACAAGCTATGCTTGTCTCAATTGACCCCATTGAGATGTAGGGGTACTTGCCCCTACCCCACCTGCCCCTGTGAGGAAGGTGATAAGCGAATGCTATAGGAGCTGGTTCTCCCATTATCAGCAACCATTTGAGAAGGCTAGACTAGAACAAAGCTTTATTAACTCCTCTGAAGATGTCTGCCTGTCTGACTACATCAAGAATAAATATGTCAGAGGCTGGAGTCCTAAAACTCCTCTGTGTGTTATCTGTGAAACAGTGTCTGAGGCTTAACTTGAACTCAAGTCTTCCTGACTCTATGCCCAAGACTCTATCCACCATGCTACCTAGCTACCCTAATTATAGTAAAGAATGCTTCAAATCACTGATAAAAGGAGAAAATCAAAGGAAAACAACTTTGAATTTTCACCTCACACGGGCACAATTTAGCAAAGATGATAACAGATACGAAAGTCAATAGTGAAGGGGTTGTGAAAAAATGGACACTGCTTGTAAGGTGGTCTAATCATTCTGAAAAACAATTTAGAATTATTGAAAGAAAATGATTGGAGCCAAGATGGCGGAGTAGAAAGACTCACGTATGCTAGCTCCGAATCCACAGCCCAGAAATTTACTGTAAAGGGAACTCCCCACAAATTCTGGAGCAGAGCAAGCACACACCAACACAGTGGAAGAGATTTCCGTTCCAGAGAGCCCTGGAGAGCCGTCCCAAGGGGTCCGTCGTGCGGACAGCGGAGTCCACCCCTGTGCTGCCCCGGCCACGGCCCCAGAGGAACAGATCCGAGCAGGCTTCAGGGACTGAAGCTCCAGCGGCCGGGAAGGTCCCTCCACCCACAGGCACTACAGGTTAGTGAGAGAGACGTCTGGGCTGGCCGAGAGGGGAGTGGGCTGTCTTCATGACTCGGGCCCCTCGGGAGGCAGCAGCAGAGGCAGAGGCAGCAGCAGAGGCAGCTGCAGTGGCCCTGGGACTCCCCAAGCAGACATAAGCTCCATTACTGAAGGTCTCTGCATAAACCCCCTGAGGGAGCTGAGCCTAGGAGACGGCCCTGCCCCCACCCGCCCCATTACTGAAGGTCTCTGCATAAAGCCCCTGAGGGAACTGAGCCTGGGAGGTGGCCCTGCCCCCACCCCAGCACCAGAACTTAAGCTCACATTGAATAGCAGCCGCACCTGCCGGGGAAAGCCCTGAGTCTGGGAAGCAGCATTTGAATCTCAGACCCCAAGCACTAGCTGGGCAGATCTAGACAGGGGTGGAGAGGAATCTCAGAAGTCAGGTAACTGGCTGGGAAAATGCTCAGAAAAAGGAAGCAAAATAAGACCATAGAGAGCTACTTTCTTGGGGAAGAGATGTTCCTTCCTCCCTTCATTTCTGATGAAGAAGTACAATGCTTGCCATCAGGGAAGGACATGGAGGTCGGGGGCCTCTCTATCCCAGACATCCAAGGTGGATGTCCGGTGGGCTCAGGCCATGGAAGATCTCAATAAGGATTTCTAACTTGAAAATCAAGTTAGACAGGTGGAGGAAAAACTGGGAAGAGAAATGAGAGAGATGCAAGAAAAGCATGAAAAAAGGGTCAATACCTTGCTAAAGGAGACCCAAAAAAATGCTGAAGAAAATAACACCTTGAAAAATAGGCTCACTCAATTGGCAAAAGAGGTTCAAAAAGCCAATGAGGAGAAGAATGCTTTCAAAAGCAGAATTAGCCAAATGGAAAAAGAGGTTCAAAAGCTCACTGAAGAAAATAGTTCTCTCAATATTAGAATGGAACAGATGGAGTCTAATGACTTTATGAGAAACTAAGAAATCATAAAACAAAACCAAAAGAATGAAAAAATGGAAGAGAATGTGAAATATCTCATTGGAAAAACAACTGACCTGGAAAATAGATGCAGGAGAGACAATTTAAAAATTATGGGACTACCTGAAAGCCATGATCAAAAAAAGAGCCTAGACATCATCTTTCATGAAATTATCAAGGAAAACTGCCCTGATATTCTAGAACCAGAGGGCAAAATAAGTACTGAAGGAATCCGCTGATCACCGCCTGAAAGAGATCCAAAAAGAGAAACTCCTAGGAACATTGTGGCCAAATTCCAGAGTTCCCAGGTCAAGGAGAAAATATTGCAAGCAGCTAGAAAGAAACAATTCCAGTATTGTGGAAATATAATCAGGATAACACAAGATCTAGCAGCTTCTACATTAAGGGATCGAAGGGCATGGAATAGGATATTCCAGAAGTCAAAGGAACTAGGACTCAAACCAAAAATCACCTACCCAGCAAAACTGAGTATAATACTTCAGGGGAAAATATGGTCTTTCAATGAAACAGAGGACTTTCAAGCATTCTTGATGAAAAGACCAGAGCTGAAAAGAAAATTTGACTTTCAAACGCAAGAATGAGAAAAAGCATGAAAAAGTAAACAGCAAAGAGAAGTCATAAGGGACTTACCAAAGGTGAACTGTTTACATTCCTACATGGAAAGACAATATTTGTAACTCTTAAAACGTTTCAGTATCCGGGTAGTTGGTGGGACCACACACACACATACACACATACATGCACACACACACACGTACATGCATCACACACACACACATGCACACACACACAGAGACAGAGAGCACAGAGTGAATTGAATAGGATGGGACCATATCTTAAAAGAAATTAAGGTAAATGGTGAGAGAGAAATGTAGTGGGAGGAGAGAGGGTGAAATGGAATGGGGTAAATTATATCTCATTCAAGAGGCAAGCAGGAGACTTTTTAGCGGAGGGAAAAAGAGGACTGAGAAAAAACACGAAGTTTACCCTCATCACATTCGACTAAAGGAAGGAGTAAAATGCACACTCATTTTGGTATGAAAACCTACCTTACAGTACAGGAAAGTGGGGGAGAAGGAGATAAGCAGGGTGGGGGGGATGATGGAAGGGAGGGCAATGGGAGGAGGGAGCAATTTGAATTCAACACTTGGGGAGGGACAGGATCAAAAGACAGAATAGAAACAATGGGGGGCAGGATAGGAGGGAGGGAAATACAGTTAGTCTTAGACAACACGACTATTATCAAAGTCATTTGCAAAGCTACACAGATATGGTCTATATTGAATTGCCTGCCTTCTCAAAGGGAATGGGTGGGGAGGGAGGGATGGGGAGAATTTGGAACTCAAAGTCTTAGGAACAACTGTTGAGTATTGTTGTTGCTACTAGGAAATAAGAAATACAGTTAATGGGGAATAGAAAGTCATCTGGCCCTACAGGACAAAAGAGAAGATGGAGACAAGAGAAGGGAGGGATGATAGAAGAGAGGGCAGACTGGTGATACCGGAAATTAGAATGCTTGGTGTATTGGGGTGGGGGGAGGGGACAAATGGGGAGAAAATTTGGAACCCAAAATTTTGTGGAAATGAATGTAAAAAGTTAAATAAATAAATTTTTATTATAAAAAAAAAAAAAAGAAAGAAAGAAAATGATTAAAAAATCTGAAACCTGTGACCTAGAGATTCCATTGCTAGGAATATGCCCTGAGGAGGTTTATGATAAAATAAAGGCCCCATATACACCAAAATATGTATAGCAACACTTTCTTTTAGCAGCAAAAAATTCAAATAGATGCCCATTGATTTGAGAATGGTTAAACTACTTGTATATATAAATGTAATGGAATACTCTTTACTGTATTGTTTGAAATGATGAATCAAGAGAAATACGAGAACACTTTTACAAATTGATGAAAAATGAAGCAGAACCAAAACAAATGATAAACACAATGACTACTGCAAGGTAGATGGAGAAAACAACATCAAAACAGCACTGGCATTCACTTTAAATTCAATCAAAGTCATGCGAAGTCATCATATCCTAAAGACTTGCTGATTAGACTCTTCCATGAAGAGGTGAGGTCAAGTCTACCAAAGCTGAAGGGAAATGCCAAAGTAACTTGCTATGCTGTGCTATGGCAAAGTAAGCCTCCTCTTTTGTTCAATGTTCAGTGACTTAAATTAAATCATTTCATCCCAACACTGAGCCTGAACTATGAAAATGCTGGCTTTAAAGTTCTGCCTATAACAACAGTTTTAATATTGCTTTCTTATAAGGGATGACTCTCTGGGAGGTGATGTAAAAACAAAAGAGATCAATAAAATTCTATTTTTGTTAAATGGCCCAAATTAATACATCCCAAGCTATGAATGACTATGGAAAATAGCTGTGCCTATGGAACAATAGTGAACCTGTGTCAGGGAGGTGGAAAATTTTGTTTGATAAACTATTGACATTTAAATTTACGTAGTGCTTCCCAAGTCACAGCTGCATAATATTAATGTGCAGATGGGTTACAATGAGCCAAGTCACATTCATTTCATCATTACTGTTCCCAGTCTGATTAGCTTCAAGATACTGCATGACAATATATAAAATGTATCACGAAGAATCCAAAGATTAAAACATCTGACATTTTATCTAGAGATTGCACTGTACATAGAACTGGCCTTGTGTCAGAGAGACCTGGGTTCAAACTTCCGTTACAATATCCTAGGTAAATAACTTAACATCTTGGTATCTCTGGACAATAAATACCAGAGAAATCACTAATCTGTATTGGCAGAGGAAATTTCTCCCAGGGAAGTAACAACCTATAATGATAAAATTACAGATTTGGTATTAAAAATATCTACTCTAGTAAAGGAGCAATTATGAAGCATGAAGCTTGAAGCTTGACAAATTACAATTACATGAGAGAGTCAAGAGATGGGTTCTGAATCTAATCCTGCCACGGACTAACTTAACGTAGCATAATTTTTCCACTACTGCTTAATATAACATAAATACTAGCTGAGTAAAGCTTGCATAATTCTTTTGAATGTTTTAGGAATTCCAAAGATAAGGATAAGACTATTGAGAGACAATAAGGCATTTTTGTTTGGTTTGTTTTTGGGGGAGAATAAGTAGGCTCAAAAAACAGGACAGGACCTCTGCTTGAGATAATAGAATTGTGCTAATATGAGAGAAAGCATTGCTACTCAATTATTATTTTACTCTGTCAAGAAGAATAGCTTTTGCACTGAAAATGAGAAAACAAAAATGACTAACAGGGAGTTGAGGTCCAAGATAAGAAGACAGTAAGAGTTAATCTAACTGGAATTGTTAAATTCAAATCACCTGGCCCAGATGAACTAAAAGAACTTGAACCACTCACTCTCAGTGACCTAAAAGATCATGGAAAATGAGAGAGGCACCATAAGATTGGGAAAAGACAAATATCCCAATTTTCAAAAAAGTGAAGAGAACAGCACCTACAGATTACAGACCAATAAGTCTGACTTTGGTCCTGGGAAAATTCTAGAAGGAATTATTAAAGGGATCATTTACAAAAATCTACAAAGAGAAGCAGTAGTTGCAAAGAACCAGTAGGAAGAAATGATGGAAAGGGATAGATTCGAAGAAACCTGGGAGAATTTATACAAATTGATACAAAGTGAAAGGAGCAGAATCAGAAGCAGGAGAATGATTTATACAAAAACAACAATACTGTAAAAGATAAGAACTGTGAAAAAGTATGATCAACACAATAACCAATCATGACTCCAGGATGAATCCAGACAACGAATCACACTTCCTACTTCACCACAGAAATATAACGGACTAAAGATGCAAAATGAGGCATGCATTTTCAGATAAGGCCAACGTATGAGTTTGTTTTGTGTGATTATATTTATTTGTTATAAGGAAGAGCTTTTTTGGTGGGAGGGAGAAGGGACAGTTTTACTAAAAGGAAAGAGCATTAAAGAATCGCTAATAATGAAAAGAGCAAAAAGAAGCTCCAAAGGGGACCATATGGACACATAGGACAGTACTAGAATTACCATGTAAAATTGAAAATCAAAATTAAATTTAAGCTTGTCAAAGAAAAAATAGTAATACAGTACATTTTAGACACAAGTATGCTAGAAAATTTTAAAAATTAATTTAACATTATTCTATGATGGAATACTATTATAACAGAAGAAACAAATCAGATGATTTCAGAGAAACCTATAAAGACTTCTCTGAACTGATGCAGAATAAAGTGAACAGAACCAGGAAAATTCGATACTGAAAGAGTATTGTAAAGATAAACAAGTCTGAAAAACAAAGCAACTCTAATTAATGCAATGACCAACCACATTCCAGAGGTCTTATGATAAAACATGCTACTCACCTTCTGACAGAAAGGTGATGAACTCAGAGTGAAGAAAGACATACATATAACATGGTCAATTCAGAGATTTGTTTTATTTGACTATATACATTTGTAACTGGGTTTTTCTCCCCTTTCCCAAGGTGGGAAGAGGAGAAGTAGGGAGAGAAAACAGATTTTTTTTTAATTAAAAAAATAAAATTTCATTTTAAATACATAAATACAAAAATTTTAATATTAACATCATTCTAAACCCAAGCACTTACAACTTACAAAGAAAAAATATCCAAACTGACATAATCTGCAATGCCTCCCAACATTCCTCTACCCCAGGACAACATATAGGAATCTTGAACAAAGAAAACATCATAAATGATAAAAACACATAGAAGTGTGTTAACATTCTATTTTATCTAATAAAGCAGTAGTAAATTAATTTTTCTAGAACACCCAAAGAGAAGCATCCAGCTAAAACCAATCATCCATCTTTGACCACTCCCTTCAAGGGCTACTCATTCCTTTTCAGTTGGTCATAAGTGAACTGAAGTAATCAAGAGGACCTCTAATCAATCTTCTAATCTCTTGATGTTGCTATTTGTCCCTCCTCTCTCTTGGAGTATGACATCAGGGAAGTGATGCCAAATCCAACAATAGGTCCCAGGCCAAGCCCTACTTGGTAAATGTTTGGGCCCTGATTGGCTCAGAGTGAATGTAAGGAAATGGGGAAAGAAGAGACCCAAAGATAGCTTGGGTCTAGAGTATTCTATTGTCTTAATGAGAGGAGCTACTTGGTGTTCTAAGTTTGGTGGTCCATTCTTAATTCCCAGGCCTTTAGCTTTTGATATTGACCTTTCAATCATTTTCCTAGGAAGAATTTGTCTAGGAGGACAGAGGCAAGAGGACGGAATGAGAGCAGTACTCACCTAAGCTCTACAACAAACTCCTTCAGATACCTCTAAAAAAGAAAATCTGAACAAATTTTAGAGTGGCAGAATCCACTGGGAGACAGAGTGTGGCAGATTTCCAGCCCAGGATGGCCTGGAAGGTCAAGAGGAAGGATCTGGTGCCTGGGGTTGGGAGAGCGCAGAGTGTACAGACCCTGCCACAACAGT
Source organism: Bettongia penicillata ogilbyi (assembly GCA_023548195.1). NCBI lineage: Eukaryota > Metazoa > Chordata > Mammalia > Diprotodontia > Potoroidae > Bettongia > Bettongia penicillata. Next base: position 3,918,353 of record JAJHZJ010000092.1, read on the forward strand.
GCCAAGCAGGAAGCACCGGGAAGTCTGACGCAGTCCAGTGGGAGTGAGCGAGAGAGAAGGGCAGAAGCCCAGGTAACAGCAGCAGCCACTCCGGAGACTATCAGCCTGAAGATTAAATGTCTCCAAGTCATCTACTGAACTTCTGGGTGCCAAAATGGCAGTGATCTGTAAATGCTCTCCCCCTTCCCTTGTTCACCTTGAAAAACCCAGAGAATATTTCCCCAGGAAAAACCGTGGAATAATGGGATCAGTCTAAGGGGTAAACAGTCTCTTAGCTGGAGAGGCTAGGAAAATTGCAAAAGGAGGTCCCTCTTGCTGTGGCTGAAGGGGACGAGTGCAGGACTGAAGCTGTCCCAGATAGCCCCACCTCAGCAAACCAGGAGGAGATCTGCTGGTAAGCACAAATACCAGGACCCCAGGCGTGCCTTATCTCAGCCACGAGAATTGAGAAGACACCAGTGTTGACAGGTTTCATCAACCTCCGAGTCTGCCTGTGCAACAGCTCATGAGAGGAGACTTCCTGCAGCCAGACTACCCCTCCCCTACACCTAACACAGCAAGCTCCAGGGTACCTCCAGGGAAACTCAAAAAGATTTCACCTGGACTCTGCTTTGGCACACCAGCCAGCTCAGCACCAGGTAAGCTGCAGTATTCTAGTTTCTAGCTGAAAGAACCAGAGGCCACAATACACAAAGCCTCAAGTTCTAAGCACAAGAACCATGGGACAGAGTCCTCTGTGCCCCAGAAGCAGAGATCCACTTTAAAAGCTGGGAAAAAGACAATCATCATGGGCAGGAAGCAAAACAGAAAAGAAAAGACAATAGAAGCTTACTATGGAGACAAGGACCAAAACACATTCATGATTTTGGTTTCCACTTTTATGGAAGAGGTCAGCTTTGAGATGATACTCCCATCTGAAATCTCAGAAGAGAATATGAACGGGTCTCAAGTCCAAAGAGCATTCCTGGAAGAGTTCAAGAAGGATTTTAAAAGCCAAATTAGAGAGGTAGAAGAAAAACTGGCCAATGATTTTAAAAATATGAAAAAAGAATTCACGGAAGAATTTAAAAAGAAAACTGGGCAAATGGATAAAAAGATACAAAACCTAACTGGAACTATTGGGCAAATGGAAAAGTAGATGCAAAAGTTAACTGAAGAAAACAATCTATTTAAAATTAGAATCAGGCAAGGAGAAGCTAAGAATTCTATGAGACATCAAAAATCAATCAAACAGAATCAAAAGAATGAAAAAATAGAAGAAAATGTAAAATATCTCAACGGAAAAACAACTGACCTGGAAAATAGATCCAGGAGAGAAAATCTAAGAATTATTGGTCTACCAGAAAGCCATGATGAAAAAAGAAACCTGGACAATATATTCCAAGAAATCATCAAGAAAAGCTGCCCTGAGGTTCAAGATCCAGAAGGCAACATAGTCATCAAAAGAATCCACTATTCTCCTCCTGAAAGAGATCCCAAACTGAAAACACCAAAGAATATTGTGGCCAAATTCCAGAACTATCAAATGAAGGAGAAAATGCTGCAACCAGCCAGAAAGAAACAATTCAAACATCAAGTAACTACAGCTGGGATCACACACAATCTTGCAACTTCTACATTAACAGATTGGAGGGATTGGAATATGATATTCCATAAGGCAAAGGAGCTGGGACTACAACCAAGGATCAATTAGCCAGAAAAATTGAGCATCATATTTCAGGGAAGGAGATGGATATTCAATGAAATAAGGGATTTCCAGGTCTTCCTGATGAAAAGACCAGAGCTCAACAGAAAACTTGATATTCAAATACAAGTCTCAAGAGAGGCATAAAAAGGAAAAAAATGTTATTCAAAATGGGCAAACTGTATACATCCCTTTAAGGGAAGATAATACCTGTTAATCTTGAGAATTATATATATTTATTAAGGGATATACATAGATGGAGTATGTATAAATTAAATGATGTGATGATAAAAAATGTGATTTAAGGGTGTGAAGGGAGACATGAAAAGGAAGAGGCAGAAAAAGGTAAATTACATCACAGGGAGAGGCACAAAAATATATTACAGTAGAGGAAAAGAGGAGAGGAAGATTGTTTGAGATTTACTCCCATCTGATTTGCTTCAAGGAGGGAACAACAAACTCAGTTAAGTATAGAAATCTAACTTGCCCAATAGGCAGTAGGAGGGGAAAGGAGAAAGAACAGGGAGGGGAGGCTAGGTTGTTGTTGTGTTCATAACTTCATTTTTTAATAAGACCATGACATCAGAGAAATGATGACATGACTTTGACTTGACTTTGAGGGTGGGCTATGGAAGGTCACCAGCCTCACTTTCTCCACCTGAGCTCTTTAGATCCAGTGACCAGATATTCATCAGGATGACTGGAAATGACCCAGGATGCAATGGGAGACCTTGGACTTTTTAGGTTAAGACTTTTCACCAACTCACTTAGAAGGAGGTAATTGAATTCATTGAATGAACAGTCCTCTTTAAGAAGTAGTCAGGGAATGACCCTTTTACTGATCCAAAGAAAAAAAATAAATCAAACTGAGAGGAAAAGAGAAACTATGACTATTGATAATCACTCTAAGCCAGCTATTAAGTGGAGTTTGAGCAGGAACTTATTGTTGTCCAACCTATGGGCTTCAGAGTGCACTGGGTTTAAGGTTTTGGGAACTATACCCAGCTAAAAGTCACCACAGACAATGAAGCAATATAATTACTAAATATATATGCACCAAGTGGTAGAGTATCCAGATTCTCAGAGGAGAAAGTAAGTTACAGGAAGAAACAGACAGCAACACTATACTAGTGGGGGACCTCAACCTCCTCCTCTCTGAACATAATAAATCTAACCTCAAAATAAATAAGAATGAACTTAAGGAGGTGAATAGAACTCTGGATAAGGTAGATATGATAGATCTCTGGAGAAAACTGAATGGGAATAGAAAGGAATATACCATTTTTTCAGTGGTACATGGCATATATACAAAAATTGACCATGTAAAAAAGAAACATAAGAACCTCACAGTCCAGTGCAGAAAGGCAGAGATAGTCAGTGCATAAATTTTCTCAGATCATAATACAATCAAAATTGTATATAATAAAAGGTCATGGAAAGACAGACCAAAAATTAATTGGAAACTAAATAATCTAATCCTAAAGAATGAGTAGGTTGGGGTGGAGCCAGGATGGTGGAGTAGAAGGATGGACCTATAGAAGCTCTCCCCCTGTATCCCATAAAATACCTGTAAAAATGACTCTAAACAAATTCTAGAGCCGCAGAAGTCACATAATAACAGAGTGAAAGAGATTTCCAGCCCAAGACAGCCTAGAAGACTGACAGAAAAGGTTTATCTCACCGGGCTCAGAGAGGAGCACAGCCCAGCCTGGGTACAAGGCACAGACAGGACTGGAGCAGGCTTCAGGGTGCCAAATCATGAACAGCAGCTGTGATTCCCAGATTTCTCAACCCATAAATACCACAGACAGCTTCAGAGGTCAGTAAGAAAGCTCTTTCACTTGGGTGACAGGGGAACACATCTGACACCAGTACTAGCCCCAGGGCAACAGCAGCCATTGTGGCAACAGTGTCCACTTTTGGAGCCCTCAGTTTAAAGACCCTGGGGGAAATCAAGCAGCTGATTTGAGGCTCAGTCCTAAGTGACTATCCTGGGGCAAAGAGGAGTGCTGGTGTGGCGGAGGTGGTGGTGGTTGTGGAGAAGGAATCCTACTCGCAGATCCTGGGCAGAAAAGAGTGCTTGTGGTTGCTCACAGATCAGAGTGCAGGCCAGGAGAGGAGTAAACTCCTCTCCCTTGATTGTGCCACGTTGGAGGAACTGAGAACTTATAGGTCCCTAGAGTTTACCCTCCACTTGACAAAGGACTCAAAAGTCAAGTAACTGTCTAAGAAAATGCTGCAAAAAGGGAAAAAGGTAAGCCTTTTATAAGAAATTATAAAAGTCAAGGCTTCTACATCCAAAACCTCAAAAAAATATGCAATGGTCTCAGGCCATGGAAGAACTCAAAAAGGATTTTGAAAATCAAGAAATAGAGGTGGAGGAAAAATTGGAAAGAGAAATGAGAGCAATGCAAGAAAATCATGAAAAGCAAGTCAACAGCTTGCTAAAGGAGACCCAAAAAAATAACACCTTAAAAATAGACAAAACCAAATGGCAAAAAAGGTCCAAAAAGCCAATGAGGAGAAGAATATTTTAAAAAGCATAATGGGCCAAATGGAAAAGGAGGTTCAAGAGCTCACTGAAGAAAACAGTTCTTTAAAAATTAGAATGGAACAGATGGAAGCTAATGACTTTATGAGAAACCAAGAGATTATAAAACAAAAACCAAAAGAACAAAAAAACAGAAGACAATGTGAAATATCTCACTGGAAAAAACAACTGATCTGGAAAATAGATCTAGAAAAGATAATTTAAAAATTATTGGTCTACCTGAAAACCCTGAGCAAAAAAAGAGGCTAGTCATCATCTTCTAAGAAATTATCAAAGAAAATTGCCTTGATATTCTAGAACCAGAGGGTAAAATGGAAATAGAAAGAATTCACTGATCACCTCCTGAAAAGAGATTGCAAAAGGAAAACTCCTGGGAGTATTGCAGCCAAATTCCAGAATTCCTAGGCCAAATATTACAAGCAGCCAGAAAGAAACAATTCAACTACTGTGGAAATACAATCAGGATAACACAGAAGTTAGCAGCTTCTACACTAAGAGATCAAAGGGCTTGGAATATGATATTCCAGAGGTCAAAGGGATTAGGATTTAAAACCAAGAATCACCTACCTAGCAAAACTGAGTATAGTACTTCAGGGGAAAAAATGGAATTTCAATGAAATAGAGGACTTCTAAACACCCTTGTTGAAAAGACCAGAGCTGAATAGAACATCTGACTTTCAAATACAAAAATCAAGAGAAACATGAAAAGATAAAGGAAAGAGAAGACTTAAAAAACTCACTGAAGTTGAACTATTTATATTCCTATGTGGAAAGATGTTATTTGTAACTCATGAAACCTTTTTCATTATTAAGGTACTTAGAGTGAATATATATATATATATATATGTATATGTGTGTGTGTGTATGAATAGGTATATACATATATATGTAGGTGTATATGGGTATGTATGTCTATATTATAAATGTGTAGGTATGTATATGTACATAGGTATATGTGTGTATATATGCATGTTTGTGTATATACATATACACATACACACACACACATAGACAGAGGGCAGGATGAGCTGAATATAAAGGGAGAATACCTAAAAAAAATAAAATTTACTGTTGCATGGAACATACTAAGAGTAAGAGAAAGGGAGAGGTAGAATATAGCAAATCAAGAGGGAAGAATGAGCTTTTACAATGGAGGGGAAGAGGGGGGAGATGAAAGGAAATAATTGAATCTTACTTTCTTGGGATTTGGCTTAAGGAGGGAATAACATACACTCAATTGAATATGGAAATCTATTTTACCCTGCAGGTAGGCAAGGGGGAAGGTGATAGGAGAGGGGAGATAATGGAAAGGGCAGCAAATTGGGGAAAGGGATAATCAGAAGCAAACACTATTGTGGAAGGATAGGTCAGGGGAGATAATGGAATAAATGAAGGGCAGGATAGGACATAGGGAAATGTGATTAGTCTTTTACAACATAAATATTATGGACCTACTTTGCATTATTATACATGTATGACCTATAAGGAATTACTTGTTTTCTCAATGAGGGGGGGTGGAGAATATGGAATGCAAAGCTTTAAGAAAGAATACCAAAAATTGTTTTAGCATGAAACTGGAAAGTAAGCTATACAGGCACTGGATTATAGAAATCTATTTTGCCCTACAGAAAAATAGAGGGGAAGGGGGATGAAAGAAGGGTGACTAACAGAAGGGAGGACAGAGTGGAGGAAGGGGTGGACGGGGTGCATGCTGTCCTGGGGTGGGGGATGGGGAAAGATGGGGAGAAAATGTTGAATTCAAGTTCGTGTGGAAGTGAATGTTAAGAACTGAAAAATAAAAAAATTATTTTTTAAGAAAGAATGAGTCGATTAAACAACAAATCACAGAAACAATCAATAACTTAATTCAAGAAAATGACAATAAGGAGACATCCTACCAAAACTTATGGGATGCTGCAAAAATAGTTTAGGGGAAGTTTTTATCATTGAATTATCTACATGAATAAAACAGAAAGAGGAGATCAATGAATTGTGCATGTAGCTGAAAAAGCTAGAAACAAAATAAACTGAAAATCCCCAAGTAAATACCAAATTAGAAATACTAAAAACCAAAGAAGAGATTAATAAAACTGAAATTAACAAAACTATTAAACTAATAAATAAACTAAGAGTTGGTCTTATGAAAAAACCAATAAAATTGATAAACCTTTGGTCAATTTGATTTAAAAAAAGAGAAAGAAAACCAAACTACCAATATCAAAGACAAAAAGGTTGAACTCACTTCCAACGAGGAGGAAATTAAAATAATAATTAGAAATTACTTTGCTCAACTGTATGCCCATAAATTTGACAATCTAAGTGAGATGGACAAATATTTTAAAAAATATAAATTGCCCAGACTAACAGAAGAGGAAGTTGAATACTTAAATAACCCCATCTCAGAAAAAGAAATTCAACAAACCATCAATGAACTCCCTAAGAAAAAAATCTCAAGGACCAGATGGATTTACAAGTGAATACTATCAAACATTTAAAGAACAGTTAATTCCAATACTATATAGACTGTTTGGGAAAACAGGTGAAGGAGTCCTATCAACTTCTTTTTATAATACAGATGCAGTTCTGATACCTAAACCAAGAAGAACCAAAACAGAGAAAGAAAATATATACTAGTTTCAATAATATAGATGCAAAACTTTTAAATAAGATATTAACAAAAAGAATACAGCAACTTATCATGAAAATACTACATTATGATCAGGTAGGATTTATACCAGGAATGCAGGGCTGGTTTAATATTAGAAAAACTATCAGCATTATTGATCATATCAACAACAAAACTAATAGAAACCATATAATTATCTCAATAGATGCAGAAAAAGCTTCTGACAAATACAACACCCATTCCAATTGAAACCAATGGAGAATATAGGAATAAATAGAGCTTTTCTTAAAATAATGAGCAATATCTACCTAAAACCATCAGCAAGCATTATATGTAACTGGGATAAGCTTGAAGCATTTCCACTAAAATCAGGGATGAAACAAGGATGTCCATTATCACCACTGTTATTCAATATGGTACTAGAAATGTTAACTTTAGCAATAAGAGAAGAAAAAGGAATTAGAAGGAACTAAGTTATCACTCTTTGCAGATGATATGATGATATACTTAGAGAATCCTAGAAAATCAAGTAAAAAAACTACTTGAAATAATAAACAACGTTTGCAAAGTTTCAGGTTATAAAATAAACCCACATAAATCATCTGCATTTCTATATATTACTAACAAAGTCCAACAGCAAGAGAAAGAAAGAGAAATTCCATTTAAAGTTATGGCAGATACTATAAAATATCTGGGAGTATACCTGCCAAAACAAACCCAGGGACTTTATGAGCAATTACAAAACACTTTTTGCACAAATAAAGTCGGATCTAAGTAACCAGAAAAACATCAGTTGCTTGTGGGTAGGCTGAGCTAATATAATAAAAATGACGATTCTACCTAAATTAATTTATTTATTCAGTGCCATACCAATCAAACTACCAGAAAATTATTTTCTAGAGCTAGAAAAAATAATATCAAAATTCATCTGGAAGAACAAAAGGTCCAGAATATCAAGTGAATTAATGAAAAGAAATGCTAGGGAAGGTGACCTAGCCCTCACAGATCTCAAATTGTATTATAAAGCAGCAGTCATCAAAACCACTTAGTATTGGCTAAGAAACAGAGAGGTAGATCAGTGGAATAGATTAGGTACTCAAAGACACAGTAGTCAATGAATATAGCAATCTACTGTTTGATAAACCCAAGGACCCCAGCTTCTGGGATAAGAACTCACTGTTTGACAAAAACTGCTGGGAAAACTGGGTAACAGTGTGATAGAAACTGGGCGAAGACCAAGGTCTGACACCGTACACAAGAATAAAGTCCAAACAGAAATATGATCTAGGCATAAAAACTGACACTACAAACAAATTAGGGGAGCCTAGTGTATTTGTCAGATTTGTGGAGATGGAGAAATTTATGACCAAACAAGAGATAGAGAACATTATGTAGTGTAAAATGGATAATTCTGATTACATTAAATTCAAAAGTTATTGCACAGATTCAATGCACCAAGATTACCAGAAAACTGGGAAGAATTTTTGCAACTAGTGTCCATGATAAAGGCCTCATTTCTAAAACATAGAGAACTGAGACAACTGTACAAGAATATAAGTCATTCTCCAATTGGTAAATGGTCAAAGGATATGATATAAAGACAGTTTGTCAGAGGAAGAAATTAAAGCTATCTATAGTCATATGAAAAAATGCTCTAAATCACTATTGATTAGAGAAATGCAAATCAAAACAACTCTTGAGGTACCACATAACACCTATCAGATTGGCTAACATGACAAAATAGGAAGATGATAAATGTTGGAGAAGATGTGGGAGAGTTGGGACACTAATTCTTTGTTGATGGAGCTGTGAGCTAATCCAACCATTCTGGAGAGCAATTTGGAACTATGCCCAAAGGGCTACAAAAATGTGCATACCATTTGACCCAGCAATATCATTTCTAGGGCTGTATCCCAAAGAGATCATAAAAATAGGAAAAGGACCCACATGGACAAAAATATTTATAGCAACTCTCTTTGTGGTGGCCAAGAACTGGAAATCAAGGGGAATGGCTGAACAATTTGTAGTCTATGAATGTAATGGAATACTATTGTGCCATAAGAAATGATGAACAGAAAGACTTCAGAGAGGCCTGGAAGGACTTATATGAACTGATGTTGAGTAAAAGGAGCAAAATATTGTGCACAGTAACAACCACAGTATGTGAGGAATTTTTTCTGGTAGACTTAACCCTTCACAGTAATGCAAGGACCTAAATCATTCCCAAAGGACTCTTGAGGCAAAATGCCATCCACATCCAGAGAAAGAACTATGGAACTGGAATGCTGAATGAAGCAGAATGTTTCCTCGTGTTATGTTTTGTTTTGTCTGGGTTTTTCTAATGGTTTCTCCCATTCATTTTAGTTCTTCTATGCGACATGACTAATATGAAAATGTATTTAATAAGAATGTATGTGTAGAACCCATATAAAATTGCATGCTGTCTCAGGGAGGGAAAGGGAGAAAATCTAAGGCTTATGGAAGTGATTATAGAAAACTGAAAAAAAATTAATTAAAAAAGACTATATTAGAAAATTTTTTTTAGGTTAAATAGAATGCTATTTCTTAATATTTTCAGTTGAACTAAAGGAACAGTGATTAAGTTTATCTTAACTGGCTCTTTGTATTGTGCAAACTTTGAAAGCAACAAGTGAAATAAAATTTCAGACAGTAGTTGAAGCCAATCCTTTCCTGGAAATAGTCTGAGGTGGAACTAAGAAGCCTTATACTTGGAGAGAACTTAATTATTAATCAGAAAAGACCTGTACAGAAAGGTGGCAATATCACTAGGGCAGTAGCTTGTTAAATCTAGTCTTTGTACTACTGAAATTTTTAGAGGAAGAATCCAAGCCAGTCATCTTTATTCAACAGATACTCATTCGTATAGCTGTGACTGATGAACTTGATAAGTAAATGATGAGTGAGAATTCTAGGTTAATGCTTCAACAAATATTTATTGCACATTTACTGTACCCAGAGCATTGTTATCTGACTCACTGCTTTTGCAGGGCATGGTGCAAAGATTAAGAAAAGAACTGGCCCTGCAAACTTACATGTAGTTTATGTGACCACTCCAGTAATTTGTAAATTTTTCTTTTCTTGGACCTCTATTTTTCTGTTTTAGTCCAGTGTCTTTACCCCTAAATAATTTTGCCATGTTGTCTTTGTGTAGGAAGACATTTATTCATTAATGCCTAAAACCCTATTGAATTGTCCTTGCCCTTACACTGAATTAGTTAATTTTCAACTCTCCAGGAAAACATCTAAATCACCTTTACTAAATGACATTATTTGGGAGTGAGATGGAGTTAAATTATTTCCAAATAACTTAGATTAACCCTGATGAGGTCTCTTAGTATAAAACAGACTAGAAAGATTTAGTTAGTTCTTAGGTTCTAGGTTGTCTTAGTAATTTTAAATGTAGAACTTTAGATGTTTCACTTGTGTAAATGATGTGAATGATGATTACCACAGTAATGCAAAATGAATATTTTAAGCAGCAAAGATACTCAGCGGGAAGGAAATTCAAGGGAAGGTAGACCGTAGTAGAGTTCTGGTTATATAATTTTCAACTTGAAGTATTTACAAAGAGGTTGGGTTGAACTTTTTATATTTGTCTTTTATAAGCTCTTTATAAGCTACAATTTGAAATAGATTTAGACTTTTTGATACAGTCCTTTCATCATTTGGGACAAAAAAATTTTTAAAACCTGGTAAATTGTTGCATCTACTGGAAATTAGGTTGCATGCATACACACACGTATTTACATACACTCATTCAGCTCTCCAAGAATGTGCCTCTGGACTGATATGGATCTGGGGCTTGCTTGTCTTGAGTCTTCAAGAGCTCTGGATGACCTGGTCCTGAGTCCTTGCTAATTCTGGGACCTTTGAGAAGATAAGATAATTCTAGGCCAACTCTGACTTTTACGGTTTCTCTAGTTGCAACCAGGAGCTTATTTTGGGATGTGAATCCTAACACCTCAGATTGTCCTCTATAAAAAATCCCAGCAGTAAATACACAATAATTGCTCCAATTGAGGACAAATGTAGATAGCTCAGATAGGGCAGGAAACAAAAGTGTATTGTATTGCCTCAGAAAAGACCAACTCAGCATAGTGGCCAGGTAGCAATATTTTTAAAGGATTGAGAACTATGAAAAAAATCCGTTTCCTTATCTTTAAAATGAAAGTATTGTCCTAGACAATTTCTAATGACCCTTTCCAGTTATAAAATATAAAATTAACATTGTTGATTATTTCATCTTCTAAATGCAGACAAAAAAATACACCACAAAAACATCTTTAAAGTATTCAGTTTTCCTAAACATTTTCCAAGCCAAATTCTGGAGAAAAAAGAACTAAAAAATAAGTTATTTGGACCTAGTTCCAGTAACATTTAAATTAAGGAGAACACTAAAAGAATAGAGGAAATGTAATTATATCTTCCGATTAAGTAGAAAATCCTTTTTACTTAAAGCTCTAGTTACTGAAAAACTAGTTACTCAAGTTCTAGTTACTCTAGTTATTTTCAAAACAAGCAAAAACTTTGTTGTATATCTGACTAAAGGGTTTGTATGATATGGGGAACAGGGGAAGGGGCTACTGATGCAGTTCAAACCTAGAATTTGAGATGCCTGTCCTACATCATAGACACAATTAAGCGCAAATATATTCTGCTGGTACTGTTCACTGTTGTTTCACAAGTGTTAATTCTGGTTGCTTGAATAAGATCAAATTTTATTCTTCATCTGCATCCTTCACTGCTCTGGTGTACTTATTATTACAACCACCCCTAACTGGTCTTCCTGACTGCCTTCAATCTCTTCTTTACCATAAAAACCCAATAGTTTAATACATACCTCTGTACAAAAACCTCCAGAAGCTCAGCAATACCAACTGAATGAGTAGAAATGTAGCCTAATATTCAAGGCTATGCACAATCTGGTTCCCACTTACCTAGAAAACTGTATCTTGCAAAACTATCCTTTAAGCGTTCTTATATTCCAACCAGACTAGACTACACATGGACCTCCACTCTCTTCTTGCTGTATCTTGTGTCCATGACATGAGCAAAGGCTCAGGTCATGGCTCTAGCAGGTCGTCTACCATCTCTGCCTCTCAAATCCCTCCCCTATTCAAGGCCTAATTCAGGTATATCACCACCTTCATGAAGCTTGTTGAGATCCCCTCAGGAAAATATAAGCTCCTCTCCTCAAATGACTTTCTCTAGACTGCTCCTTTATATCTGTCACATATGACTTTTTATTTAAGTACCTCTAAGCTTACTTCTACTTCAATCATATCCAATCAGTTGCCAAGTTTTCTTCCATCCTCTGACATTCATTTCTCTATGTAAACCACTACTACCACCCTAGTCTGGACCCTTAATGTCTCTTGCATAGATTCACAAATATCTTGTTTCTCCTTTTTAAAATATCAGTAACTTAAACAAAACAAATTTCACTTTATTTCATTTCTTTGTATCCCTACTCTAGTAAATATTTAAGTTGTTGAAAAATCAACGTTCAATTAATAGTTGTTGCTTAATTAGGAGAAAACATGTAGCACACAAATTAGGAAGATAACTTCTTCAAGAAAAAGTATCTTTTTAGAAGAATACATAGGAAAACACCTAAATGAAGATGTTTAAATGAATACATTCTTGAGGGGGAGAAAGGACTCTTTCCCTTTTGATGTAGAAAAGCCATCCTGAAGAAAAGGGACAAAAAAATCTCACCTCTCTCTCATTCAAATAAAGCTTCTTTGATCATGTCCACTAAAATAAAGTGAAAACTGAGAGCTCAGATGAGTTACTTATGACTAAATGAGAAAATATTTGTAAAGCACTTAGCAGTGTCAGGCACAGTGTTTGTTTCTGTCCTTCTTTATGATCCATCTTCCTTTTGTCTTCCTCAACATTCCTGTAGCATCCACCAAAAAATGCATGGTTACCAGATATGTTGCCCAATGGTGACCCTCTTTCAGTGAAGTGCTGCTCAGAAGCTGTAAACAAGAATGGCACCAGTCCTGCTGACAGCATAATAAACCTGACCCTTAATTCCTCCCTCCTAATCCCAATGACAGCTCAAACATTACTTAAAGATAACAAATTTATGCAATGATTCCAGTCAGGGGACCTGGACCTTATCATGCTACTACTGATAAAAGAAACTGCCTCACAGAAGAGATTCTGGTTATTTTAATAGGACCACTTGTTATTATTTATTATTGTCATTAAGGCATGTGGGACTTGAGAGAACATTTTATCCAATTCCCTTATTTTACAATCGATTAAACTGAGACAGAAACAGGTCCCAGTTCCCAGAAGTAATAAATAGTAAACACAGAACTTGAACCTGGTACTCTCACTCTAAATCAAGTGTTCTTTCAAAAATTATTGAGGCTCCCCCCCCACACTTTTTTTTGGTGGCTTAACATCTCTGTCACTTTTCCTTAGTCCCATAGAATGCTCCTCCATTGTAAGAAATAAGTACAGTCAAGCAAAATAAATTAACACATTGTTCGTGTGAAAACTTATGCCTCATTCTGTGTCTCTAGAGTTCACCACTTGTCTGCCAAGAAGAGCCATGCTTCACTATAAGTCATGATTGGTTAGTCACTACAGTACTCAAAGTTTTGAAGTCTTTCAGTGTCTTTTTCTTTACGTTATCGTGCTCACTGCACAAATTGTTCACCTGGTTCCACTCATTTTTCTATGTAAGTTTGTAAGAGGCTTCCCAAGCTTTTCTCAATTCATTATTTCTATTGGATAATAATATTCCATTATATTTATACATCACAATTTCACCACCCATTCCTTAACTGATAGGCATCTATTTTATTTTCACTTCATTGCTACTACAAAAACTACTGTTTGTTCAATATGTCTATATGCATATTCATATATACATGCATACATACATACACACACATACATGCACCCTCACCAGAAATATATATGTCCAATAGCCATTCCCTTACAGAGAGGTGGTCAAAAATATGAATAGACCTCAAAAAAGGAATAGCAAACTATTAACCATTATCTAAGAATGTTTCCCCATTAATAAGAGAAACAACACATCAAAACAACTATGAAGTTTTCAGCAAATCAGCAAAGATGACAAAAGATGGGAACAGTCAATGTTGGAAGAGTAGACAGGCATACTGATGCTTTGCTGGTGGAACTCTGAATTAGTACAACTACTGTGGAAAGCAATTTGGAACTATGTACATAAAGTGGATTAAATGTTCACTATCTGTGATGCAGAGATTCCACTGCTTGCCATATATACCTCAAGGAGGTCACTGACAAAAAGAAAAACATATACGCTAAAATCTTATACAAACACTTATTTGCGGTAGCAAAGGACTGGAGAATAAAAGTAAATACATCAACTGGGAAATGACTAAACAAACTATGGTACATTAATGCTATGGAATATTACTGTGCTGCAAGAATCATCAAATACTGTGAAGAGAAAAGCATGGAAAGATTTACATGAACTGGTGCACAGTGAAGTAAGCAGAACCAAGACATACACAGTAACCACATGTAAATGGAAAGAGCAACAACAAAATCCAAAGTGAATGTTGTAAAATGACAAAGAACAAGTTTGGCCCTAAAGAAGAAATACGACAAGTCCCATCCATGTCTTTGCAGAGGTGGGGAAGTGTCCACATGTGAGAATACTGCTCAAAATGTCAGCTTTTTTTTTTTCAATTTATTGATTAGCTTTGCTAAATTTTCTTCTTTTCCTTTTAAGGGAATTCTTTGTTATAAGTAATGTCTCCTCTGAAAAGAAAGGAGGAGAGATTCAGGGGAAATCTAGGTGATGTAAAAACAATATACAGTAATAAAATGTATTTACAAAAAAACAAAAAGGTGCTGCTATTTTTCTATCTATGGAATGTTTTCCTCTCTATTTTATCCCCTTGGAGTACATGCCTAGTATTGCTGACTCAAAAGGTATAAAGAATTTCATGACTTTTTAAGTAAAATTCAACATATTTTCCAGAATAATTGGTCCAATTTACATTTTCACAAAAAATAATTTGTTAGTGTGCCTGTCTTCATAATCTTACCAATTTATCATTTTTACTTTTTAAAATTTTTGTCAACCTGATAGTTGTTTTAATTTGCATTTCGCCTATTATGTGATTTTGAGCATTCTCTCAAAAAGAGGTTGATAAATTACATTTCTTCTTTCGTAAACTGTCCATTCATATCCTCTGACCATTTTAGATTTCCACAATAATTTTTACTTATTCTTTTTTTCCTGACTCCAGGGCCCATGCTCATTTTCACTTATTCCTAAAACTTTGTAATATACACAATGTAAAAATCTTAGTATGAATAACAAGTGTACTTTACAATCACCAATATACAGTATATTCTCAGGACAATCTTATTTGTGCTTTAACAAGTCTCATTTTCAGGTAAAAAAAAGCTGCACAGCACTGGAAAAAGTGGTATCTTATGCCATAATAAATTCCAAATGAACACATTATCTAAATGTAAAACATCATATGCCATTTTTAAAAGTTAAAGGTAAATGGAAGGAAGTAATTTTGGACAGCTGTGACCAGGAGAATTCTTTCTAAAACAAGGAATAAAGTGAAGGTAAAGAATAAAAGGACAACTCTGATTACATAAATTGAAAATCTTTTGTAAAAGCAAACTCAGTATAGTTAGAATTACTAGAGATTGGATCTTATTCTTATATATGCGCACTGAATCCATGAATATTCTGTATATCAGGCATTTACCAAAATTTGCTATAAAGATGTCTCCCCCAACTCAATTCTTCAATTTTAAAAATGCAAAAGCCAAACTGTCCATTTTCTCTTCTAAGATCACTATTAGTCCTTGTATACTTAAGAACTCTTCCCTTAGCCAATATTGCACAAGGGACCTCCTTCCATTATCCTCTAATTGTCTTTTTAAAGTGAAGAGACCTTTTAAATTTATTTCATGCATTCATTTGGAATTTATTATGGTATATGCAGTAAAGTGTTGCTTTTGTGAACTTCAGTGGAGTGCTCTTTCCACTGCTGTATAAATTTTATAACTCCTAAGATACTCAAAAAAAATGCAAGTAGAAATGTCATATATAATGGTTAAATTTTCTTGTTAGACTATCATGTCTTATATTTCTTACATTATATTACTCTTCATCTTTGAAGAAAAAAAGTAAAAATTATTTTGGAAATCTAAAACCAAGAAATCTAAAAACAAGGATCTGTTATGGTGGGTGGTTGGAAAGTTTTCTAAATTTCAGATTTAGAATAAATAAGGAAATAAACAGTTCCATACTTGCTCTTAAAAGTGTGAGGCCAGAGGGAGAGGACAAAGGCTAATGGAAGGGAAAAGTCATATTTCTCCTCCTTTCCTCTTTTCTCCTAAAAGGTAGCACTTTTTAAATCTAGATATTCCACATTTTGTGATACGATTAAAGAAATCATTGAAAGGTAAAGAATGTTTTGGTACTGTGGTACACATATTAACTGTAAGAAAGTATAATGAACAGAAATAGGTAGTCTACAGATTTTAAATGTAAAGAGAGCATTTAACAAGCAGAATAATGGATTTTTTGTTGGTTAAAACCCTGCCCTTTTTGTAAAAGGAACAGACATCTGCATTAATACAATCACCTGCTTGAGTCTTGAGGACTGAGAATCCAATTACAGAGTAACTGTGTCAGTGTCCCAGCACTAAGAGTACCATTGGCCATTGAGCCACATCATCACATTAATTTGATCACAGCTGTGAAGCATGTATCCACAGAGCTGGTACAAACTAAAGGATTTAGACTTTTAAAGTTTAATATATTTTAATGTGTAATTTTAGAGTGTAGCAGTTTAAAATTAAACCAAATATTAAGTATTTTAGCTTCACATGGTACTATATCATAAATGAAATCCTCCTTTATCCCTTATATTATCCTGGAGATTAGGCTGAATTTTCAGTGTCTATGTCAATGGGGAACACAATTTCTGGCAGATCCTAACAATCCAAAGGGAAAGATTTTGACCATGGACTTCCATTTTCCTAAGTTCTCAGAGGTTCATCACTAGAAGACTGAATATTCAATAACTAACATTGTTTTTGGTCGCTGTAATCCACAAAGGTTATAGAGAGTGATGGAAAGGGTACCTGAATCTATGAAATTATAGCTCTTCTGAAATATTTACAAGTTCAAATCATTGTCTTTTCCTAAGAAGATGTTTTTATTAAGAAAAACTAAAAGCTGTACACGTTCCATTAAAGGTGATAGTTTTAATCTATATACATAATCTATTTCAGAGTAATATGCATTTAATTATGTCATAAAATTTTTCTCAGTTAACTGATGATTATCAGCTGATATGATATTCTCTCCAAAGATATCAAAGATAAGGGGAAAGAATCCATATGTATAAAAACATTTAAAACAGCATTTTTGTTGTAGCAAAGAACTGAAAAATAAGTGGGTGCCATCAACTGGGGAATGCCTGAACAAAATATCAACTACAAACCTAACAAGAGATCAATGTGTGGAAAGAAAGATGAAGAGGATGATTTTAGAGAAACCTGGGAAGATTTGCATGAACTGATATAGAGTGAGCAGAACCTGGAAGTTAGTTTACATAATGACTAACATAACATAGCAAAGGAAAAGAAACTGAAAAAACTTCAGAACTTTGAGCAATCTAATGCCCAATCTCACCTCTAGAATATTAATACTGTATCTTGCTTCCCACATCTTGCAAGAGGTGACTGGGTGCAGGATTCTGAGACATAACATTTTCAGACACAACCAATGCATGAATTTTTTTTTTGTTTGATTATACTTGTTATTTGAGGGAAAGTTAGAAAGGAAGTGAAGATAGAAATAATGATGACGTAAAAGAAAAGAAGAAATAAAAGAGCAACAATGAAATATTTTAAAATATGCACAAGAGCAGAAGGAATTTCAAAAGAGCACAATGACAAGCAGGATAGTTAGTGTTGGTACTACCATTTTTTAAATTGGATCTGTGATTTTATTGCAAACTCCTACCAATGCAGGTTAGCAACTGTTAAGGTTTATAATCAAAGAGATTTTCCTGAGGCCCTGGGAATTTAAATGATTTATCCAAGGCCACAGCCTTGTGTCAGAGACAGGACTTTGTATATGAAAATGTTCATATTTGCTAATGTTTTTCAAGTTCATAACTAATTTTAAAATAAGAAAAAAATCTTAAAATTGTGGCCTGGAGGTCATTTTACTAACTAGGTCTCACCAGAGGCTTATAGATTAGTACTGAAAAGGATCTGAAGAGTCATCTTGTACAGTAATTTCAATTTATAGAAACAAAAGACTGGGATTCAAATCCAGATCTTTAGACTTCAAATCCAACACTCTTTCCACTGCGCCACATTAACTCTTCACACCCTTATGCCTTCTCTTGGATCTTTATATATGCCTTCTCTTTAATGTACATTTTCTGGCATAGAGTATCTATATTCATTATTGCATATTGATGACAAAACATGAAAGGAAAAAATGGCATCTCAAAAAGGTGCAATAATTAGAATTAACTTGAAAACTGTTTGAGAAAATAGTATCATTAATGTAAATACACAAATTATGCAGAAAACATTCCTCCTAGAATAGAAAGTGGAAGAGAGGAGAGAGGCATCTTGGAATAAGAGTACCACAGCTCAAATTACAAAAGAAAACAATTATCTCTTATTATAACCTACATTCTCATTATGTAAATTTTACTAGCAATATCTATCCACTAATACAAAATGATAAGATTCAGGTGTGTGTTCTCTGTACAACAGACATACAGGGAAGGAAAGTAATACTTTTCATACTTCCAAAAAAGCTCTTTTCTTTGAAAGCAGCATTCACTCAGTCACATGGATCTACAGTACATGTGGTATCCCCAAAACTATAACTGTAAAAGCAGTTCCAACAAGCATATTCAACTAGGAAGAGACTTAGTTTAATAAAAACCCATAAGAAAGATATCCTCTTCACAAGAACTTAATTGCATTAGAGCTTCCAGTTAAAAGTTTCATTTCTGAAGTTTTCTTTTTAAAACATGATCAGAAGTTTGAAATTCTGTCTCAACCTTTAACCAAAATCAGGAACAAAACCTAAATATACAAAGTTAAAATCCTAGATGGAGTCAATCAATATGCAACAATTCCTTTTCACAAGATGGCACCAGCCACCTTTCAGTTACTAATGTTGCCAATCCATTTCCCTTGCCAAAGATAGTTTACAGTGCAGGCCCCAATAGGTAACATTTACTTCCTGGGCATAATAAAGAATGAAAATCACTACTGCTACACATTTACTAAATCCTCATAGGCTTAAAAGCAGGATAGAGGTGGAGACAGGTTAATTAATTAGCCTGGTTCTAACACTCAAAATGTCTACAGACTTAGAGGGGACTAGTTAAGAAATAGGGAAATGACAAATAGATTTAATAGATATCCACTGATATTCACAAGGTGAAAACATGTGAAGAGGAAATAAAATGTCACCTCTCTTTACTAAAGCAGCTACCTAATACCAATACCCATAGGTTAATAAAAGATGATAAATTACATGTGTCTCTCTTTTGGTTTCAACCCTATGCAATGAATGAAAGACATGAGGAATACTTTCCATACAAAGAAAATTCTCCTTTCCTAAAACTAGCATTCTTCAGGCACTGCTATCTTAGGCATATTTTTTAAAGTGAGACCAACTAAAATGTATTATAATTAAGAGGGGCCGTTAAGAATAGGGGAATGGTTGAAATAAATATCTTTAATTGATGTTGTTAATAAACACAACCGTTCATAAGCACCAATAAGAGGATAAAAGAAGAGTGGTTTATTCCTAACGTTTTCATCTTTGAGCTTAGTAGGTGTGGCCATGAGTATACAGTTACCTTATATTAATACCTAGATACCTAAGTGATCCGTGCTATTGGAATGCCCAGTACTACATAGATACGCCCCCCACCCCACCCCCAAATACACATCCTCTTCCTGGCAGTAAAGTCTCAAGTATCTAGAGGCCGCCGCGCGACAAAGACTAGAAGGAGCGTGGGACTGAGAAATCAAAGATAACTGGGTACATACACAAGGAAGACAGGGGTAGGTACGAATCACCGGGAGGAGAATTTGGCTTCTTACTCTCAGTTCTAACCGTGGTAGAGTTTGTGAGTTTTAGTTGGCTTCTATTTTCCTCTTCACACCTTACACGCAGGTGAAAGGGAGAAAATGAACATTCGTGGGGGGGCAACATTCTAGAGCCCCAACCGTCTCCCCCAGACAACGGAACGCTTTTCCCTTTATCCCCACCCCCACCCCACCCCCGCGGTAGCGCGCCCATCTAGCGGACACCTCTTTTCCCTCCGCACCACCCCCTTGGGGGGCATGCGCAGTTAGGAGGGGCGCACCTGCCCGGCACCCCACCTCGAGGCCTGTCCAGTAGAAGAGTCGCCTTCGACCCCCGGGCTAAAAAGAGAATGTCTCCGAGAGGGGAGGCACCTACCTGGCTCACCGGCTGCCTCGGAGTCCGCGCTGCCGTGCACCCCGCTACCGCTCCTTCGCGCTCAGGCTCCCGCAGCACCTGTAACAACCCAGGCGGCCGCACCTCCCGCGCCGGCAGCCCCGCCCCAGCCCGGCTCCGGGCCGCGCCCCAGCCCCGCCCATCGCCCGAGGGCGCGGGCACGCCCCGCCCCCCCGGGCCTCTGACGTTCCCCGGCGCGGGAGCGCGCACGCCCGGGGCTGCGTCCGTGCCGGGGCTGCGTCCGTGCCGGGCCTGCCTCCGTGCCCGGGGCTGCGTCCGTGCCCGCGCCTGCCTCCGTGCCCGCGCCTGCCTCCGTGCCCGCGCCTGCCCCCTTCCCTGGAGCGCTTCCAAGGCCGGATCTGTTTTCATTTTGTTTCTTTTGGAAACTCCCCCTCCAGCGTAGATCAGCTGTTGTTCTGCAGTTTACAGTTAGGAGATCTGCCTGGGGCACTGAGAGGTTACTTCAGGGATGTGTCCCGGGCCACAGTCAGGGGTCCCAGGCAGCGCAGTTCTGTGGTCGGCCCTTTGTCTGCTGTGTCATACAGCGTGTGTGTGTCTGTGTGTGTCCGTGTGTCTTTGTGTCTGTGTGTCTCTGTATGTCTATGTCTGCGTGTCTGTGTGTGTGTCTGTGTGTGTGTGTGGGAGCCAGCCCCTGCCATACAGATATCCCCACCTCAAGGAAGTAAGGAGAGAAGACTTGCCCAGGTTCACACACTCTAAGGCGACATCACAGTCCACCATTTTATCCACTGTGCCTTCTAGATGCCTCTCAAACCAGATTTTGCAGTTTGATATGACTAGGGGACCCGGGATGAATCCCAATTTCTACACTATCTTACTGCGTCTTCACCTTCCCTTCCTGAGGCTCCATTTCATCATTTGGAAAACGAAAGAGTTGGACTATATGAGCTGACATACAGAATGCAAGTTGGAAGGCATCTTTCCAGTGAGAAATCTACTCCAACAACTTTATAGATGAAGAAAGCCCAGAGAGATCTAAAGGCTTTCCCAAAGTCACACAAATAGTAATGTAGCAGTGTTGGAATGATAGATTGAGAAGTAGAAGCGAAACTTAAGGGACCTCAGAAGCCCATCTAATTCAACCCTCTTAACTTTGCAGACGGAGAAACTAAGACCTTAGATAGCTTAAGTGACTAGCCCAGGTCACAGAGGTAATGTGGAAATTTATCCTAGGTCTTCTGACCATCACACTTTCCACTGTACATCATTGCTTGGAATTCAAACCCAGGACTTCTACCTCTACATCCAGTTCCCTTTCCACCACACCATTGCATTTAAGGCTTCTTCCAGTCCCTGATATTTTATAACTCAACCCTAGAAGAGACAAAGAATATTGCCCTTTTTGGCCGGTAATAAGTTCCCTGGCTTCTTTCTATGCCAGGTGCAGTTGAATATTGTGAAACTTCCCAGATTGCCTACTGCAGGTTCACAGCAGCTACCCAAAGCAGCTGTTAGTCTTGTTTGTTGAACATTCACATCCAACAGAGCCCTCTCTGTATCGTGCTATGTTGGTAGATCCAGGGGAAGAAAGAGAAAGAACTCTTTAAGTGTTTACAGTATAACGGTGGAGGGAAAGGCACAGGACTTGAGATGAGCTAGAACAGGTTTCAGGTTTTCTTGAATGGCTTTCATTTTATTCTGCTTTCCCTTACTCCCCACCTTTTAATGCTCCAAGTCTGCTATGGCAGTTGAGACATGGAATTAGAAGGGCTTTTCTATCCTCCTACCATTAGCAACTCCCCTTTGCCACAAATTATGATAAAAGAAGTTTTTGGAGAGGAGGAAATAGGAACTGTTGCAGTTTATGGGAAAGCAGTAGTCAAAAAAGAATATGTAGGGAAAACTGAGACTAAAGCCCATAGCCATTAAGGAAAGCCAGTTTATTTCTTCCATCTTCCAAAAACCTAATCTGTAATATTTCTTCCCCCTGGAGGTCCAGTCAATAGAAATGACTCATTGTTAGCAAAAGTTACTCTACATGTATGTGTATATACACATAGACATATATATGTATATACACTTTATACTGTAGGTATAGTATGTGTGTGTATGTGTATAGACTTGGAAAACATTTTAGACATTATTACCCTAATAAAAGAATAAGTTAGCAATTGCGAATCCATATGTTTTCCTTATTGTCTCTATGAAATCTTTAGAAAATAATCTATACGTGCATGGAGGACACCTTTGATAAAAGTTTGAGAAAGAAATAGGCATAATTTCACAAATGATAGTCTATAGCATATTCTGAATAGTGTAGAAGATACAGGAGCCAAACATCTTATTCCATGGAACAAGAGGCTTTCTCTTCACTGGTCACTTCCTGAAAGAAATTCCAAAATGAACCTCCTAGGAACATCATAGCCAGAATCTAGAACTTCCAGGTTCTGGAAATACTGCAAGGCAAAAATACTGCAAGCAACCAGAAAGAATTCAAATATCACAGAGCCATGGTCAGAATCATATACAATGCAGCTACCACTGTTATAAAAGAGCAGAGAAGTTGGAATATGATATTCCAGAAAGCAAAGGATATATATGCTTACAGCCAAAAATAGCCTACCCAGGAAAACTAAGTACAATGTTATGGGGAGATGGACCTTTAATAGAGGACTTCCAAGCATTCCTGATGAGAATACCAGAGCTTCAAGGAAACTTTGAAGTTCAAACATAGGAGGGAAAAGAAACATAAAAGGATAAACATGAAAAAATGACAATAAAGAACAAAACAAGGATAAACTTCTTAAATTCAGATAAATGGAGACCTGATATACGTGATCACCCTCAGGGTCATACAGGGAGTTTTATTAGTCAAAGTCTGGGAGTATTAGGGCAGCCTACATGGTGCAGTGGATAGAGCTTAGGGCCTGGAGTCAAGAAGACTCTTCTTTCTGAGTTCAAATGTTGCCTCAGACACTTACTAGCTGTGTGATGTTGGGTAAGTCACTTAACCCTGTTTGCCTCCATTTCCTCATCTGTAAAATGAGCTGGAGGAGGAGATGGCAAACCGCTCCAGCATCTTTGCCAAAAGGAGTCATGAAGAGTCAGGCGTGATTGAACAATAACATGGGAGTATTCTGTTATTTCTTGATGATCTTAAGGGAAAAAATGGAAAGAGAGAGAGAAGAGGAATACACTGAGGTGGGAGAGGGAAAGGAAGGTTATGGGAAAATTATATGATCAGAGCGAAGAAGAAGATATCTAAACAAAGAAGGAATAGCGGATGAGAGGCACCAGGTAACACTTTAGTTTAAATCTCATCTGGACTAATCAAAGAAAGCGTACACACACACACACACACACACACACACACACACACACACACACACACACACACACACACGCGCACACAGAGTTGGGCACAGAAAAACAATTAACATTAGGAAAAGCGGACAAGAAGGAAGAGGAATCAATGTGAGGGTAGATTATAGTAGGGATTAGTCCTAAGCAAAACTAACTCTAATATTTGTAGCTCTTTTGGAAGTGTCAAAGATTGGGAATCTGAGAGGGTGTCCACACAGTGCGGAATAAATGAACACAGTATATAAATGTGATGAAATCCTGTTGTGCTGAACTCTTATCAGCATAATGACCAACCCGGATTCCAGAGGACAAATATTGAACCAGTGCCATCCACCTGCTAATAGAGAAGTGAAGTACTCAGAACACAGAATGAAATAATTTTTTTTGACCTGGTCAACTTAGAAATTTGGTTTAATTGACTATACCTGTTTGTAATGGTTTTTGGAGGTTTGGATGTGAGGACAAAAAAGTGAATATTGGCTAATTAAAACAAATAAAATCTTTTTTTTTTTTAAGAATAGATGTCCCTTTTTCTTCAAATTCAGTTTCTCTCTTTGTATCTTTGATCCTCAATGCTTTGTCTCCTCCTTCATCCCCTTTTTCTCTCTTCTCTCTTTTTGCTTAGAAACATCCTCACATAGCATCCTTTAAAAAAACATTCATTCAATCCTAGTCTAACCAAAGCTTCAATAATCTTTCCCACAAACACTATAAATACTTTTGCTGCATTTTTAAGGGACTTCAGAACATTGAGTGGTTAGCAAATTAACCGTCTATTCCATAAGGAGTCTATTCTGGAAAGACTATTAGCAGTTACAGAGAAGACAGAAAAAGATGAAGAGAACTTACTTTCTGGAGAGAATTGCTTTTCCCTCTATGCTGTGAAGAAGATGAAGAGAGCTGTTGAAGAGACACTTGAATTCATATCCTGAGTAGACTGAACAGTGGGTCGGTGTTTTCAGAAGTCATCTCTGGTTTACAATGATAGTTTGAGGTGAATCAGGCTATGATCTTCCTCACAACTAAAACATTGTAAATTATTTTTTATGTCTTTGTGTCATTATTTGTTACATTGTTTGTAAACTGTGTAGTCAGTAACTTTGATATTTGAACATAGTCAAGATTAGAAGTTTGATACATAGAGAAATGAGCAACTGCTTATGGGAAAAGAGGTTTAGTCAGCTTGTAAAATGTTTATAATTTAATAACCTGGGATTGGGGCTTCAAGCTAATTTTTTATAAGAAATTTTAATAAGAGAATTTAATTTAAATTTATATATTAATATATTATTAATTATATATAATATAATATATAATTATATATTAATATATTATTAATTATATATAATATAATATATAATTATATATTAATATATTATTAATTATATATAATATAATATATAATTATATATTAATATATTATTAATTATATATAATATAATATATAATTATATATTAATATATAAATTTAATAAGAATTTTAATAAGAGAATTACAATAGGAAACTATGTGTAAGAGTGTATTGCTTATATGATATAAGGGGGACACACATCTTAAAGAGGGGGACACACATATTTGCATGATGAGAATATGATGGATCATGCTCATTATCTTAAGGCTGATTGACCCCATGTAGGCTACAAGTAAATGTGGTTGACAAGCAGAACCTTGACACACTAGCATCACCCCACGTTACCGTTCTATATTTATCCTCCCTTTAAGGCCAAACTCCTGGGGAAAAAAGCTTCCATTTCTTGGCATCTGCTTTCTAAATCTCCTGCTCCTGAACACTTTGAAGTGTGGTTTGCAGCCTTATCATTCCACTGAAACAGCTCCTTCCAAGATAAACATAACTGCCCAATATGATGGCACTTTCTCAGTCTTCATTCTTAACCTTTCTGCAGCATATGATATTGTCAACTACCTTCTCCTGGGAAGTACTCTCTCCTTGGGTTTTTGTGGCACCACTTTCTCTTGCTTCTCTTCCTGCCTTGGCTACTCCTCTTCAATCTTCTTTGTTGAATCATCCATATCCTACCTCTAGCTAACCCAAAACTCTTTCCTAGCGTCTTTTCTATATATATACTTTCTCTTGGTGATCAAATGACTACCAGATCTATATAACCAATCCTAGTTTCTCTCCTGCATCTTGTTTTTGTTTGGTCATTCTGTCATGTCTGACTCCATGTGACCTCATGGACTTTGGCAAAAATACTGGAGTGGTTTACCATTTACTTCCTAGTGTGTCCCCATTTTACACATGAGGAACTGAGCAAATAGGGGTTAAGTGACTTGCCCAGGGTCGTACATAATAAGTGTCAGAGACTAGACTTGAATTCAGATCTTCCTGATTTTAGGCTTGTGCTCTGTCCATTTCACTATGTAGCTGCTCTTAGATGCTCCTGTATCTTACTGAATATCTAAACCTGGATGTCCCATAAGTTCCTTAAACTCAGTATATTTATACCAGAGTTGATTATCTCCCATAATAATGATAATTACAATGATGATAAGGCTTTTAACATTTATATACCATTTACTATGTGCCAGGCACTTTCTAGTTATTATCAATTTTATAATTATCATATTTATAATTATCTCATTTGATCCTCATAACAGTCCCGGGAGATAGGTGCTATTATTAACCCCATTTTCTTTAGGTGAGAAAACCAAGGCAAACAGAAGTTAAATGACTTGCCCAGAGTCACACAGCTAGTAAGTATCTGAGGCTGGATTTGAACTCAAGTCTTCCTGACTCTAGACCCAGTGCTTTAATCCATTTTACCATGGGCTGCTTCCATCCCCTTCCCCCATCTTCTTCCTAACTTTATTATTTGAGGGAATCACCTATTTTTCCACTCACCCATGTTTGAAATCTTATAGTCATCCTAGACTCTTCATTCTCCCTTATCTATCTTATTCCATCTGTTGCCAAATCTTGAGGCTTCTACCTCCATAACATCTCTCACATGTCTATCCCCTTCTCTATGTAACATGACCACCTATTTGTTGCTCTTTTGGAAGTGTCAAAGAATGGGAATGTGGGAGGGTGTCCACAGAGTGCAGAATAAATGAACACAGTATATAAATGTGATGAAATCCTATTGTTCTGAACTCTTATCATCATAATGACCAACCCGGATTCCAGGGGACTAATGATGAAGCAATGCTAATAGATTATAGCTTCCTTCTTGGTCTCCCTGCTTCCAAACTCTCCCTTTCCAACACACATTCCACACAACTGCCAAAGTGATATTCCTAAAGCATAGTGCCTGGTATATAGTAAGCATTTAATAAGTGCTTGTTGATTCGCTTGCCCAACACAAATGGCCAAATCATTCTTCTAATCAAAAAACTCCAGTGGCTCTCTCTTGACACTAAGATAAAATGAAAATTCTTTTATTTGGATTTTAAAGTCTTTCATAGTCTGATTTCAGCTCACTTTTCTAGGCTTACTGTACATAACTCTCCTTCAAGCATTTAAATGTTACAAGCAAGCTGGCCTATTTGTTGACCTCTGTATACTTTATTCCACATCCTTTCTCTGCTTTTGCAGAAGCTATCTCCCATGCCTGGAATGCATCCCCTCCTCACCTTTGCCTTTTCGAATCTCTAGCTTCTTTCAGAGCTCAGTTTATTCTACACCTCCCTATCATCATCTCTCTCTCTTAGCTAGAGCCTGCCCCCACCTCCAATTCCTTAGCCTTTTCCCTTGTGCCTCTTTCAGAGGGCATCAGGGGATGGGGAAACATATTTCTACCTTCTTCATCTCAATTGGCAATAGCATCTTGCAGTAGAGTACCTCCCTTCACTCAATGGATAACAGGACCAGAAAATCCAGGTTGGAGGTCAAATGGAATTATGAAAGAACCCCACTTTAGTTGGATAGAACTGTGAAGAAGAGCAAGACCAGTGAGCCCAAGAGAGCAAGCTGAACAGTAGACATGCTATGCCTACAGGGAATAGCTTGAGGATGTCACAGAAAAGAAAAAATCATTACTTGTAGGGCTAGAGGTTTGAATTACCTTGGCCATGTGCATTCACTACATGGATATCTCTCTACTGTATACTCTATCTGTGTGTCCATTCTCCTTATTGACTATATTTGTAGGAAGTGAACCCCAGGTTTGGAGGTATGTGTTACTAATTTTTGTGCTATGTTATTTTTAGTAAGTGCCTTTGCCATGAGCCAGTGTTGTTACTGTACTAATCATTGAAAAGAAATACATTGTTGGGGGGCTTGAGAACTATGGTTTTCGGAGCAGAGAGCCACAAAGTATATTGAACCTAGGGTAGTCATCCCACAAAGGATCCAACCTATGAGTACAAATTTGGGACAGGGGAGTAGTCCCAGAGGGCATGCCATATGTAACTTCTTTTAATACTATTTATGTTTATAAATAAAATTGGAAAAAGTGAATGATTTTGCAAAGTGTAACAGCAAAAGGGCAAGTAATTCTTGACCAAAGGACAGTGTAAAGCTACACTGGTTCACTATAGGGTAAAGACTGGAAAAGGAGGAAAATGAATAGAAAGCAAGACTAATGACCTGGGAAAACACTGGTGGGATGGAAGGACTTTAACTTGAAGTTAAAAGACATCAAAAGTTGAAGAGGAACTTCCTAGGTTTAAGAGGAATAAGGAATGGTGAGCATATGCTTGATCATAGAAGTAGAAGTATTGTGGGTAATGGCTTAGGTAAAGTGAAGGGAGGGTCATGGAAGTTGAGGGCATCAGTGATCTAAGACTCAGGTCAGAGCATTTGAAGGAACCTAAACATATGTAACAGTAGGGGTTAGAGTGAAGAGAAAGACCGAGCCAAATACTGAACTCCTGGAGAAAGGAGACAGAATGATAACTTGCAACCAGGACCTGAAGAGGGTAATAAATCTGGATGATAGGAATCTCAAAGGAGAGGTAACAGAATGAAGGCAGCATAGGGAGGGTATGGAAATGTTGGTTACAAGTAATAAATATGTTTACTCCTCTTCCTTGTCCAATGGATCCCAGGGCATGAAAGCAGGTAAATTCAGTACTAGAGAGGAAGGTTAGGAGCATACTGTTATCTGGATGATGGGAGGGAGGGATGTGAGGAACTGTATCTCAGTGAATGCCAGAAGATAGAAAGAATGTAAGAGGAAAAAAATCTATAATGAAGGGAAGTTTGTTAAGAATGCTTCCTAAGGAGCACAATATAAGGAATGGGAGGAATGAAAGGAATTTCAGAGCTTGGAATTGGAGGGAGGGAAGGGAAGGAGTTGAGGTAATGGAGTAGTGGAGGGCTTTTTGTTTAGACTGAGAGGGAATCTTCTCATGTGATCATTGGAACATACTTGTGAGGCAGAAAAGATAGGGTTTATTGTCCTCATTTTACAGATGAAGGAACGGAGACTGATAGAGGCCTAAGGTCACATAGCTTACTTACTAAGTAGCATGTCTTGGAAGAGACCCTAAGTGCTCTGACTCTTAGATTTAAGCCTCCTAATGATGAGGTCATGGAGTTTGATTTCTGAGGTCACACAGTCTAGTTGCTTCATGTTATGGTTGAGGAAACTAAAGCCCAGGAAAGTTGTCACTTGCCCAAGGTCACAAAGGGGTGTGAACTCAGCCTTCTGATGCCAAGACTGGTGAGTGCTCTTTTCACTATGCCACATAGCCTCCCTAGTCCTAAGTTCTTTCCATTTTTATAATACGCTGTTTCTAGATGGTGAAGTGGATAGAACACTGTACTTGGAATCAGGAAGACTCATCGTCATGAGTTCAAATCCAGCCTCAGACACTTGCCAGCTGTGTGGCCCTGGGCAAGTTACTTAACCCTGTTTGCCTCAGTTTTTCATCTGTAAAATGAGCAGGAGAAAGAAATGCAAACTGCTCTAGTGTCTTTTCCAAGAAAACCCCAAATGGGGTCACAAAGAGTCAGACATGACTGAAAATGATTGAACAAAATGAATGCTTCTCTGAATAGAGAGACTGTGGGACTATTTA
The DNA here is from genome assembly GCA_023548195.1 of Bettongia penicillata ogilbyi. NCBI lineage: Eukaryota > Metazoa > Chordata > Mammalia > Diprotodontia > Potoroidae > Bettongia > Bettongia penicillata. The sequence goes on from JAJHZJ010000092.1 coordinate 3,948,063, forward strand.
TGAGAAGACAAACCTAAAACTTGTAGTTTGGTGAGGGAAATGTAATATGCTACAGTAAAAATGTAAGAAGAACACTGAACTTGGAATCAGAATAAGCAGAGCTATGGTCTCATTTCTACACTTGTAGGAGTAGTTAGATTTTGTACACTGTAGGTAGTTAGATTTTGCTGATGATTCTCCAAGTCCATGTTTTCTTATCTATTCTGTAAATGGTGTTTGAATCCTCTAACTCACACAGGTATGAGGGTTTGGTGAGATCTTCAAGCTATTAAGTAGTATATAGATGTAAACTGTTAGCTACAAAAGTCTCATCTCAGGCACAGGACACCCCTTAAGAGATGGGGTAGGGAGAATCGGAACATTGAGGAGGGAGGCTAGAGAGTGCCCTCCCTCCCAGATCTCAAGGTCTGCAGGATTCTCAGCTTCTGCAAAGGAGCTGCCAGGGGTCTGTGGATTCCATTTTGCTGGCAGAAAAGAGGATACCTGACCAAGTGGGAATATTGGAGGAATGGTAGATTTTCATTTTTCAAGAAGCAGCTATATAATGCTGGTGAAAACTGTGAGCAAGTCAGGGATGGCAGTGAATGACATTTAATTGACTAAAGAATGAAGAGAACAGGTGGAGGGACAGAGGTGTGGTGAGACAGGTAAGACTGGTTGGAAGCCTACTTTGTAGGTACATTAGAGGCGAGGCTGTGAATTGGTTCAGTCTGGAAACTTCGTGCAAAAAGTTACTTAACTATATATTACCCTTGATCCAAAGATACCACTATTAGCCTGAGGTAGGAACAATATCCTAACCACTTCTCCTGTAAAAGGTATTGTGCCAGTCCGGGAGATTTGGTTTGCTCAGGGAACTAATCCTCAGCTTGTTAATATCACTTCTTTACCTACTGAGTACAAAGTAGCCCTGGAGGTGGAAGGGCCCTTAGATGCTTGGCTCCTAAATGTGGATAGGAGCTTAGACCAGCTCAATTAACTCAAGGGGTTCTTAAAGCCTATCCTTGATGAATATCATTCTCCTAGAAAGGCTTAGTAAATCTACTTTTGTTAACCATTGAATGACATCCAAGTGTCTCATTTTGATACAAAATGGAATCTAAACTATCAAGGAACTGACCTAAGTCAGGCCCAGCCCAGAACATAGACCTATGCCCCAAAGTGATTAAAGAAAGGGGATGAGAATCCATGAGTATGAATATATTTATAGACATTTTCTTTGCTCACTCTTCCCCTTTACTGAGCACTTGGTCTTTTGAGACCACACCTATTTCCCATTGCACATCTGACTTTCTTTTCCTTATCCTTCTGAGACCCTGGGATAGGCAGAGAATAGGGGGGGAAGGTAAAAATGAATCTAGTAACTTTCCATACTACAGTCTGCAATTAAAAGACTATTCCTTTAAAAGTTTCATTGCACATCTGACTTTCTTTTCCTTATCCTTCTGAGACCCTGGGATAGGCAGAGAATAGGGGGGGGGAAGGTAAAAATGAATCTAGTAACTTTCCATACTACAATCTGCAATTAAAAGACTATTCCTTTAAAAGTTTTTCTGTGCTATGTAAATGCTGTGAGCAAACCATGATTGTTTGTCATGATTTTTGTCCAGATTTTTGAATGAAAGGCTTGAGAATGAGAGAGGGGAACTCAATACTAAAAAGGATAGTAGCTTTTTTGTTTAAACTGAAATAGAAGCTAGAGGGTGGTAGTGGAGGGTGATGGAAGAGGAGGGCAGAGTTGAGAAGTAATATATATTAAAATTGCTAATCTTCCAGAATGCATATACCTAAATATACATGTATAAATGCATAGCTTTTCATTTAAACTGAATATAAAAAAATTATAGTAATCCTGGGGCATGTGAGAAGGAACTTGTAGCAATTTACCTGAGGGTATCTGATGGTGGCTGCATGCGCAGGTGTCTACAGCTTGGTTCTTGAACATATCTCTCACTGACATCCTCAGTATTCCCCAAGCTAACTGAAACCCCATGTGTCATGGACACACTACCCCTAATTGCAAATTCCCATTCATCCTAGCTGATGGCTACAGCTATTAATAATACAATTGACAGTAATTACAGTAACCCATGCAATTTTCTCACTATTTATAGCTAATTACTATGTGCCACATAGTTGTTCTCATTAAATGTATAACAGATTACTCTGTTGTAAGCATTGTTTGATGCCAACAGTAAATTCTGTGCCTGTAAGCTCAACCTTTCTTCATAGCTTGCTGTTCATGCCTTCTCATCCTTAAAATATTAGAGAGAATATTGGGTATCACAAATGCACTTTTGCAACAGAACTGTGATTACAGGCCCAGAGATGAAACTCCCTTTACCAATGTAGATCACCACCTATTTTATTAGAGTCTTAGAGAGGTGCCTTGAACTTTGAAGTTAAGTGTTTTGTCCAGGGTCACGTAAGGAACATGTGTCAGAGATGGGTCATGTGTCCAAGTTCTCTGGATTCTGAGACTAGTATTTCATACACTATGACATGCTTCCTCTCACATACAATTCAATTCAAGAAATATCTATTAAGCACCTGGAGATACAAAAAGAGACAAAAGACAGTCTCTGTCCTCAAGGACTTGCAATGTAATTTGGGAAACTGACAAGATGAAAGTGGAGGAAATCAAGTAGTAGGAAATCAAGCATAGCCAAGGATGGAAAATGGAAAGTTACCTAGAAAGTTCTGATCTGAGCTCTTTATAAAGGAAGGCCTCGGGAATAGTTTATTACGCCACATTCCATGCCTCCAGTTAAAGGGGAGAGCCAATTGAGGAAGCTGAAAAGAAAGAGTTACAAAAACTGAATCAATCATCGTGGTTATGAGATTTTCAGATTAACAGTTTATCCTTGGGGAGACATCATGTTATATAGAGTCAAAAACAAACAAAGGTGCTGATAGAAAATGGAGGGTTACCAAGAAAGCCACATCCAGTGCTCACAGTGGATCAGTGTTATGATTTGGTGTTAGGCCTTTATTTTCATGAAGCTTTAAAATGCCTTTACCTAGAAAGAGAATTCTTATTTACATGGGCATGCAGTTGGGGAAAGGGAATTTGGGCATTAGAGAAAAATGTACAAACAATGGTCCCATCCACCTAAGATCAAAGGATACTAAGTTTTGTATTAGAAAAGATTTTAGAGTCTATTCAGTCCAAACCTTTCCTTTTACAGAAAACCGAGGAAACTGAGACTCAGAGACATTGAATGACCAGTCCTGGGTTTCACAGGCAGCAAAACTCAGGTATGACAAGCCCTCTGATCCCAAATCCAGTATTCTAACCATAACATAGTTGCCATATAAAACAATCATCCTTTGGTTTGCAGTCATAACCATTATTTAGAAATCTGTTGCTATTTGTAATTGTTGCTTAGGGCCAAGTCTGATGTTACAGAAGATGCTGGAATAAGCTATTTTGGGTGTAGTTTGTATAAGCTATCTTTGTAGAAGAAATGATTCTTTTCATTAGAGTTCTCTGAGGTCCTTCCTGTGTTGGTCATCCTCTATTACCTTTACATTACCTTTCTTTTTGTTTCTGAAGTGTTTTGTTGGTTTTTTTGTTGGTAAAAATGATGGGGGTAGGCAATTAGGGTTAAGTGACTTGCCCAGGGTCACACAGCTAGTGTCTGCCTTACCTTTCAAAGATATAAAATAACCTTATGTTGTAAAACCTTGAAGTGGGTAAATATACATGGCATAATTGGCCTCTGTATCTCCTTATTTGAGACAGATAATAGTCAATAATGTTAGCAGATATCAGTTGATGGACAAGTCAAATATTGCACTCTTTCCCTAGAAAATTAATATAAGGACACTCTGTCTTTCTAGAGGATTAAAGAAGACATTGCATGAGCCAGTTTGGTTTCTTGACACTACTGAGCTATTCTAAAATGCCACATGGGTTACTAACCAAATGCACATTCAGTCTACCCTATATGGGTTTCTCATCATGGACATTTTTATTTATTTTGTGGGTAGGGGAGAGAGAAATCAGTCCACTTGAGTAAGAAATATGTTAACTGTGAGAGGCTCAACCCACGAAAAAAATTTCTTGTTGTTTTCTGAGTTTGGGACTAAATATTAATTTTAACTTTACTTTTCTTTGTGGAAACTTTTTTTATTCTAATTTTGAATGTTGTTACTTCACTGGAATTTTTTTCCAGTTCATATTTTGATGTCTTTTTAAAAATTAATATGAAATTTTCACATTGGTTTACCCCCCATGGTATTAACCTCATTCCTATTTTGAATACATTTGTACTCATGTACTTGGTTTGTACGTTATAGTATTTTTTGCAAATGTGTCCCTTTGATGACTTGCCAGGATAAGTTCCCTATCTCTTAAGTAGGACAGAGACTTAAGGAGTATATCCCCCCAGGAATACAGAGGGCAACAAATAATGTAGGCTGACTGGTTAGCTAACTATACCTGTTTTTGGACACCTCCACATTAGACATGTAGAAACTTGACCAAATATATTGATAGTGGTTTAAACTGTGATGAGCACAAAGAGTAGGGAGAGGAAAATATTAAGGCATAGTAGAAAGCGCACTGAATTATGAATCAGGAGACTTGGATTTCTGTCCCAATTCTACTTCTAAACAGTTGTATGACCTGGGACAAATCATTTCGCCCAAAGACTACTCCAGGATTTACCCTTCAAGCTTTAAAATCTGACTCTAAATTAGACACAATGAACTGGAATACAGGTTGACTTATAGGAAGACATAAACTGTGAATCAGTACAGGATTGTGGGTAATGGCCTAGTGCATTAAGGTACAATTGGGTTAAAAAACAATTATGTGGATATTAAACTTCATAAATTTATCTCAGAGCAGCTACATGGTGCAATGGATAGAGGGCCAGGCCTGAAGTCAGGTAGATTCATCTTTCTGAATTCAAATCTAGCCTCAGATGCTTACTAGCTTTGTGATCCTGGGAAAGTCATTTAACCCTGTTTGCCTCAGTTTCTTCATCTATAAAATGAGCTGGAGAAGGAAATGGCAAATCACTCCAGTATCTTTGCTAAGAAAAGCCCAAATGGGGTCACAAAGAATGAAAACAACAAACTTATCTTATTATATAGCCCCAGGAGGAAAATTATTTTTATCTGGGTTTATTTTGTAACCTGAAACTTTGCCAAAGTGGTTTATTATTTCAAGTAGTTTTTTACTTGATTCTCTAGGATTCCTTAAGTATATTATCACATCATCTGCAAAGAGTGATAACTTAGTTTCTTCTTTGCCTGTTCTAATTTCTTCAATTTCTTTTTCTTCTCTTATTGCTAAAGATAACATTTCTAATACCATATTGAATAGTGGTGGTGATAATGGACATCCTTGTTTCACCCCTGATCATATTGGAAATGCTTCTAGCTTATCCCCATTGTATATAATGCTTGCTAATGGTTTTAGGTAGATACTGCTTATTATTTTAAGCAAAGCTCCATTTATTCCTATGCTCTCCAGTGTTTTCAATAGGAATGGGTGTTGTACTTTGTCAAAAGTTTTTTTTTTTTGCATCTATTGAGGTAATCATATGGTTTCTGTTAGTTTTGTTGTTGACATGATCAATAATGCTGATAGTTTTCCTAATATTGAACTGGGGGGAGGAGCCAAGATGGCAGAGTAGAAAGACTCACTGTATGCTAGCTCCGAACCCACAGGCCATAAATTTCCTGTAAAAAGAACTCCCCACAAATTCTGGATCAGGGCAAGCCACACAGAAACACAGTGGAAGAGATTTCTGTTCCAGAGAGCCCTGAAAAACCAACCCCAAAGGTCCATCGTGCACTGGACAGTGGAGCCCACCCCTGCGCTGCCCTGGCCATGCGGTCCCAGAGGAGCAGATCCGAGCAGGCTTCAGGGACGGAATCTCCGGCGGCCGTGAAGATCCCTCCACCCACAGGCGCTACAGGTCAGTGAGAGAGACTTCTGGGCTGGCCGAGAGGGGAGCAGGGTGTCTCCATGGCTCGGGCCCCCTCGGGAGGCAGTGGCAGAGGCAGCGGCAGTGATAGAGGCAGTGGCAGTGGCAGCGATAGAGGCAGTGGCAGCAGCAGAGGCAGCGGCAGCCAGGCGCTCCCCAAGCAGACAGGAGCTCAGGGCCATTACTGAAGGTCTCCCCATAAAGCCCCTGAGGGAACTGAGCCTGGGAGGTGGCCCTGCCCCCACCTGAGCACCAAAACTTAAGCTCATATTGAATAGCAGCCACACCCGCTGCTGAAAGTCCTGAGGCTGGGGAGCAGCATTTGAATCTCAGACCCCAAGCACTAGCTGGGCAGATCTAGGCGGGGGTGCAGAGGAATCTCAGAAGTCAAGTAACTGGCTGGGAAAATGCCCAGAAAAGGAAAGAAAAATAAGACCATAGAAAGCTACTTTCTTGGGGGACAGATGTTCCCACCTTTCATTTCTGATGAGGAGGAACAATTCTTACCATCAGGGAAAGACATGGAGGTCAGGGGCCTCTGTATCCCAGACATCCAAGGTGGATGTCCAGTGGGCTCAGACCATGGAAGAGCTCAAAAAGGATTTTGAAGAGCAAGTTAGAGAGGTGGAGGAAAAACTGGGAAGAGAAATGAGAGAGATGCAAGAAAAGCATGAAAAACGGGTCAATACCTTGGTAAAAGAGATCCAAAAAAGTGCTGAAGAAAATAACACCTTGAAAAATAGGCTCACTCAATTGGCAAAAGAGGTTCAAAAAGCCAATGAGGAGATGAATGCTTTCAAAAACAGAATTAGCCAAATGGAAAAAGAGGTTCAAAAGCTCACTGAAGAAAATAGTTCTCTCAAAATTAGAATGGAACAGATAGAGGCTAATGACTTTCTGAGAAACCAAGAAATCACCAAACAAAACCAAAAGAATGAAAAAATGGAAGAGAATGTGAAATATCTCATGGGAAAAACAACTGACCTGGAAAATAGATCCAGGACAGACAATTTAAAATTTATGGGACTTCCTGAAAGCCATGATCAAAAAAAGAGCCTAGACATCATCTTTCATGAAATTATCCAGGAAAACTGCCCTAATATTGAACCAGGCCTGCATTCCTGGTATAAATCCAACCTGATCATAATGTATTATTCTCGTGATATGTTGCTGTATTCTTTTTGCTAATATCTTATTTAAAATTTTTGCATCTATATTCATTAGAAAATTTGGTCTATCATTTTCTTTCTCTGTTTTGGTTCTTACTGGTTTAGGTATCAGAACCATATTTGTGTCATAAAAAGAATTTGGTAGTACTACTTTCTTCACCAATTTCCCCAAATACTCTATATAGTATTAGAATTAACTGTTCTTTAAATGTTTGATAGAATTTACTTGTAAATTCATCTGGACCTGGAGATTTTTTCCTAGGGAGTTCATTGATGGCTTGTTCAATTTCTTTTTCCAAAATGGAGTTATTTAAGTATTTAACTTCCTCTTTTGTTAATCTGGGCAATTTATATTTTTTTAAATATTCATCCATCTCACTTAGCTTGTCAAATTTATGGGAATACAGTTGGGGGAAATATTTTTAAACATATATTCTATTTTAATTTCCACTGAAAGATACTAGTACTCAAGTATATGTATAAGAGCATAAAAAGGTAAGAATAAAATATCACACAAGCTAAAATCAATCAAATAATGAAAAGCAAGATATTTTAGATGATAATACATGTGTTTTTAACTTCTATTTTTATATATTGATTTTAATATTGTTTAATGCAGCAATATCCATATTACTCTTGTTTTCCTGATTTTATTTAACTTTATGGTGTGTAAGTATGGAAGAAAATTTTCTCCTTCCTTAGTTTATATAGTCACAGAAAATACAGAATGTAATAGTAAGAGTTAAACAGCTAAGCCCAGATTGTTTTATGATATGTGAGCACTTTTCTCTGACAGAATGAAAGGGAACAACCTCATTGGATGAGAAAAAAATATTTTAAATAGCTAAACTGTTTTGTTGAAGGAGTTCAGACTTGGGGAGAGTGTTTTGTGCAAGAGACTTTTGTAGGAGGAAAAGATTATGTCTCCTTCCTTCCCTCATTGACCATGGCATCTAAAGACAAAATAGCACACAATCCATCCAGCAGTCCAACAGTTTGTTGGTCTGAGAGAGTTTGAGGCACAGTTCAGGTAGCAGACACATACAATTCAGACAGATATGGTTTCACAAAGGCTATCACTCAAGGAATAAAGCAGTTTCAAGGAACAAGATCCCTGGAAAAAAGAGAAGAAATCCATCTGTGAACTAAAGAAACAACCAACCCTGATGATAAAGAATTGAGCTGTGGAGAGGAACACAGTGTTTGAAGATATAAGTTGCTTTTGTCATACATGTATTTTACACATGTGCCTCACTACCATTCCACTCTAAGTTTAGTCCAATTCTCCTACGGTATTGTGCGTATTCGGAGGAGAATGCGCTTCAGGTTTAGTTGTCGGGGGAGGGAAGTATTTTGTGGCTACTTTTTTTTACTTTGCTTTCTTAGTAAATGCCCTAGCCAAGAGTTAATTGTCTCTCCTAGCTGACTGTAAAATGGGAAGTGTACTGGTGGCGACTCATGAATTCTAGGCCTGTAGCACCAAAGGATTATTTATAGAATGCAAGATATCAGCCACTTTTTGGGGCACAATTTGGGAATGCAGTTTAGGAAGTATTCCAGAGAAAGTGTTACATATATACTATTCATTCAAAAGTCAAAAAGCATTTATCAAATATCTGCTATATGCAGACACTGTAGATGCTAAAGAGGCAAAAAAAAGTTCTCTGAGTTAGAGGAACTTATATTCCATTGAAATTTGTTGTGGTTACTGTTGTTTTTACTATATGGTTGTAACTGAAATATTGTTATTGTTCTGCTTTCTTTTTCTTGTGCAGTTTCATACATATATATTTCTTAGAATTTTCCTCCTACTCCTTGTCCTTTTCCTTCATCCTGACCTGTGATTTTTATTCCCATGGAGAACTTCAGTGTAGAAATTTCCTTTACTAGATATAAATTGAACTTACAATTCTGAAAAGCAATGTGGATTTATGCAAGAGGGGGAAGTGATCAAAATGTCCATGCCCTTTTACCTAGAGATGCCATTGCTTGTTATACACTAAGAGTTGGACTATATCCAGTTGCCCTGATCCATATCTGGCTGCTGGACCCAGATGGCTCTGGAAGACAAAGTAAGGCTCTTGACTTTGCACACAGCCCTGCCTCACTCAAATCCAATTCATTTGCAAATCATGGCATCATCTTCCTGATGTCATGGTCCTCTTTGAGAACAAAGAACAAACCACAACTCTAAGGTTAAGGACAAAAAAAGATAGGTCCCATATATACCAAAATGTTTGTAGCTCTACTATTCTCTGTGACAGAAAAAAAAAGGGGGGGAACAAAATGTCCATTTGCTGAAACAAATTGTGATACATAAATATAATAGAATATTACTGAGAATGAAGAATTCAGAGAAGAATGGAAAAATTTATATGAATTGATGCAAACTGAAATGAGAACCAGGAAATCCTCAAACATACAATGTAAATTAAAAAAAATTCCAAACCCAATTATAAGGTAATAACCAATCTTGTCTCAGAACAGAGTTGAGAAAATAGACTCCTTCATTGCAAAGTTGAGACACTATGAATTTAGAACATCATATATATTCTGGTTAATTTTGCTAAAAATCTTCTATCACATGCTCTTGTGCTACTTTCCCAACTTTTACTTCCAAAGGCAAGTCAGGTCCCCAATGAAATGGCTGCTACTTCCCATCATAGGGACATCCTTGAGGATTTGGTGTGCCTTTCTAATGCTTCAGTTCATGAACCCCTACTAGTGTTCTTCCTCTCATGATAATCACTTGATATTAATTAATCAGCTAGATTAAATCATCTTTTATAGAGATCTATTTATTAAGGTGATATAATAAGAACAGTTAGTACAAAAGTGTGTGACACACTCTCCTAATACATACATTTGAGTTTAGGGAGCATGTAGCTGCTAAAAGAGTAACTCATGGCTCTCAAAAGTCCCACTGTTGAAGTTCTCAAAATTATCCCTTTGTTATGGTGTGGGCTTTTCTGCTGGACTGTTTGTAGAGAGTTGATAGCCTTTCTTCATTCTGTCCAATTTGTCCTCAGTTCCCATACACACATTGCTATCAGCATTGTCGGGATGCCAGTGAAAACGTCCAAATTCTCTGGCCCTGAAAGGTTTATGAGACTACTCTGGTAGTAGAAGTGGTGGTAGGGATAAGTGAGTGAAAGTGTGTGTGTGTGTGTGTGTGTGTGTGTGTGTGTGTGTGTATGTGTGTGTGTGTGCGCTGAGACTGGGGTTGGCTCTTTTCACTCCCAAGTGATTCCTTCTCAGAAGCTTGGGTGGAAGACCTGTATTCTACTAGAAGCTTGAAATCTCTAAATTTTTTAACCAACCATTATAAGCTTAATGTCAACCTAGTTGAATTGCTTTTTGATTCATATCTGACCTTGTTGACATCTAGTTTCTCTCTCTCTGTCTCTGTCTCTCTCTGTCTCTGTCTCCTCTCTCTCTCTCTCTCTCTCTCTCTCTCTGTCTGTCTCTCTGTCTTCTACCCTCCCCAGCTCCCCTACTTGCCCTCCCCCCACCATACCGGGATTGCTTCAGTGACATATATTTTCACCTGATAAAGGCATCAAGGATAAATGTCACGGGATAATCAATTTACTCAATCTACCCTGATGCTTATGCTCACCGTTTTTCTTTTAAATTCTCTGTTATCTGTGAAAATGTGGTTTAATAAGAATGTTATGTAGAGCTCATATAAGATTGCATGCCATCTTAGGGAGGGAGAGGACAGGGAGGCAGAGAAAATTTATATGGAAGTGATTGTTGAAAACTGAAAAAATTAAAATAATTAAAATTCTTTGTTATTAGGGGATACTAGTTAGATGTTAGACAGTTAGGTAGCACAGTAGATAGAACACTTGGCCCAGACTCAGGAAGACCTGAATTTAAATACAGCCTGTGACACTAGCTATGTGATGAAGCTAAGTCACCTAACCTCGGTTTGCCTGAATTTCCTCACCTGTAAAATGGAGATAACGATAGCACTTGCCTACCATGGTGCTTGTGAGGCTCAAATGAGGTTATGTTTGTCAAGTGCCTGGCACATTGTGGACACTATATAAATGCTAGTAATTATCATCATGATTATTGTGATTATTAAGATATGAGAAACTAAGCATGGGGCTTGTGGGTGAGGAAGATATACTCAGAAACAAATGTGATATGACAATCAAAGGAATCATTAAATTAAAATTTTACGTGTATTTAGTTATTCTATTTGTAATACTGCTATTTGTAAACTCTACTATAATAACCTGTCTCGAGCCTAAGGGCAGTATAGTGGCCCATAAAATCCACTTAGTTCCCTCTTTGATCTAGGGAGTTAAGCTCTCTGCCTTAACTTAAATTTATACTAATGTCTAGTTAACCTTTGTCCTCTTTGTGGTTGAAATAAAATTCAGTTTCCTGGAAACGTAGGTAATTGGGATATATGGGAAGATATGAGAAACAGTGAATTGTATTATGGTATCTGTGAACGGATGTGAATTGGGAGAGGAAGTTAGGGAGAGGAGGGGACCTTTTCTTGGGATTTTCCACAACTTGATCTCTCTTCTGTTGAGCCAATGACTCTGTCACAGCTCAGGTTTCCTTTCACCCCTGCTTGCTCCAGACCCTTAAATTAAGACTCTCAGGATCTCATCCCAGATTCTGGGATAGTTTCTCCCTTTTATGCAAACTGCTTAAGGCTAACCCATTCTGTCCCAGTATGGCTTTGATTGATTGAAGGAAGTATACAGGCCCCTCTCACACTTGCTCTTGATTTTTTTATTTAATCAAAAGTATTTTCACTATTCAGTACACCAAAATCAAATGGAGGTGGTTTGGATCCCATCTTTCAAAAACAAAACCCCAACTTTCCAATGAAGCAGGTCAGCTTCTTTTCAGTAGTTTTCAGTCTGACAAAGTTGCTTGGGGAATCTGGTAGGTTGTTAGTTCAATCAAACAAACAAGGGCTTACTGTGTGGCAGAACTGTGCACTGACCAAAGAAATAAAAGTACAAAGAATGAAATGATCCCTGCTTATGAAGAGCTTATATTCTAAGGTTGGAAACAACAAGTATGTACATAAATATATACAGAATAAATGTAAAGTGAATAAATACAAACATAGAAAGTAGCTAAATGCAAAGTAGTTTAGGAAGGAGTTGCAGGATCAGAAAAGTGTTCCTATAGATAGAAGCTGGTGCCTTAGCTGCCTCATAAAGGAAAAGAAGGAATAGGTACGAGGGGAATGCATTCCAGGAGTGGAGGAGAGCCACAAAGGCAAGGGTTTTGTGTGAGAAGGAAAGAGAAGGCTAGGTTGCTGGATTGCAGAGTCCAGGAAGAGGAACTAGATGATAGGTTGGAGCAAGGGACTTTAAAAGCTAAACAAAGGAATTTGTAGGCAATAAGTAATCACAAGAATTGGTTGAGTAGGGGAATCACATGGTCAGATATGTACTTAAGGAAAATTGCTTAGGAGAAAAAGTCAAAAAAGCTGCCTACTACATGCCAGGCAAAGAAAAGCAAAGGATAGCTCCTGCCCTTGAGGAGTTCAAAATAAAATGTAAGTGACAACATTCAAACAAATAGCTGTGTGTAAAATGGATTGGAGTGGTAAGAAACTTGGAGCAGGGAGGTCAATTAGAAGAATGTCTTTAGGTAAGAGTGAAAGATTATGAGGCTTTCTAAAGAGGCTGGCACTGGGAAGCAAGCATTCTGATAACTGCCCATGACTCAAATGAAGCAAATTATTGACTTAGTTATTGAAGCTCGTCAGCTTTTTTTCTCACCTAAATAGTTCCTGTTGTTTGGTTTTCACAGAAGAAAAACTTAGTCAAAAGGGGAAAAAATTAAAACTCCTTTCATGGAAAGGAAAAAAAATACTTTTAATCCTACCCATATTGACAATTTTCAGTCAAGATTGTTTCCTTTTTTCTGGAGTAAAAATCTTCTGAAAGCTACAGTTGCATACAAGTGGAAAAAGAACAGCTTACTGATACTTCTAATACCCAAGAGGAAACTGATATTCTAAGTAACAAGTTCTTTCCCACATATTAAAAGAATATGGACTTAAATTGTTTTTTGATCATACTTGTAAGGGATTTTGTGCTTTACCTATAATAGGTCACATTTTTATTTGGTTATTATTCCCTTTTCTCAAAATATGAGAGAGGGAGGAAAATCAGGGGTTGCCATGTAGAGATCTTTAGGAGTATCCAAATTCTATCCTGTTGAAGACTATATTTTTAAAAGGTCCTTAAGAGTAATCCAAAATAAATCCCATTGTCCCTTGGAAACAATAATCTGATAAATGGCACAAACAAGGAATGAGATTTCTGACTTCTGATTTAAAAAAAAAAAGGAGGAAGTGCTTTTCTTCCACACCCTCTACCCCTCCTTATTGTTGGCATAGGTCATGGGATCCTGGAGTGAGAGCTGGCTGTATTTCTCTTCTCATTTCTTTGAGGATCTTACTTGGACTCACAGACTCTAGTGCTCCTAAACTTCATAAATCCTTCAGGGTTCTGATTAGATTCTAACTAGTAAGATAAAATCAACTGAGAGAAAAGTCTTTTTTTTTTGTCAGCAGCAAACAGCAAGTTTTAAAACAATAGAACCAAGGAAGGATTTTGAAGTATTCAGCACTGTACTTAAAAGTCTTTTGTGCCACATCCAATCATCCTTCATGAAAGGTGAGCTTCCTGGCAACAGAGCTCTCTAGGAGATGTCTCCCTACTCTGTTTCTTTTTTTTCTGTGCTGAAGCAGGGAGAAGCTTAGGGATGCATAGAACTCCAGAGAGCATCTGAGGTACAAGCAAGGGTCACACTCGAGGATAAGAAACTAGTTCAGCAGGAAGTGGGCACTCTAGGCCTGCTAGGGATCATGTGGTCAGAGTGGCCAATCCCACCTCAGATGTTTATACAGCAAATGTCACTTGATGGTAAAAGGCTCTCTAGGGAAAGTAATTAAGAACAGTACCTTGCTGTAGCCGGAAGGTTGACCTGATTGTACCCTTTAGACTCTCTCTATCCTTCTTTGTGCTCAGGTAATTTTAACTACTCATTGCCTAGCTGTGACTTTTTCATTCAAAGACATACTTTATTATCAGTGTCTGTCATCTTAAATTACCAGAAAGGAGGGAGAGGAGGGGGTGGTAGAAGGGAGGGGATGGCACTTTTACCACCTCCTTCCTCCCTCTCTTTCCCCTCTATTTGTTGGGACAATGGTTTTGCCCAACTAGGAATGTGCTTTCCCCACTAAACGAAAGTTGAATATTTTCCTTCAGTTCCCCCTCCCCCCCAGCAATTTATAAGAAAGTGCTATAGATCTCTGATGCTCATACACCATCTGGATCAACCCCCTCAATTTACAAATGAGGAAACGGAGACTCAAAGAGGCTATGACAGACAATGCATGGATTCGAATCCAGGTCCTCTGACCCCAAACCCAGTACTCTTCCTCTCCATACTCCTGATATATAGTGAATTTAACGTCTATCATTTGCCAGTTAAACTCTGTTCTTTTGTACTTCGAGTTGATACTTCAGAAGACTGTGACTTCTATGTGTAGGAATTTCTTTTCCCTTTGCTTCACGTATGATATAGGAGATAGAGTAAGTTGTAGGATCCTGTCAAAGGTGCGATTTGAATGGAGATCCTGGCTCCAAGCCCTGATTTCCAAAGGACTTACCTTAACTTTCAAGCACTGTACACACATTGAATGATCACCATTCTTAAGTCTCATCTCACCTGTCTAAATTAGATCAACATTAATACTCCCATTTTACAGCTGGAGCAAGAGATGCAAAATGAGTGGACTTTATAAAGACAATCATTGACTAGAAAGTCATTTGTTATTTACCATGTGCCTAGCAAGAAGCAGCACGTTATTGGATGTAAGGCCAAGGTCAACAATCTGGGAGAAAGTCCTGTCCCTAAACACATATTGTGAAGGTTAAGTCACTAACCCCGCAGTGTCCTGGGGCACTCTCTAAGGGTTATAAACTGCAAATGAGTTGTTGAACCTTCACTGGAGAGGAAAGGAACTTTCCACACCAATACAGTGACCAACCACAGTTCTAAAGGACTCAAGACAAAATGTGCTATTCACTTCCAGATAGAGAGGTGATGAATTAAAACTGCAGCTTGAAGTGTCCTTTCTTTTCTTTCTAGACATGACTAAATTGGAAATCTGTTTTGCTTGACTATATATATTTGTAGTGGATTTTGTTTTTCTTGTGTTCTTAATGAGTAGGGAAGGGAGAAAAAGGAGGAAAATACTAAAAATAAATTGAAATTTTTTTAAAAGGAGTGATATGCAAATACAAGATATTATTATTAATATTTGTGAAATAACTCATTCATAAGGTGAGGACCGAGGCAAATAAGGGGTAAAGAATGAGGTCATCCTATACTGGTGGCCACAGGCAGAAGTAGGGAGTATCTTGGGACACCCTCAGCTTTTGAGCCTTTTCTCACAATTAGAGCTTTCCTGAAAGCACCTTATTTTAGCCTTGGTAGACTGCCCCCTAAGGATACCAGGGATCTGTGAGACTATCGCTTGCATTTCAGATTGGGTGAAGGTGTACATGTGAATCAATGTGCTGATATATCTGTGGAAGTGCCTGGGATGATGGCAAGCTGTGTGAATGACTCTTTGTTGAAACTATGCTCTCTTGAACTCTCTGAAACAATGGTACAATAATTATGGTGAAATGTACACAGTGCATGTTCAAGATTGCAAAACACTTAAGACACATGATCTCATCTGATTCTCATCTGTGACCTGGGAGGTAGGTAATCTTGGCAATAATATTACCCCCAATTCACAGATGAGGAGGTAGCTTTTGCTTAAGAACAGAGATTCTTAACTGGGGGTCCTGAAATTTAAAAAAAAACATTTTGATAACTGTATTTTGTAATCCTATATATTTTATTTTATGTGTTTAAAAAGATTATTCTGAGAATGGGTCCTTAGGTTTTGCCAGTCTGCCAAAGGAGCCTATGACACACTCAGAAAAGGCTAGGAATTTCTGATTTAAAACATTAAGTCACTGATCTCACAACTAGCCAAGTGTCAGGGCAGGATTGAAACTCTTGCATACTTTTTGTGGCCTCTGACTCTCTTTAGAGGCTTAATGAGTTTGCCAGGTCCAACCTAAAACAGAAAGATAAGTTACTGAATTTTCAGCCAGTCCCTAAATACATTTTCATTTTGAGTTGTTTTTGTCCTTTTTTTTTTTCTTTTCTTACTTGAAACTTTATCCTGCCATGGGTTTTAGGCAGGAAAATCTACCCCATCCTACGAATACTACAGTTTCTAATTAAAGGTTAAGTATGCTAGTATCCTTTCTGTGGAGTCCTAAAGGGTCTTATCTATCGAATCAGCCCTTTGGCCCTCCTGGGATCCCAAAGCCCAGGAAGAAATGTCAGTTGGTTGAGCTTTTTATGACTCCTGGAAAAGGTTTGCCCCTCTATCTCCCAGATAAAGCTGAACAGCAGGAGTGCTGGGCCTTTCCTTCCCTTTGCTAATCAAATAAAGTTAAATATTAATGTCATTCTCCGTTCCTCCGTTAAAGGCTAACCTTCATCATGGGCTGAAGAATCATGTGGCCAACCCTGATCTAAAGGTACTGTCTGGGAGGACAGCCTCCCAAAGTCACGTAAATGCCTCTTTTTGGAACTGGATTGAAGGAAGGAGGCCCTTGTGGTCAGATTATTTCCCCTTTAAAAAGGTTCCATGGATGTTCTTTTCTTTGTTTATATCACTGTCACTTCCCTCCCTATCTCCCTCCAGCTCCTCCTAACTAGAGCTCCCCTTTGTAACAAATAGTATAGTCAAGCAAAACAATTGGATACATTGGCCAGTGGCTGTGGTCCATTAATTCAGGACCTTTGCTTGAACCTTTGTTCAAATCCATTTACAAGGTAATCCAACTATTGTTGTTCATTTGGTTTGTTTCTTAAGAATCTATTTACCTAATATTGTGGTTTGGATTTTAAAGATTACTTGGCCATCTTTTTTTTTTTTTTTTGCAAACCTTTCCAAGCAATGTTCTGCATCTCTGTTCCTGTGGTTGTTTAGCTGTTTTCAGTCGCATTCAGCTCTTTGTGACCCTATTTGGGGTTTTCTTGGCAAAGATACTACAGTAGTTTGCCATTTCCTTCTCTAGCTCATTTTGCAGATGAGGAAACAGAGGCAAACAGTATTAAGTGACTTGTCCAGGGTTTCACTGCTAGTAAGTATCTGAGGTTGGATCTGAGCTCTGGGTCTTCCTGACTTGGTACTCAATCCACTCCACCATCTAGCCTCCCAGATCACTGTTCTTTGCTGGAGTAAGTGTGGGGACTTCCTAGTTGGAACTTCAGGTAGTCAACTGATGAAAGGGAGATGACTCAGCTTGTGTTTAACACACACACCAACACACACTCACACTCACACACACACACACACACACCGTAGGAGAAGCACTGGGACTCAGCTAGTGTTTAACACACACACACACACACACACACACACACACACACACACACACACACACACACACACACACACACCCCACACACACACACACCATAGGAGAGTTCTCATCAGTGCTCTTTGAATTGGCCTGAATGGATTGTCTCAGCTCTGCTGCAGTCCAAGGGAAACAGTGAGTGGTCCTCAGTCTGGCGTGAACTCTGTGTAGTTGAAGAAAGAAAAAAAAGTCATAACATGTATATTGTAATTCCAACAAACAATGCAATGTTTCACAATAATATCATTGATATATCTCAACAATATTCTTCCTCCCCTAGAATAAGCAACTCCCACTCCCCCCCTTAAGCTGATCACCTGAGACTAGACTGGCCCTCCTGGCCCCCTGACTTTGGCACTACAGGGAGTGTGTGGCACCTCCCCCTCCATTTCAGGAGCAGTGCCGATCTCCAAACAATTCAGCCTTGTGTAGCTCTCCCTACCCATCTCCACTCTCCTTCCTTGCATGACTCTCCTGTCAGGATGCTCCTCCCCTTCTGTGCATGCCCTCTTTGTCTCAGCTCACTTTAGCCCTAGATCTGTCCCTCCTTACCATGAAGATTAGTTGAAACAAAGTTAGAAGGAAATAAAGTCATCTTTTCCTTTTTATGGAACCAATTAACTACAGTGTTAGATGAGGTAGGTCCATAATTAAAGCTGTAAAAGTAGGTTGGAGCCAGATGAAGGGCCTTGAATGTTAGGCTAAAGCATTTAGACCTTATTTTTAATAAGCACTTTAGTAAGTAAATAAAGGATACTGGGATCTAGCCCTGGGCTTTATGACTTACTGATCTTTACTTATATCTCTGTCCTCCTTATCCCCCTTAACTGCCCCCCCCCCGCCCTTGACTGACTAATCCAAGGTCATAGGATTTTAGAAGTGAAAGGTATTTTGTTGACGTTGTTCAGTACTTTTTCAGTTGTGTCTGACTTTGTGAGCCCATTTAGGGTTTCCTTGGCAAAGATACTGGAGTGGCTTGTCATTTTCTTCTCCACCTCATTTTTACACATAAGGAAACTGAGGCTGACTGGATTAAGTGATTTGCCTAGGGTCACACAAGTGTCTTGAGACCAGATTTGAACTTCCTCACTCCAGGTCTGACACTCAATATGAGTATACAACTCATCTGTTCTGTATTTTATATTTATATACCCTTAGGGAGATCAGAGTAAAAAGGAAAAGGATCCATATGCACAGAAATATTTATAGCAGCTCTTTTTGTGGTGGCAAAGATTTGGAAACTGAGAGGAATTCAATTGGGAAGTAACTGGAACAGTAACTCAACAGTTATGGTATGTGAATGTGATTGTATACCATTGTGCTATAAGAAATAAAGGGGACGGTTTCAGAAAAACTTGAGAAGACTTCTATGAACAGATGCAGAATGAACTCAGCAGAGCCAGGAGAATAATGTACTCAGTGACAGCAATATTGTAATAATAATCAACTGTGAAAGACTTAGTAACTTTGATCAATACAATAGCTTATTAATTAATACAATTATTACTTAATCAATTAATTAATACAATAGCTTCAAAAGACTCATGATGAAAAATGCTTTGTACCTCCAGGTAGAGAACTGATTGACTCAGATTACAGATTGAAGCATATTTTTTCCCTTTTATTTTTTGCTTTTCTTCTCAATACATAACTAATGCAGAAATGCTTTGCATGATTTTTATATATATATATATATATATATATATATATATATATATATATATATATATATATGGTATCATATTTCTTGCCTTACCATTAGGTGGGGGAGAAGGGATGGAAGGAGGAAGAGAATTTAGAGAAAATAAATTTTTTATAAAAAGAGGATCTATTCCAAACTCCTTCATTTTAGAGAGGAGAAAACAGAAGCCCAGAGGGATGAAATGACTTGTGCAATAACACAGAGGTAGGCAGCAAGTGAATGTGACCATTTTCAAGTCTTTTCACCTATCTAGATTTCAGTTTCCTTGTCTATTAAATGAGTGGGTTGCATTAGATGTTTTCTAAGGTCTCTTCCAACTCTAAATCCTGTGCCTGCCTTCCTTCCTTCCTTCCTTCCTTCCTTCCTTCCTTCCTTCCTTCCTTCCTTCCTTCCTTCCTTCCTTCCTTCCTTCCTTCCTTCCTTTTTCTTTCTTTCTTATAATGCCAAGGCAGAATTTGGTATTTCTGCCCTCCCTGGATTTTTCAAATGGAGTTTACTGTTTCTTTCTCACAATTCAAAGTTCACTCTCCACCAATCAGGAATCGTTCTGATGACTTTACGGAGCTCTAGCTGATGTAGTGGATAGAGGGCCCAGCCCACAGTCAGGAAGACCTGAGCTTCAATCCAGCCTCCGGCACTTACCAGCTGTATGACCCTGAGCAAGTCATTTAACTCATCTGTCAAATGAGCTGGAAAAAGAAATGGCAAATCACTCCAGTATCTTTGCCAAGAAAACACCAAACAGAATCATGAGGACATGACTGAACAACAAAGAAGTTTAAATTCTTTGACCACATAATGAGAAGGATGGAAAAGACCCTGATGCTGGGAAAAATTGAAGGCAAAAGAAAAAGGGGACAGCAGAGCATGAGATGGATGGATGGTGTCATGAAGCAATGAATATGAGCACGTACAGATGTAGAGAGATGGTAAAGGGTAGAAGGGCCTGGTATGCTGTGGACCCTGGGGTCACACTGTACAGCAAAGACGGAACTCTTACATGCGCAAAATCACTCTACCAGTTCAGCTTGTCTTCTTTGTACTTTATAGACAGAGAGTTGCCTAGAGCAATGGTTGTCAAACTCAAATAGGAATGAGTCCCTGCAGTGGTATATTAACTTTAAACACACACACACACACACAGATTAACATTATATTTTTGTGTGTTTTTATTTATTTTGTTAAACATTTCCCAATTACATTTTAATCTGATTGGGCTGAGAGTTGTGTGATCTCAGGAGGGCACAAATTTTACACTTCTGGCCTAAAACATTGAAAAGTGACTTATAGGGGCAGCTAGGTGACTCAACTGCCCTGGAATCAGGAGGACATGAGTTCAAATCCAACCTCAAACACGGTGTGACCCAGGGCAAGTCACTTAACCCTGATTGCCTCAAAAAAAAAAAAAAAAAAAGAAAAAGAAAAGGAAAGAAAAGTGACTTGCCCACCAAACTGTGCTGGTACTGTAATTCCATAGTTAGCAAGGACTCTAGCTTTGAAACAAACAAAAAGACGGGAAAGCAGCATGACCTGGTGTACAATGAAAAGTTTCCTGCGTATATTTCACAGGACCTGTGTTTCACTCTGCTACTTATCACCTGTGTGAATTTAGGTAGGTCACTTTACATAGGTCTGTTTCTTCACATGTAAAGTGAGGGTGTTATGCTCAACATGACCTTTAAAGTCCCTAGATCATAGCTCATCACCAGGAAGTTAAGTAAATATTACAGTAAATCAAAAAAATTAAAAATACAGTAAGTAAAAAATAAATTTAAAAATTTATTAAGTAAATAAACAGTGTGTAAGGCACTGTTTTAAGCACTGAGTATGCCAAAAAAGGGGCAAAATCTCCCTTATTATCAAAGGGTCGATGGGAAGTGAAGTTATTCCTGGATGGAAAGAAGGGCTGAATGATGATGGGAAATGGAAGTCATGAAAGACAGGGGAAATCCAGGAATGTTTGCTCCCTGAGGAGAAGAGGGGGAGCAGGGTATACCCCAAACAGCAGTGATCTGATGGCAAAGAAGGGTAATGCTACACCCAACTAAATATAATCACGAGCGGTAGAAGCCTTGTCTGGCTCACTGACCCACTTAAAGACTGATCTCCTTACACAAAATGTATTTTTTGCTAAAATGTTTCATCTTTACTGTTTCTCATCACTGCTGACCAACTGGCATCAACCACTGGGCATTTTCCTGCTCTATTTAAACCTTGCTTATTTGTTATTTGTACCATTCTGATAACATTTACATGCCATTGTGTCATAAATGCTGCTGGAAAAGTAATTTCTCTTTTCACTGGTATGCAGTTAGATTATGAAAGGAGCTGGTAAAAGAAGGTGATCAAAATGTTAAATATTTAATGAAGTATATTTTATTCTAAAATTGATAATAATAATTTACTGTTGAGAGAAAAGGTAGCAAAGACTTCTTTAAGTTATCCTAATCTTGGGACTGTCTACCTGGGCAAGGTCATAAGATCTAATCAACCCTGCAGACAGCTTGTTTTAAAATTTTAAAGTACTGAAGTTTGAGAAACACTCCAAAACCTCAAAGTAGGGAAACTTAAAAGTTTGCTTATAGTAAAGAATGAATTTCATTTGAGATTATTTGACTAGTACTTATGAAAATTATGAAATTATATCTGTTAATAAATAGCATGTATTAAAGTATAATGCTGTAACCAGTTCTGTACCAATACACCTTAGATGCAACGATTTCATTTTGCCTTAGGGGATAATAGACAATATTGATATGTTAGTCTGAACACTTACAGTAGTTTGTATTGCCTGCGGTCTTGAGTCAAGTGTCATGTTTCACACTCACTGTATTGTCCATGTGAAACTCTAGAATGTAGTTATACTTAATTTATAAATGAAGGATAAATAAAATGTTCTTATGTTCTCATTGTTAACTGTGAATGAGACCTGAGGATAATAAAAATAACCTAGTCCTAAACTGTGATTAGTGAAACTTTGGTATTTGAGGTAAAATCTCTTGGAACTGTAAGTTGACATCGTGTCTCCAGATAAAGAAAAGTTAATTTGTTTAAGATGAAGGAATGGACAGTGCAAGGGAGAGGAGGTCAAAAGGAAAATTGGGACCTATTGCGCAAGACTTAACTTTGAGCCTACATTAATCAACCAATAAACGTTGTGTCTATTACGTGTCAGACTGTGTTAAGGTCTGGGGATACAAAAAGAGGCAAAGGGAATGCAAACAGTACTCATCACCTCAAAATTAGACTTAAACTCACCTCTGCAGATCACCTTAAAAATTCACAATAGTCGATCAATAAGCACTTACTAAGTACCTACTGTGTGCCAGGTAGCGTGTTTAGCTGGAGGGGATACAAAAAGAGGCGTAAGACAGTTCCTGTCCTGAAAGAGCTCACAACCCAGTGAGGGAGATGCAAACACATATGTACAAACAAGCCAGATACAAGGTAAGTAGGAAGTAACTAAAAGAGGGAAAATCCTAAAGACACTCCTTTCTTTACAGAACCATTGCAGATTTTCTGATCAGGATTGAGATCTCAAAAGAATTGCTTTAGACCAAAACATTAGTGTCTTCTGGCACAAAAATTCCAAAATCCCTTGGTTTTTTAAATCTTTTCTTAGTCCTTAGAGCCCGCTTACCTAGTGATTGAATTTCATTTTATACATGAATTCTCTTTAAAGGCAGAAAAAATGAAATGGGACTGTGGTAAACTTTTCTTGTCGCTCTTTGGCCCTGCCCCACCTACCTGCGTCTGCCTCCTCTAGCCATGCTGGATGGATGCAGCAGCTGGTAGGCAGGACTCCAGGTGTGATCTAACTCTCATTCATATGATAGGATTTTAGATGTGAGGTGGGAGAGAAGTGGGAGGGGTGGGAGTGAAGGGACACCCAGGAAGAAAGGACCTGGGAGTGGTGGACTGTGGCAGCTTAACTCTGGCTTCATAGATCATTTAGATAATCAGAGGCTTATGTTAGGTGAGGAACTTCTGTCCCTCGCAGCACACAGTTCTTAAGATCTCTTTTATCTGTTTACTTGCTGCTTACTTGGCTTTTCAGGGATCATTCATGATAGTCAGGGATCAGGCAAAAAATTTGGATGACCTCACTAATGACTTTGCAGATCAATTTTCTTGGCAGAACTCTTATACAGCATCTGTGTGGGATGGGGATCTGTCATCTGTTCATGTAAGAATGATATCATTGATACAAATCACCTGATAAAATAAGCTACCCCATTTAAATGAAAATTAAAAAAACAGCCCAACCTTTCTTTTAAAACACTAAAAAGAAAAGTTATTTTTTCCTTGACTAGCTTTTTAAAAAGCTTTTTTCACACTCTGCTCCAAACACCTTAAAGTTTTAGTCAAATACAGTATTAAAATCAATCAATTAATTAGCATTTGTTAAGCAACTACTTTGTGACAGGCACAGAGCTGGGCTCGGATAAAGACTGAGAGTCCCTATTCTTGAGAAATTTATATTGTAATGGCAGGGATAACAGTGAGTGTGTTCCATCCCTATCACAAGCATATGGAGAGAATTAATACAAGATAGGGTAGTGCTTTAGCTGTTTCCTGAAGGAAGGGAGTGACTCTAGGAGGTAGTGATAAGGGAGCTGAATAGTCCCTGCTCAGGCTCCAAGAAAGGAGATAGTGTAAGTAGATGGAGAGAAAGCCAGTTTGACTGGATTTGAGAGTACGAGGAGATCAATATATAATGAGGATAGAGTGACAGGTTGGGACTAGGTAGTGAAGAGCCTTCCAAGTTGAGCAGGGGGGTTTCTTTTTTATCCTAGAGAAATAAGGAGACACTTGGGTTTTTTGAGTAGAGGAGTGAGATGGTTAAATTACTTTGACAGTTGTGTCAAGGATGGCCTGAAACAGTGAGAGAACTGGGTCAGGGAGACAAACTAGGAGGGTCTGAACTAAGATAGTAGCAATATGAGTGAAGAGAAAGGGAGGAATGTTTTGCTTTGGCAACTGATTGGATGTATGGCATAAGGGAACTTGAAGAATTAAGGATAATATAGAGGATATGAACCAGGAAGACTGGAAGAATAATTCATCGGTAGAAATAGGGAGGTTTGCAAGTGGGAAGGACTTTTTTCGGGAAAGACACTTTCTTTCCTCTTGTCTGCCTGCTGACTTCCCTAGCTTCAAGTTCCATATAAAATCTCACCTACAAGAAGTTCCTGATCCTCCTTAATGCAGTGCAATCCCTCTATTGATTGTCTCCAATTTATCCTATATGTGTGAGTGTGTGTGTGTATGTATGTATGTATATATAATTGGTACATAATTGTTTTCATGTTATCTCTCCCATTATAAGATCAGGGACTGTCTTTTGCCTTTTTTTTTTTGTATCCCCAGTGCTTAGCACAGTACTTGGCACCTAGTAAGCATCAATAAAGCTTGTTGAATGACTGAGTGTTTTCTACCTGTTCAGTCTGAAATATTTCTGGGACATCCAATTGAAATGAATAATAGGCAGTTGGTGATGAAGAAGTGAGGTTCAGGGGAAAGACTGGGGCAGATCTATAGATCTGCATAGAGGTGACAATGAAACCAGTGGGAGTTGATGGGGTCAATGAAAGAGAAAGTATAGAGAGAGAAGAGAAAAGGACCTGGGACTAAAGGAGGGAGGATATCCACAGAACATGGTCGGCTGTATAAATGCTAGGTGAAGGAGGATAAGGATGGAGAAAAGACCATCAGATTTTGCAATTAAGAGATCGTTGGTAACTTTAGAGAGAGAAGGTTTAGTTGAGTGGTGAGGCCAGAAGCCAGATTACATAAGAATGAGGAGTGAGAGGGGTTGAAATAGCAGCCATGACTACTGTCCTACAGCTTCTCTACAATTCTGGCTAAGAAAGGAGGAGAAATAGAGGATGATAATTTGGGGGTGACAGAGTCTAGTGAAGATCTTTTCTTTAAAGAGGCTGGGAGACGTGAATACTTATCAAGGCAGTAGGAAAGAAACCAGCAGAGTGAGAGGTTAAAGATTAGAAAGAGGGGAGAGCTTTGAATGGGGTAATCACTTAGAGAAGTTGGGAAATTGGTCCTGGCAGGATGTAGGAACATGTCATTATTAGAGACTAGGGGAAAGGAGGAGAGACTGAGGGGTGATGTCAAGGGATTTTGAGATGAGGAGATGGAGTTCGTGACTAATTGCCTCCATTTTCTCAGGAAATTTTAACATCAGTTAGGGGTAGAAGTTCGCCTCAAGAGAAGCCCTAAGCACTTGATGGCCCCACCCTTGTGTGGGTAGAACCCCTCTTTCCAAATTCCTCCCTTCTAGCTTTCCACGGTCATACATTTATTTATTTATTTATTTTTGGTAACTCAGAGACCCCTTGGGAGAGATGGGGATGGAGACAGAGTTCTTTAAATCTGCCTGGGAGAGGCGATGGAATTTGCACTAAGGTACTTCTTCTGCTTCTATTTATCAAGCCTCTTCTACCAGAACACTGTTTACTCTTTTTTGTGCCCAAGGAAACCCAAGATGGTCCAGATTAATTGAATTTTCCCCTACTTTTAGGGAGTCATAATAGTATATATCAAAAAAATCTCTTTAGTTCATCTGAAAACCTCAGCTGTTGATCCCTGCTCTTTGAAAGAACATCTCCCTCTGTGTCCTTGATTGACCATAGCCTCATTCAGCTGCACTTAATTCCCTCCAGGACAGATGCTAATACAAAAAAATAAATATTTTGGAGAAAACAGTTTCTTTTGAAAATGAATGCCAAATAGAGAAAATGAGGACTCTTAAATAGAAATGAAGACTGGAATACAGCACAGTCTGATGAGTCAGAAGTAGGTAAGAGACAAGGAAGTAGAGATTTCATTATCATTATTAGCAAACAGAAACAGCCACTTCCATTCTGCAGTGATTCTCAGTAGCCCCATGTTATTTGGCTACAGTCTTTTCTCTCTGCATTTTAGCGACTAATCTGCATATTTATAGTTATGGCAATGTACACAGCAGTAACAGCAGTGGAGAAGCTAGTGGAGGGAACAACCATTTTCTCATCTCTCTTGTTTGTAATGCAGATCTCTTCCTCTTCTGAGTACGTAGCTCACCTCTCATTTCTTATGAGATGTCCATCATCCCTCTCTTCTAGAACAAGGAAAGAAGACAGTCTTCCTTAGGAACAATCACAATATTCAAAGATTCTTAGATCAGAAGATCAATGATTCCTATCCCACGCTGAAGGCATCCATCTCAGGGGTATTCTAACTCCTTGGTAAAAAAAGAGGGCTACATGGCTTTTGGAGTTGGAAATTTTACACTCCTTTGCAAAATCAGTTAGAGTGTATCTGGCATCAGCTGTCATCCATCACAGTATCAGAATAACATCAGATCTTAACAAAACAAGGAAAATTAACCCAGGTTATTCTCAGGGTGCCATTCCTAACAAATATACTTTAACAATACTCACAATAGACATATTGCAGTGTAAAGCTAACTTGACAAGTTGCTTCAGTGACTATAGATCTAAACTATATGCAAGAGGTATTGATGCATTTTAAGCAGCAACACCTGCATATCCAAACAGTATAAGCAAATATGCTTAGCAGCAAAACAAAAGTAAATCAATAATATTACCATTCTGCAGAGTAACAAAATACGGCTAGAATGTGCAAATAAACAAGTGATGAAACTAGGTGCAGTTTACTACAAAAGACATCTATTAGACAATCCATTGGCTTGGGATTGGGGTTGGATTCGTGACTTCATAGGGAATTCCCTGGTGAGAAAACTCCTTCTACTATTACAGGTTGGTACCTTCTTTGAGTTTACAGTCTCTGAAAGTCGCCTAAAGCCCTGAGAGGTTAAGGGACTTGTTCAGGCTCACACAGCCAATATGTTGCTGAGGTGGGACTTCAACCCTGGTCTTCCTGATTCTGGGTCTGGTTCTCTGGACACTGTACCATGCTTCCTTGCTTACAATAAATGTATGTTATTGATAAAAATGCAAGGAAACATGCACAAGAAAATACAGAGACAAAAGCATTAGAAGATGGCAGTAATTAGTTAGTGTATCAATGATGCAAGTGACGTTAGCATTATTAGCATTACCATCTAGCTACAAATGTGGTCACTTTTCCAGTTTCCGCAGTAACATCATAAATGTATCTGGCCACTGGTCACATAGACTTAACTCTTTTGTGATCTGCTGATCTAAGCTAATTGATGATATGAGTTGATCCTAATCCTTATCAGACCTATTGCATTGTACCCTTAAACTTGAACTTGCAGAGGGCTTGGACTAATAAGTAGCCTACTATGCTCTGTGGGTTGTGTCTATTCCCTAGGAGACTCTATGATTCAGGAAGTGTTGCCTCTGGGTTCAGTTCTCTCTCCATATTTAGACTGGTTGTTGGGTTAAAGTAGACAGTCTTTTTTTTTTTTTTTTTTTGGACATCTCACTTTTTTTATTAATTGATTTGCTTTCAGTTTTCCACAATCACTTCTATAAGTCCTAGATTTTCTCCCCATCCCTCCTTCTTCTCTCCCCCCTCCCTCCCAGAGATAGCATGCAATTTATTATGGCTTCTACACATACATTCTTATTAAACACATTTTTACATTGATAATGTTGCATAGAAGAATTAGAATGAATGGCAGAAACCACGATAAAAACCAAAACAAAACGAAATATAACATAACATAACACAAGAGAAAATATTCCACTTCATTCTGTGTTCCATTTCCATAGTTCTTTCTCTGGATGTGGAAGATATTTTGCCTCAAGAGTCCACTGGAAACATTTTAGGTCCTTGCGCTGCTGTGAAGAGCTAAATCTACCAGGAAAATTCCTCACACACTGTGGTTCTTACTGTGTACAATGTTCTCCTGGCTCTGCTCCTTTCACTCAGCATCTGTTTATGTAAGTTCTTCCAGGTCTCTCTGAAGTCTTCCTGTTCATCATTTCTTACAGCACAATAGTATTTCATTACATTCATATACCACAACTTGTTCAGCCATTCCCCAATTGATGGGCATCCCTTGATTTCCAGTTCTTAGCCACCACAAAGAGAGTTGGTATAAATATTTTTGTACATGTGGAACCCTTTCCCATTTTTATGATCTTTTTGGGATATAATCATAGAAGCAATATTACTGGGTCAAAAAGTATGCACATTTTTGTAGCCCTTTGGGCATAGTTCCAAATTGCTCTCCAGAATGGTTGGCTCAGTTCACAGCTCCACCAACAATGAATTAGTGTTCTAACTCTGCCACATCTTCTCCAACATTTATCATCTTCCTGTTTTGTCATATTAACCAATGTGACAGGTGTGATGTGGTACCTCAGAAGTGTTTTGATTTGCATCTCTCTAATCAAGAGTGCTTTAGAGTATTTTTTCATATGACTATGGATATCTTTAATTTCTTCCTCTGAAAACTGCCTGTTCATATCCTTTGACTGTCAATCAATTGAGGCATGACTTGTATTCTTGTCCATTTCTCTACATATTTTAGAATGAGCCCTTTATCACAGACATTAGTTGCAAAAATTCCCAGTTTTCTGCTTCCCTCCTAATTTTGGTTGCATTGTGTTTGTTTATGCAAAACCTTTTCAATTTAATGTAATCAAAATTATCCATTTTGCACTTCATAATGTTCTCTATCTCTTCTTTAGACAGCCTTTTAAAAATATTTTATTTTTCCCTAATTACACATTAAAATGATTTTTTAAACATTTGCTTTTTTTAAAGTTTTGAATTCCAAATTCTATCCCTTTGTTCCTCCTTCCTCTCTTTTCTCCCTGAGACAGTAACCAATTTGATATAGGTTATACATGTGCAATCATGTAAAACATTTCTGTAGTAGTCATTTTGTTCAAAAAGATCTGAAGAAAGAAAGGAGGAAGAGAAAGAAAGAGAAAACAGTATCCTTCAGTCCGTATTCAGACAATGTCCATTCTTTCTCTGGAGGTAGATAGCATGCTTCATCATGAGTACTTTGGGATTGCCTTAGATCATTGTATTGCCGAGAATAGCTTTCACATAGTGATTCTCAGTTTTTTATCGTACAATATTGCTGTAACTGTGTATGGCATTCTCCTGGTTCTGTTTACTTCATTTTGAATCAGTCAGTTCATGTAAGACTTTCCAGGGTTTTCTGAAATCATTCTGCTTGTCCTCTATAGCACAATAATGTTCTATCA
This sequence comes from Bettongia penicillata ogilbyi, assembly GCA_023548195.1. Taxonomy (NCBI): domain Eukaryota; kingdom Metazoa; phylum Chordata; class Mammalia; order Diprotodontia; family Potoroidae; genus Bettongia; species Bettongia penicillata. The sequence continues at coordinate 3,977,541 of JAJHZJ010000092.1, forward strand.
AAATAACATGCAACAGCTTTTCAACCATTCTCCAGTTGATGGGCATCCTCTCATTCTTCAATTCTTAGCCACCACAAAAAAGAACTGCTATAAATGTTTTTGTATTTCTTATAGCACAACTTTTTTTCTTTTTTCTTTTTTTTAAATATAAATTTATTTATTTAACTTTTTACATTCATTTTCACAAAATTTTGGGTTCCAAATTTTCTCCCCATTTATCCCCTTCCCCCATCCCAATACACCAAGCATTCTAATTTTCCCTATCACCAATCTGCCCTCTCTTCTATCATCCCTCCCTTCTCTTGTCCCCATCTTCTTTTTTGTCCTGTAGGGCCAGATGACTTTCTATTCCCCATTAACTGTATTTCTTATTTCCTAGTAGCAAGAACAATACTAAACAGTTGTTCCTAAAACTTTGAGTTCCAAATTCTCCCCATCCCTCCCTCCCCACCCATTCCCTTTGAGAAGGCAGACAATTCAATATAGGCCCTATCTGTGTAGTTTTACAAATGACTTCCATAATAGTCATGTTGTGTAAGACTAACTGTATTTCCCTCCATCCTATCCTGCCCCCCATTGTTTCTATTCTGTCTTTTGATCCTGTCCTTCCCCAAGTGTTGACTTCAAATTGCTCCCTTCTCCCATTACCCTCCCTTCCATTATCCCTCCCTCCCTGCTTATCTCCTTCTCCCCCACTTTCCTGTACTGTAAGGTAGGTTTTCATACCAAAATGAGTATGCATTTTACTCCTTCCTTTAGTTGAATGTGATGAGGGTAAACTTCATGTTTTTTTCTCAGCTCTCCTCTTTTTCCCTCCACTAAAAAATCTCCTGCTTGCCTCTTGAATGAAAATATAATTTACCCCATTCCATTTCACCCTCTCTCCTCCCACTACATTTCTCTCTCACCATTTACCTTAATTTCTTTTAAGATATGGTCCCATCCTATTCAATTCCCTCTGTGCTCTCTGTCTCTGTGTGTGTGTGCATGTGTGTATGTGTGTGCATGCATGCACACATGTACATGTGTGTGTGTGTGTGTATGTGTGTGTGTGGTCCTACCAACTACCCAGATAGTGAAAAGTTTGAAGAGTTACAAATATTGTCTTTCCATGTAGGAATGTAAACAGTTCACCTTTGGTAAGTCCCTTAGGACTTCTCTTTGCTGTTTACTTTTTCATGCTTCTTCTCATTCTTGTGTCTGAAGGTCAAATTTTCTTTTCAGCTCTGGTATTTTCATCAAGAATGCTTGAAAGTCCTCTGTTTCATTGAAAGACTATATTTTCCCCTGAAGTATTATACTCAGTTTTTCTGGGTAGGTGATTCTTGGTTTGAGTCCTAGTTCCTTTGACTTCTGGAATATCCTATTCCATGCCCTTTGATCCCTTAATGTAGAAGCTGCTAGATCTTGTGTTACCCTGATTGTATTTCCACAATACTGGAATTGTTTGTTTCTAGCTGTTTGCAATATTTTCTCCTTGACCTGGGAATTCTGGAATTTGGCCACAATGTTCCTAGGAGTTTCTCTTTTTGGATCTCTTTCAGGTGGTGATCGATGCATTCCTTCAATACTTATTGTGCCTTCTGGTTCTAGAATCTCAGGGCAGTTTTCCTTGATAATTTCATGAAAGATGATGTCTAGGCTCTTTTTTTGATCATGACTTTCAGGTAGTCCCATAATTTTTAAATTGTCTCTCCTGGATCTATTTTCCAGGTCAGTTGTTTTTCCAATGAGATATTTCACATTCTCTTCCATTTTTTCATTCTTTTGGTTTTGTTTTGTGATTTCTTGGTTTCTCAGAAAGTCATTAGCCTCCATCTGTTCCATTCTAATTATGAGAGAACTATTTACTTCAGTGAGCTTTTGAACCTCTTTTTCCATTTGGCTAATTCTGCTTTTGAAAGCATTCTTCTCCTCATTGGCTTTTTGAACCTCTTTTGCCAATGGAGTGAGCCTATTTTTCAAGGCGTTATTTTCTTCAGCATTTTTTTGGGTCTCCTTTAGCAAGGTATTGCCCCTTTTTTCATGCTTTTCTTGCATCTCTCTCATTTCTCTTCTCAGTTTTTCCTCCACCTGTCTAACTTGATTTTCAAAATCCTTTCTGAGCTCTTCCATGGCCTGAGCCCACCAGACATCCACCTCGGATGTCTGGGATACAGAGGCCCCAATCTCCATGTCTTTCCCTGATGGCAAGCATTGTACTTCCTCATCAGAAATGAAGGGAGGAAGGAACATCTCTTCCCCAAGAAAGTAGCTCTCTATGGTCTTATTTTGCTTCCTTTTTCTGGGCATTTTCCCAGCCAATTACTTGACTTCTGAGATTCCTCTGCACCCCCGCCTAGATCTGCCCAGCTAGTACTTGGGGTCTGAGATTCAAATGCTGCTCTCTAGCCTCAGGGCTATCTGCGGGGGAGCAGCTGCTATTCAACGTGAGCTTAAGTTCTGGTGCTGGGGTAGGGGCAGGGCCGCCTCCCAGGCTCAGTTCCCTCAGGGGGTTTATGCAGAAACCTTTGGTAATGGCCCTGAGCTCCTGCCCCCTGCTCTGGGAGTTCTGGGCCACCGCTGCTGCCTCTGCTGCTGCCTCGGCCGCTCCCTCTGCCGCTGCCTCCCGAGGGGGCCTGAGTTATGGAGACATCCAGCTCCCCTCTCAGCAGCCCAGGAGTCTCTCTCACTGACCTGGAGCACCTGTGGGTGGAGGGACCTTTGCGACCGCCGGAGGTTCCGTCCCTGAAGCCTGCTCGGATCTGCTCCTCTGGGGCCATGGGCCAGGGCAGCAAAGGGGTGGGTTCCACTGTCTGGAGCATGACAGACCCCTGGGGACAGCTTTCCAGGGCTCTCTGCAACAGAAATCTCTTCCACTGTATTTCTGCGCGGCTTGCACTGATCCAGAATTTGTGGGGAGTTCTTTTTACAGGAAATTTCTGGGTGTGGATTCGGAGCTAGCATACGTGAGTCTTTCTACTCCACCATCTTGCCTCCTCCGCCCCATAGCACAACTTTTTAAAATCTCTTTGGGATATAGACTTAGCAGTGGTAGTGCTGGATCAAACATAATCTTTTTCACTTGAAATGTCTTTCTGTGCCATTCTCTGGTTCGGATAGACTTTGCACTACAAGTAGACAATCTCTTTTACTTATGATCCACTGAAGGAATTGTCTATGAATTTTTACCTGTTCCTAGGGAGCCCATGTAATTTACCTATTGAGAAAAAGTAGTTGCAGTGAATTGTCTTTACAGAGCCCACACTAGCTTCAGAGGATATTCCATAACAAGGTGAGTTGCCCGTCCTCTCACAACTTAGGTATGAAGTAGTATTCTATAATCAGGCAATGTCTGTAATCCCACAAATAATAAGATTTCTCAATAAAATTATATTTTCTTGTTGAAGGTCATGAAAATGGATATGAGCATTTCATCATCACTTTTCTCTGTTGATATTCTTTTGAGCTGAAATTGTAGCTAGGTGGTAAACTTCTTTTAGCTTCTTTCTTTGCTAAGAGATGTATTGATTCTGAAAGTCTGTTGTCTCTCCCTCTTCTGAGGAACTTAACTACAAGTAAGTGTGGCTGGAACTCAAGTACTAGTAGGTAAGGCATAATGTCTGCAGCCTCATTTCTGGTGTGTATTAGAGATGCCACTTGTTGACTGCACTGAAATTTTTGTTTTGGTTTCAGTGTCCCTAACCTGCTTTAGTAGTGTATGAGTGCAGACTTTGGGTCCCCTGGAGGATGGCAGGGTAGATTTCCTGATATCAAAGTGACATCTCTTTGAGAAGTATATTTTCAAGGTCTTTCCTGTTGTCTGAACTAATTCTACCAGGAAGGCTGTATTCACTGAGGAATAGCTCCCACAACATTTTAGCAACTGTCGAATATTTCTGATTCCTGAGTAGATGTCTTTGCATACCTTGTGAAGTGGTCCATCACCAAAAAAACATGGTTTATGCTCTTACTATCTCCTTCTAGAGAAAATTCCAACAAATTTCAAAGTTTTGCCAATGTATTGGCAATTGTATTCCCTAAAATGCAGCATGAATTGATAGTACTTTTCTTTGCATGTCTCACTTTCCTCGGTTACATCTGCAGTCACTGTAGGTCAGTGAAATCTGTTTTTTAGTGTTTATGTTTTGTTTTTTTTTTACTACCTTCAGGGTGTTATCACAACCCAAATGTCCAAAGTCATCATGGAAAGCTTTTATAACCACAGAGTATTTTGGTTTGAGTACAGCACTAATTTTCTTCCTGTATTCCATTGTGCAGTTAGTGATTTCTATTTTTGCAATAGTAAGATTCCGTCAACGGCCTGGGACTTGAATCCTTTACATCATTTGCTTGCTTCTTGCTTTGAATCGCTATTAAAAGTTCTTTATCTGCCATCTCTTTCTCAAACAAGACATTCCATCTGTCAGCTCAGGGCATTTTCTCTGGCTCTCCCTCCTCTGTTCTGACAACTGACCTCTCAGGCTTCCTTTAAATTTCAACTAAAATCCTACCTTCAACAAAAAGTCTTTTCCAATGCCTCTTAATTCCACTATTTTCCCTCTTTTAATGGTTTCTTGTATATAGCTTTATTTGCTATATCTAGTTTGCTCTGTGTATACACACACACACACATAGACACACACACACACACACACACATTGATTCCCCCATTAGATTGTGAGCTCCTTGAGGTCAGAGACTGTCTTTTGACTCTTTTTGTATCCCCAGTGCTTAGCCATAGTGCCTGGCACATGGTAGGCATTTAAACATTTATTCAATTAAATTGAATGGAAACTGATTTCATTGACAGTCATCTACAGACAACTGAAGCAAAGAAAGTCCATTCATTAAAATGAGGTTCCAGCTGTCATGCTGTCTCCTGGAAGTCACAGACTTTCCACTGTCCTACCTTTTTTCCACAGCCAAGGTTCCCTGGGTGTTACAGATAGCTTTCACTTCTCCTTTACTCAGGCTTTGGTGTTATGTGGCCTTCGGAACTGGGCTTCTATATTCACTTCAGTCTTCCCTGACTGGTGTCTAATGTTTAATTCATAGTTGGCTACTGCTGCCACCAATTTTTGGCAAGCATTGTCTAACCTGGCACTGAAAAGAATATGTCAGTTATCAGTTCACATTTGCGACTTTGCTCCATCTACATAGTCCTTTAATTTCATAGTAACAGTCCACTTTAAAGCCGAGATCTCCAGTTTATTTTGATATGGGGAGTAGCTGAACAAATTATGGTATTTGAAGGTAATAGAAAATTATTTCCTTGTAACAAATGACAAAGAGCACGTAGATGACATAGTGGATAGAGTGCCAAGTCTGGAGTCAGGAAGACGCATCTTTCTGAGTTCAAATTTGGCCTCAGACACTTACTAGCTCTGTGACCCCATGCAAGTCACTTAACCCATTTGCCTCAGTTTCCTCATCTGTAAAATGAACTGGAGAAGGAAATGACAAACCGCTCCAGTATCTTTGCCAGGAAAACCCTAAATGAAGTCACAAAGAGTCAGACATGATTGAAAAATGACATGACAACAACATATGACAAAAGGGATAGATTAATATATACCCAGGAAGACTTAGATGAACTGAATCTGGAGAACAATTTATACACTGGCTACAATATTGTAAAGGAACGTTGAAAGACTTAGGAACTCTGAGCAATGCAAAGACCAATCATGACTCCAGAAGGATGAAGATAAATCATGCCACCCATCTCTTTGCAGAGAGATCATAGCCTGGACTAGAATAAGCTATACATTCTCAGACTCAGCCAAAGTATAGATTTGTTTTGCTTGACTACATTGATTTGTTATATCAAGTCTTTCATTTTATTTTATTTGTGAAGCAGGATGGGAGATTTGTGGGACTTAAGGGAGTAGTATTAGCAAATCAATCAATTAATCAGTCAGTATTTATTAAGAACCTTACTATGCGCCAGACACTGTGCTAAGAGCAATGAATCTGCCCTTTGGGAGGAAAAAAAGCAAGCAAGAAAGAAAAGAGTAGAAACGAGACATTTTTAAAAGACACAAAAGACCGCAGAAGAAAAGAAGGAACACAAAGTAGAGCAGGGACTACTGTGTTAAATTCAATATATACTTAAAAGACCAAATTCTATTGCTGTCTTTTGTTTTTATACAGCAGCCATTTCCCAAGTAAACAGCCCAGCCTAGTCCCTCCACAACAGAATCCTGTCTCGGAACAAAGGAAAATAAATTTTTAAAAAGCCACATATAGTCTATTCCTATTAATGTACACACCATTTGGCACCCATGGTCCTTCTCCACTGAGAGAATGGATGCGTCCTTCATCATTTGAACTCAGGAAACAATAATGGTCAGTGCGCTCTGTGTTTGGCTGTATTTTATTATAATTCCTCCCACTCCCACATTAGATTGTGGGCTTTTTGAGGGCAGGGACTGTCTTTTGCCTCTTTTTGTATCCCTAATACTTAGCATAGTGCCTGGCACATAGGAACTTAATAAATATTTATTGACTAACTGATTTCAGTATTATTTTCTTTTACATTATTGTATAAATTCATACAAAATCTTCTCATGTTTCTCTGAGTTCCTCATATTCATTTCTCTCCCTTTAAAAATATAAATCAATGTAACTTCTTATTGGCAACAAGACTGATAGGAAGTATAGTTTTCTCAGTTAGAATTCAGGACTGAAGGATCTAGGAGCTTTGTGGGACAAGGAAAGCTGGGGAACTTCTTGCAGAAAAAAGGAGAGGGTTTCACCAGCCAATGGCAAGGAAAGACAGTGCAGTGTATAGAGCAACAGTGCAGGAGTCAGGAGGACCTGAGTTCAAATCTCACCTCAGACACTTGGCACTCACTAACTTTGTGACCTTGGGCAAGTCACTTAACTCCAATTATCTTATCCTGGGTCATCTCCAGTCATCCTGATGAATATCTGGTCACTGAATTCAGATGGCTTTGGAGGAGAAGTGAGGCTGGTGACCTGCACAGCCTTCCCTCACTCAAAATAAAGTCAAATGCAAGTCATGTCATTATTTCTCTGATGATATGGTCCTCTTTGGCAATGAAGGACGAATACATATAATCATGAAGAGTGAGAGCCTTGTCTGACTCACTACCCCCTTAAAAAGTGATTCTACTCTCCACTGTTTTTCCCCTGCTTCATTCTTGCCTGGTTAACCGGCATCACTACTTTGCTCTATTTAAACCTCATTTATTTGCTGTCCATACTTTTATAAAGGGTTTTGTCCCAAGTTAAGTTGATTTTTATGGCATGTGAGTGTTTGTTATAAAGGAGTAGGTTATTCAACTGAAAGAAGATCCAAAACCAAAACCAACCAAACCAAAAAAACCCTTGAGAATCAATTGCCTTAGATTTAACCATGAGCTTTTATTAGGTTCCTAAGATGACTGCACAAAGAGGAGCTTCAATAAGGTCTATTGTGCTTAATAAGTCTTTTATGTTTACCTCATAGTCATTTCCTAAACACACACACCCTACTTTCATTAATCACTGTCCCATGAAAAGAATAACTGTTAAGATGACCCAACAGACAACTTCCACATTTGGTACCTTGTGATCAAAATAACAGAGATATGTTTTATTACTCAATCTCTTGGTATAAGATTTGGACATGATTCAGAATTTGGCTTTTAGTGTTATTTCATTTACATTAATTTAATCTTTACCTACACAGTGCTCATGTTCCTCTTCACCCTGCATCAGTTCACAAGACCATCAAATATTTCTGTATTTCTTATGGCACAATAATATTCCATCATATTCACAGACCTCTGTCTTATCATCAATGGACTTTTGTCTTTTCTAGTTCTTTGCTACCACAAAAAGTGTTACTATGAATATTTTGGTGCATAGGAGGTCTTTCTTTCTGTTTTTCATAATTTCTTGTGATATAATAATATTACATCATTTTCATGCCCTCAGTCCGACGTTTGACGCCAAATTGACAAAGATTGACAATTACTCATTCATAGCTAGTTCACACATCTGAGCTACATGCCTGGGGCTTAAACTTTAAAAGGTTCTCCTACAGACAGATTAAAGGGATAGGAAGGCTAGAAAGTAGACAACAGAAAAATGAGAATGGAAAAGATGCACAGAGAAACAGACTCAATCCCCTACAAATCAGGGGTAGGGGTGGGGGAGCTACATGTGCATGCAGTTCCTGTAGGTGCAATGTTCATGGAAGAACCAGTGCCATATGAAGAGAACTACTCAGAGGATTTCTTGGATGAAGTTATGGATGAAGCACAAGAGTTTCTGGCCCAAGTAGGAACTGGAACTGAGGATGAGCAAGAGTTCAGAGTCATGATAAAGTGGAGCAAACCTGGATCTCAAACCTCTCTGGTACTATGAAAATTATATGGACTGCCTAGTTATAAAGTGAGGTTGGGAGGTCAATTCCCTATCAATCCCAAGTGCTTTTCCTTCTTGGGGGAGAAAACCACCAAGAGTGGTGCTATGAATCTGGAGGATGACATAGGACATAGATTCCTTCCTTTTTTAAAAACCATTTTTATTATGAATTTGACACGAACATTTCCCTCTACAAACATGAACATTTCCAGGACAGAAAATGAGGACTATATGCAAAACCATGAAGCTTTCCATATAGTTTGTTTTTTAAAATTATATTTTGAATTTAGCATGGTAGTTCATTCCTTGCTTGTCTTTATCCCCTTCTGAATTTACTTCTGCTCTCTTCTGTTTATTTCTAAATGAGTCACTGACATTAATTTTCCTTCCTTTATATTAGTATCGCTATCACTACCCCCTGATTTGCCTCCCCTAACTCTTCTTCCTAAAATTTTCCAGTTTTCCCAGCAGTTTTTGTCAAATAATGAGTTTTGGTTTCAAAAGCTTGGATCTTTGGTTTTATCTTACTCTAAATTACTATGGTCATTTACTAAAACGTAATTTGTACCTAGTATGTTCCACTGATCTAGCACTCTTATTTCTCAGCCAGTACCAGGTTGTTTTGATAATTACCCCTTTATAATACAATTTGAACTAGACAACCTTCTTTTGCATTTTCCCCCCTTGATATCCTTGATATTTTGTTCTTCTAAATGAATTTTGTTATTGTTCTTTTCTAGTTCCATAAAATAATTCTTGATAGTTTGATTGATGTGGCACTGAATAAATAGATTAAGTAGAATTTTTATATATTGGCTTGGCCTACCCATAAGCAATTAATGTTTTTCTAATTGTTTAGTTGTGATTTCATTTGTGTGAAAAGTGCTTTATAATTGTGGGTCATATAGTTCCTGGGTTTGTCTTGGTGGGTAGACTTCCAAGTATTTTGTATTGTCTACAGTTATTTTAAATGGAATTTCTCTATTCTTGCTACTGGACTTTATTGGTAATATGCAGAAATGCTAATAGTTTGTGTAGATTTATTCTGTATCATGCAACTTTGCTAAAGTTGTTAATAATTTCAAGTAGATTTTTAGTTGATTCTCTAGGATTTTCTAAGTATAGCGTCATACTGTCTGCGAAGAATGTAGTTTTGTTTCCTCAATGTCTATTCTAATTCCTTTAATTATTTTTCTTCTCATTGTTATAGCTAACATTTCTAGTACAATATTATTTAATAGAGGTGATAATAGGTCACTCCTGATTGCACAGGGAAGGTTTCCAGCTTATCTCCATTACAGATAATACTTGCTGATGGTTTTAGAAAAATATTACTTATCATTTTAAAGTAAGCTCCATTTATTCCTATGCTCTTTAGTGTAGGTGGGGTATTTTGTCAAAGGCTTTTTCTTCATCTATTGAGATAATCATAACCAACTCTGCATTCCTAGTATAAGTCCCATCTGGTCATAGTGTATGCTCCTTGTAATACATTACTATAATCTCTTTGCTAGTATTTTATTTAAAATTTTTGCATCAATATTTATCTTGCATCTCTCTCATTTCTCTTCCCAGTTTTTCCTCCACCTGTCTAACTTGATTTTCAAAATCCTTTCTGAGCTCTTCCATGGTCTGAGCCCACCAGACACCCACCTCGGATGTCTGGGATTCAGAGGCCCCAACCTCCACATCTTTCCCTGATGGTAAGCATTGTTCCTCCTCATCAGAAATGAAAGGCGGGAACATCTGTTCCCCAAGAAAGTAGCTCTCTATGGTCTTATTTTTCTTCCCTTTTCTGGGCATTTTCCCAGCCAGTTACTTGACTTCTGAGATTCCTCTCCACCCCTGCCTAGATCTGCCCAGCTAGTGCTTGGGGTCTGAGATTGAAATGCTGCTCCCCAGCCTCAGGGCTATCTGCAGTGGAAGCAGCTGCTATTCAATGTGAGCTTAAGTTCTGGTGCTTGGGTGGGGACAAGGCCGCCTCCCAGGCTCAGTTCCCTCAGGGGCTTTATGCAGAGACCTTCAGTAATGGAGTGGATGGGGGCAGGGCCATCTCCCAGGCTCAGTTCCCTCAGGGGGTTTATGCAGAGACCTTCGGTAATGGCCATGAGGTCCTTCCTGCTGCTCTAGGAGTTCTGGGCCACCGGCACTGCCTCTACCACTGCCTCTGCCACTGCCTCCCGAGGGGGCCCAAGTCACAGAGACACCCCGTCCCCCTCTCGGCCAGCCCAGAAGTCTCTCTCACTGACCTGGAGCGCCTGTGGATGGAGGGACCTTCACGGCCGCTGAAGATTCTGTCCCTGAAGCCTGTTCAGATCTGCTCCTCTGGGGCCGCAGGGCCAGGGCAGCACAGGGGTGGGCTCTGCTGTCTGGAGTGTGACGGAGCCCTGGGGATGGCTTTCTGGGCTCTCTGGAAGGGAATTCTCTTCCACTGTGTTTCTGCACGGCTTGCACTGATCCAGAATTTGTGGGGAGTTCTTTTTACAGGAAATTTCTGGGCTGTGGGTTCAGAGCTAGTATATGTGAGTCTTTCTACTCCACCATCTTGGCTCCTCCCCCTTGCATCAATATTTATTAAGGAAATTAGTCTATAATTTTCTTTCTTTGTTTTGGCTCCCCCTGCTTGGGTATGTGCACCATATTTTTGTCGTAAAAGAAATTTAGTGGGGAGGAGCCAAGATGGCAGAGTAGAAAGACTCATGTATGCTAGCTCCGAACCCACAGCCCAGAAATTTCCTGTAAAAGGAACTCCCCACAAATTCTGGAGCAGTGCAAGCCATGTAGCAATGCAGTGGAGGAGATTTCCATTCCAGAGAGCTCTGAAAAACTGACCCCAAAGGTTTGTCACGCACTGGACCCAGAGCGGAGCCCCTGCCCTGTCCTGGCCGCACACCCTGGGAGGAACAGATCTGAGCAGGCTTCAGGGACAGAACCTCCATCGTCATAAAGTTCCCTCCACCCACAGGTGCTACAGGTCAATGAGAGAGACTTGGGCTGGCCAAGAAGGGGGCGGGGTGTCTCCATAACTCAGCCCCCCTCGGGAGACAGCAGCAGAGGCAGCAGTGGCCAGGGGCTCCCGGAGCAGACGGGAGCTTGAGTCCATTACTGAAGGTCTCTGCATAAGACCCCTGAGGGAACTGAGCCTGGGAGGCAGCCCTGTCCCAACCTGAGCACCAGAACTTAAGCTCACGTTGAATACCAGCTGCTTCCACTGCAGATAGCCCTGAGGCTGGGGAGCAGCATTTGAATCTCAGACCCCAAGCACTAGCTGGGCAGATCTAGGCGGGGGTGGAGAGGAATCTCAGAAGTCAAGTAACTGGCTGGGAAAATGCCCAGAAAAGGGAAGAAAAATAAGACCATAGAAGGCTACTTTCTGCCTTTCATTTCTGATGAGGAGGAACAATGCTTACCACCAGGGAAAGACATAGAAGTGAAGGCCTCTGTACCTCAAACACCCGAAATAGATATCCAGTGGGCTCAGGCCATGGAAGAGCTCAGAAAGGATTTTGAAAATCAAGTTAGACAGGTGGAGGAAAAACTGAGAAGAGAAATGAGAGAGATGCAAGAAAAGCATGAAAAACGGGTCAATACCCTGCTAAAGGAGGCCCCAAAAAATGCTGACGAAAATAACACCTTGAAAAATAGGCTCACTCAATTGGCAAAAGAGGTTCAAAAAGCCAATAAGGAGAAGAATGCTTTCAAAAGCAGAATTAGCTAAATGGAAAAAGAGGTTCAAAAGCTCACTGAAGTAAATAGTTCTCTCATAATTAGAATGGAACAGATGGAGGTTAATGACTTTCTGAGAAACCAAGAAATCACAAAACAAAACCAAAAGAATGAAAAAGTGGAAGAGAATGTGAAATATCTCATGGGAAAAACAACTGACCTGGAAAATAGATCCAGGAGAGACAATTTAAAAATTATGGGACTACCTGAAAGCCATGATCAAAAAAAGAGCCTAGACATCATCTTTCATGAAATTATCAAGGAAAACTGCCCCGAGATTCTAGAACCAGAGGGCAAAATAAGTATTCAAGGAATCCATCGATCACCACCTGAAAGAGATCCAAAAAGAGAAACTCCTAGGAACATTGTGGCCAAATTCCAGAATTCCCAGGTCAAGGAGAAAATATTGCAAGCAGCTAGAAAGAAACAATTCCAGTATTGTGGAAATACAATCAGGGTAACACAAGATCTAGCAGCTTCTACATTAAGGGATCAAAGGGCATGGAATAGGATATTCCAGAAGTCAAAGGAACTAGGACTCAAACCAAGAATCACCTACCCAGAAAAACTGAGTATAATACTTCAGGGGAAAATATAGTCTTTCAATGAAACAGAGGACTTTCAAGCATTCTTGATGAAAATACCAGAGCTGAACAGAAAATTTGACCTTCAGACACAAGAATGAGAAGAAGCATGAAAAAGTAAACAGCAAAGAGAAGTCCTAAGGGACTTACCAAAGGTGAACTGTTTACATTCCTACATGGAAAGACAATATTTGTAACTCTTCAAACTTTTCACTATCTGGGTAGTTGGTGGGACCACACACACACATACACACACACACACATGTACATGTGTGCATGCATGCACACACATACACACATGCACACACACACAGAGACAGAGAGCACAGAGTGAACTGAATAGCATGGGACCATATCTTAAAAGAAATTAAGGTAAATGGTGAGAGAGAAATGTAGTGGGAGGAGAGAGGGTGAAATGGAATGGGGTAAATTATATTTTCATTCAAGAGGCAAGCAGGAGACTTTTTAGTGGAGGGAAAAAGAGGAGAGCTGAGAAAAAAACATGAAGTTTACCCTCATCACATTCGACTAAAGGAAGGAGTAAAATGCATACTCATTTTGGTATGAAAACCTACCTTATAATACAGGAGAGTGGGGGAGAAGGAGATAAGCAGGGAGGGATGATGGAAGGGAGGGCAATGGGAGGAGGGAGCAATTTGAAGTCAACACTCTTGGGGAGGCACAGGATCAAAAGACAGAATAGAATCAATGGGGGGCAGGATAGGATGGAGGGAAATACAGTTAGTCTTCCACAACACGACTATTATCGAAGTCATTTGTAAAACTACACAGATAGGGCCTATATTGAATTGTCTGCCTTTCCAAAGGGAATGGGTGGGGAGGGAGGGATGGGGAGAATTTGGAGCTCAAAGTTTTAGGAACAACTGTTTAGTATTGTTCTTGCTACTAGGAAATAAGAAATACAGTTAATGGGGAATAGAAAGTCATCTGGCCCTACAGGACAAAAAAGAAGATGGGGACAAGAGAAGGGAGGGATGATAGAAGAGAGGGCAGATTGGTGATAGGGAAAATTAGAAAGCTTGGTGTTTTGGGGTGAGGGGAGGGAATAAATGGGGAGAAAATTTGGAACCCAAAATTTTGTGAAAATGAATGTAAAAAGTTAAATAAATAAATTTATATTAAAAAAATATAAAAATAAAAAAAGAAATTTGGTAGGACTTTGCCTATTTTTCCAAATAGTTTGTATAGTACTGGAATTCAATTGTTCTTTCAGTGTTTCATAGAATTCCTTTGGGAACCCATCTGGTCCTGGGGACTTTTTCTTAGAAAATTCATTGATTGTTTTTTCAATTTCTTTTTCTAAGATCTTGTTAAGTATTTTATTTCTTCTTCTGTTAATCTGGGTAATTCATATTTTTGTAGAAATTCTTCTATTTTATTTAGGTTGACAAATTTATTGAAATATAATTAAACAAAATGGCTCCTAACAATTGTCTTAATTTCCTCTTCATTTGTGGTAAATTCACCCTTTTCATTTTTTGATACTAGTAATTTGGTTTTCTTTTTTCCTTTTTTTAAATCAATCAATCAATGGTTTGTCTATTTGGTCTAAATAATGACAGGTGCTCAAAATTAGAGGATAGGGAATAAAAATAGAAGTACTTAGAATGGTATCAGGAATGGAACCAAGAAAATAATTGGATAATCATGCATAATTAAGCAATTTCTTTGCCTGATATCGTCTAGCCAGACTGGATCCCTTTTCCTAGATCAGAAGTTCTTAACCTAGAGTTTGTGAACTATTTTTTAAAAAATATTTTTATAACTACATTTCAATACAATTGATATTCTTTGTAATTCTATGTATTTTATCTTATGATATTTGAAAACACTGTTACAAGAAGGGGACTCTAGGGGTTAGTAAAATGCCAAAGGAGTTCATGACATGCAAAAAATGTTAAGAACTCTTATCATGGAAGGAGTAGGAGGGGAACAGAAAGATAGAAGCTGCTAGAATGACTCCTGCAGCACAACTACTGCCTTGTTCATGACTGGTATGTGGGATTTGCTTGACTTAGATTGGCGCACCTGGAACAACCTTCAGATCCCTTTGACCTCCTGAATATAAAGCATTGCTACACTTACCATTATGGCCACTGGAATTTAGCCTATGTTTTGCGGAAGGACTAGTATTCCTGGAATTAGTATGTGTTATTTGTCTCTTGGAGACTGTTACAGAGAGTTGAGAAATCTGGTGGCCAGAAAGACTGATTAGCACATGTACCCTTGTATTATTTTTGCATATGTTTTCCCCCACTTTGTCTATTTTCCATAAGCCCTTTAAAGAGACTGAAGGGGTCTGCTGCTGTTTTTTTTCTATCTTAAAAAAATATTATTGACCCCTTTTGTGTTTATATCAATGTTATATAGTGATAATCTCTCCTTAAAACCCTTTCACACATGTGCCACTCCCATCTCTCACATTAGATAAGGCCTTCCTAGTAACAAAAAACAAAACAAAACAGTAAAGCAAAAAAAAATGACAGTGACTGTGTCTAAATATATGCAACATTCAATAATCATATGGGGACTATGTTTCTGTTCTTTGAGAGCTAGAATTGCACCTAGACCCTGTTCCTAGTCCCTTGATATAAGATATAACCCTATAGGCATAAAGTGAGAGGAGAGCTGAGGTATAACTAAATTCTTTATTGTCCTTTTGTTGTATCGTCTTTCCCTCTCATGTCTCGTTACCTCAGAATTCCAATTTATCACTAAAGTAAAACAACTTATAAAATGATTCAGGAACTGGGAGAAATAGATTAAAAAACTTTATCTTCAAATACTATGTTGTAAGTACATTTATTCACTTGATACACTGCAGCACAAACAAAAAGCCTCTAGTCTCTGATTCGATGATCAACAATTTCACAGAAAAATAGTCTTAAAGATGGAAAAGACGCAGGAGTGTGCTGGAGTCAGCACAGACCAAACCCAAAGAGTAGATTGTTAAATTTGCAGTATGAGCATTTACACTTCAGAAATTGGTGAACATTACATACCAGGACTTGATTTATTGTTCTGTTGATTGTTTAGGCTTAAGAAAATGATGTAGAAAGGATAATAATGTATGTGTCATAGGCACATCTCTCTTCCCACCCTACCCTCAGTGAAAGCTGGTTATGAAACTTACAGATGATCTAGTAATTTCCATTCTTTTTAGAGATAAGAAAAATGATTCCCAGAGAAGATTGTGGCTATCTAACATTTTATATCTACTAGTGCATTCCTTTAAGATAAATGAGTATAAGGTGCTCAAAAAATCTCAGGGCAGTTTTAAGCTAAGAAACACTGAAATATCTTTGCGTCCATGTCTGACATGATATGTCTGTATTTACTACATGGGGATGAATTCATCATCACTCTTTATTTTGAGGCAGAATGCTCAGAGATGGAAAAGAAGCTTCCAGAAGGCAAATTGTTAGAGATCAACTTCAGTATGATGGGCTTTTTGTTTGCTTGTTTGCCTTAGAGTTGTAGAAATGATTAGCAATAGCACCAGCATTTTAAATAACTTCTTACTTCTGTGGCCCTTCAGCCTACCTTCTTTTTTTTTTTTTGAGGGGAGAGCTATTCCTCCTTCCGCCCCCACCCATGGCTCAATGAGGAAAAGTTACTCAACCCTGCATTACAGAGAGACACTGGGCATTAGCTCAGTTTGGTTTGCACACAGTTGAGAATGAGATTTCTAATAAAGAATTCACTTTGGCAAAATTCTATTACAACATGCCAATTTGAAAGGCCCATGGGTCCTTATAATGAGATTTTACTTGTATTGCTCATTTAATAATATTACCATGGTTACGGCAGCAATAAACTCAGGGTCAGGTCAAGTTAGGACTTGAATCTTAATGATCCCTTCTAGGTGACATGCTAAGACATACAAGTATGACCTTCAGCAAGTGTCGGAAGCTTGCTGGGTCTCTGTTTCTTCCTCTATAAAAGGAGAGAGTTCGACTAGATCAGGGTTCTTAAACCTTTTCCATGTTATGGACTCTTCTGGTTATCTGGTGAAACCCATGGACCCTTTCTCAAAATAGTGTTTTTAAATGGCATGAAATATATAGGATTGCAAAGGAAACCTGTTATATTAAAATAGAGTTACCAAAACTTAAAAAATCCAAATTCATGGGAAATCAATCTCCACATTCCCCTTGTGGACCCCACGTCAAGAGCCCCTAAATTAGCTAATCTCTAAAATTCTTTCCAGCTTTAAATCCTATGAAATATGATATGATCTTTAAAGAAAATCTTATGCTTTAAAGAAATTCCTGTTGCATCCATCATCTTTCATTTTCTCAAAAATTTAGCAAGATAGGGTAGGTATTCTTTTCATTATTCAGGCAGGGAAATTGGAAGTCAGAGAAGTTTAAAGAGACATAAAACTAGTTAGTGATGGATTTGGGACTTGACAGTCTCTAATTTCATCCTAAGTCTGTTTTAAACAGGTCCCCTAACAAGAACATGTGATAGATCTTTCTAGATTGTTGGGAAATGATTCTGGAGCAAATGAAATACAAAGGAACAGAAAGTTCTTGAAGTTGCAATGGTCAAAAATATTGTTCATACTTTCCAGCTGTTAATTTATGAGGCATGCACAAAAAAACTAGGACCAAGATGGTTGAATGGACTCCAAAACCTAGGACCAGGATTGTTAGCTGACTTGTGTGCTATTTGTGTTATGTTGAAGCATGTCAAAATGAGAACTTGCATGAAGTTTGCCCAAGAAATGAGCAAGGGGCCATGATCACACCCTGACCCTATAGAGCCCTGTGGGAACTGATTTCATCTGGAAAACAAACTGTTTACTCCGATATTTTAGATGTCATGGGGGTTTCTCATGATTCAGCAGTGCAGCCAGTGCCAAACTCTGATTTACAGACACTGTCTAGGGTCATTTCTTTGGCCAGCTGAACACCAGTCTCACTGTTCATTGAATTGTCTTTTCTGGGTATAGAGGTTTTTGGTGGAGGTAGATTTCTTCTTTAAAAAAATGTTTGGCTTATCTTTACAGAATTGTTTGACTTATTTGTTTTGGTTTCTAAGTATAAGATGCTTATCTTTGGCTTATATACAGTACATATTTCTTATTTCTGTCATTTTTCAGAACTTTTTAACAGGGCTGTTAAAAAAGAATGAGCTCTGGAGAGCAATCTGGAACTAAGCCCAGAAAGCTACCAAACTGTACATACCCTTTGACCCAGAAATAGCAGTCAATACTTATACCTCAAAGCAATAGAAGAAGAGGAAAAGAATCTATAGCTCTAACAACATTTGTAGCAGCTTTTGTACATAGTAGCCAAAAATTCAATATTAAAGTGATGTTTTCCTATTGGGAAAGGGTAAACTAATTATGACATATAAATGTGATGGAATAGCACAATGCCATAGGAAATGATGAAATGGACAATTTTGAAGGAAAATGAGAAAACCTCTAGGAACTGATACAGAACAAACTGAGCTAATCTAGAGCAATTTATACAATGATAAAAACAATATAGAGAAGAACTCAAAAGACTTTAGAATTCTGATCTTTGAAATGTCAAACCACAGGTCCAAAAGACTAAGGATGAAACTCACTACTCCACACTTGACATACTGATGAGCTTAAACTGCAGAAAGAGATGTATGTTTTCACATAAAATTAATAAGGGAATTTATTTTGCTGAATGGCATAACTCTGTATTAAGAATTTTCTTTATCTTTTAAAAATTTCCTCAATGTGTGCATATGATGGGGGGAAGGAAGTATAGGGGGACAGAATAATAAAATTGTCTGTACTTAAAAAATAAAAACAATAAAAATAATTTTTAAAGAGAGAAGCATTCTCTTTCTTTGGAAAGGTTCGGAGGTTGAGTGACCATCTGTCCGGTATATTGTGTAGAGGATTACTTCACTGGGATGGGCAGTTGGATTAGGACAATCCTATGGTTCTTTCCAATTCTCACATGCTATGATTTAATAGTCTTGTTTATTAGGGATGCAAAGAAAGATTGGACTGAAATAAGTGTGCTCTGAGGTCACACAAGGAGTCAAAGGTCATGATAGAAAGGGAAAGCTGGGTTCTTGGTTCTATGACTTTCACCCTGTTAACAAATGTTCTTTTAAATGTTGGGCTTATACAATACTGCTCCTAGGAAGAACCAGAAAGAGAGAGCGTTAAAAAATTGATCTCAATAAAACTTTAATTATTAAGTACCTTAATTATGAAGTGCTTAGTAGGTGTAGACACAGAAAGGCAGCTAAGTAGTAGAGCGAATGGAGTGCCAGGCATAAAGTCAGGAAGATTGTCACATAGCTAGTAAGTGTGTGAGGCCAGAGTTGAACTCAGGAAGTTGAGTCTTCCTGACTCCAGGCTTGGCACTCTATCCCTATACCGGGGAGGAGTTCAAATGTGCCTCAGACACTTCCTAGCTATGGGACCCTGGGCAAGTCACTTAACTCTGTTTGCCTCAGTTTCCTCATCTATAAAATGAAATGGAGAAGGAAATAGCAAACCACTCCAATATCTTTGAAAGAAAACCCCAAATGGGGTCATGAAGAGTTAGACATCATTGAAACAACTGAAAAACATGGAAGGAATAGATACTTCTAGTTACGGTAAGATGTTGGACTTGGAATCAGGAAGATCTGGATTTGAAACCTGACTGACATTCATTAGCTGTGTGACCCTGGACAAGTCACTACTACTTGAGCCTCAGGAAACTCTCTTTAGATTATAAGCCACAGATGGAGATGCCCCGTGAAGGGTTTCCTTGTACTTTAGTAAATGACAGCCACAGATCCCTGATGTCCTATTGTGTATGCAATGCACTACTAGTAACTGAAGATACAAAAATGGAGTGCCCAAGCCCTTTCTCTCATGTAGTCAATAGTCAGTAGAGAGGCTGTCACCAGAGCCCCTTAAAAGAAGGCATGCAGGTGCTATACTGAAGGATATGTTGGCATCGGAACCAAAAAGTGAATTAGTACCTTCGTCAGTATATAGCTAAGGGTTATATGTTATGATTCTAACAGAAGCACCAAAAAGAGGAGGAAAATTCTGAAGTTTGGGCCCTTTAACTTTTTTTTATTATTGTGTAAGACAGTTAAAGAACTTAGCCAGTAACCAAAGCCTAGAGGACAGAATAATTCTGAAGAAAGGGAAGAGAGCAAGCCAAGAAGGAGAGGTGGGGTTAGTGCAAGTTACAACTGCTCAGGGACAAGTCTTGGTTTGCAACGCAGCTCAGCCCTGGTTTTTCCATGACCTCTCACTCTTTGCAATGTGATGAAAACAATACTTCTCCACTCACCATTCCATCAGCTGTTGTCTTGTGTCTCCTCCCTTAAGAGGGAAAGAAAAATGTGTCTCCTAATCAGATATGGCTTGGAGCAAGATTATTAGAAGCAGAGGTTGATGATAAGTCATAACATCATGACAATACCAAGAATTATGCTTGGGAAGGTGAAATATGATATAGGGTGACCCAAACTTCACACTGGAATCAGGAAGCAGGTGCTTTTTAGTGCTTGGAGCCAGAGGGCAGAGACTTTACTCAATCCTTGCTTTGAAAAAGTTTACCTAATAAGGAAGAAAGCACAGATGAATGTATAGTATAATCAACATCACTAGGTACAGTTAAGAACAAGATTAAAGAGATGAGGACAGATTCAGTTCAATTCAGTAAGCATTCACTAAACATCTATTAAATGTGCCATGGACTACGCTAAGTACTGGGAATGTAAAGGCAACAAATGAAATTATCTCTGCCTTCAAGGAGCTTATAGCATGTGATGTGCAGAGATAGTGGTGGTGGCATAAAGAAGATGTAATATGTGCCTAGAAAATTAGGTACAAAAAATTTTATATAAATATATATATGGTACAATATATATATATTGGGTACAAAAATATATATAATATATGCATAGTAATTTCTGAGCAGAGGGCATTATTAAGCAAATAGAGGGTGGGATCAGGTATTCTGTAGGCGGTATCACTCAAGTTGAACTTTGAAGGCTGAGATAGCTTTTGCAAAGGCCAGTGAAGGAGACTAGGGAAGAGAAGAGAAAAAGCATTTATAAAGTCACTAGTTATGTGTCAGGGACTGTGCTAAGTGCCTTTAAAAAAACAACAACAGATAGTATCTCATATGATCCTCACAATGATCTTAGAAGGTAGTGCTATTATGATCTCCATTTTATAGGTAAGGAAACTGAGGCAAACAGAGGTTAAGTGATTTACTTAGGGCTATACAGTGAATAAGTGCCTAAAGCAGGATTTGAACTCACATCTTCTTGACTCCAGGCCCTGCACTCTATTCACTGTGCCACCAGCAGCCTTCCTAGAGGTGGGAGATAAAGGAAAGACTGAAGTTGCAGACTAGAAATTAATCAATTGGACAAAGACCAACTACTAACCCACATACAGTGGTGAACAATTTACCTGGGATAAAGGAAAAATTAGATTACTGATCTACAATAAACTTTACCATTTTTTTAATATCTTAAAAAAAACTTTTGTTAGGCAGAACTGTCCTTTTGCTGCAATCACTTGTTTTTATAGGATTTGGTGTGGAATACACATGATTTTGACATATATTCTTTAATTCATCACCATGAAATCACACATCACTTTAGATAGTAAGTGTAGTATTTTTGAACAAGTTTTGTGTGGGGTTTAAAGCAGTTGAGTTCCCAGGTCATTAAAGCATTTTATCTCCATTTTTTAGACACATTTCTTAATCTTTTGTGAGGTGTGACATGGTACAAAGTTGAATTGTAGTAACCCATATTAATTTGGAAATTTCTGTAATTCTGGGACAATTTCCTTTCTTTGTTTATCGAACTAATCATTTTCTCAGTGAGAGCAAAATTGTGAGAACTACTGAAAGTAAAAGTATCCCCAAAACACTGGGGAGGTGGGTTTAGAGCATGCTGAAGGAGCTCAGATTTTACAGTTTTCCCTGGACTTCTAGTAGTTGTTTTGAATTTTAAAAAAAAGTTTCATGAATAAAATTAACTCTCCCCCCTAATTTTTATCACTCCAGGCTGTATTCCTTTGCCCATGACAAGTGAGTTTCATTTGTAGAACTAGTTAGCAACTGAGTTTTTTTTTCTGCTCTCAATGTTTTTCTAACTTTAAGAAGCCTGATAGAGTCAACCAGTTAGTTAATAGATATTTATTAAACTCCTGCTAGTACCAGGCACTATGATAAGAATTTTTAAAAAGGCAAAAGACAGTCCATGTTCTCATACTTTATTGGGTAGATAACATGGAAAAAATAACTGTACAAATAAGCTATATACAGGATATATTTGAAATAACCAACAGAAGGAAGACGCTAGAATTAAAGGTACTCTGGAAAGGCTTCCTCTACTAGAAAGTGGTGTTTTCACTGGGATTTAACGAAGTGAGGAGGCAGAAAGGAGGAAGGAGAGCATTTCAAGTGTGGGGGATAGCCAGTGAAAATGCTCCAACTCAAGAGTTTGAGGAAAAGCCAGGAGGCTGCTGACAATGGATCACAGAGCATGTGGCAGGTTGGGGGGCAGGCAGATTATGGAGGGATTTGAATGTTGAACAGAGGATTTTAAATCTGATGCTGGAAGTGAGAAGGAGCCACGGAGTTTTACTGAGAGGAGCAAGGAATGACCATAGACTGATCTGCCCTTTAGTGACTGAGTGGAGGATATGTACTGGAGTAGGGAGAGACTTGAGCCAGACTCCCCAGCAGGTGACTGCAATAGGCCAGGTGTGAGGCCCTGAGGGCCGGCCCCAGGGTGGTAGCATTGTGAAGGTAGAGGAATCAGAAACAACTCTTCCAGTTGCCAGATCCCTCTGGAGGTTTTTGTTCCTGTTCGTTTGTTTTTGAGGCTGCTTTGCAGCAATTCTCTGCCTGTCAGTTCTTGGCGTTTTGGTTTTCTTTCTTTTTAAAAGAATTTTCAGCTGTATTTTCTTCGCTCTTCAGTTGGAGTAATCTTATTTCATTGTGGGCTTGAATGAGCTTGGAAACACTTGAGTTGTCTCCAACCAGCAGCTACTACAGTATCTTTAAGTCATTGTAGAGTGTCTTTAAGAGCTACAATATTTCCTTGAAGTAACATCCATTTTAAAAACCACAGAATTAAGTACACAAAGAGAGCATGGTACAACATCTAACACTTAACTGACAGAGGACTAACTAAAGATTAGAAATTCACTCAATCTAGTTTCACCGGTCAGATATTTGGAGGCGACCCAATGTCAATAGAAGCACACAGCATGAGTAAGATGACTGTTGCTATCACAAAACGTATCCACTGTGCCACCTAGCTGCCCATTAGCAAATGTGGAGAAAGTGCTGGGCTGGAGTCAGGAAGACCTGATTTCAAATCCAGCTCACTTACTAGCTGTGTAACCCTGGGCAAGTCACTTAACCTTGTTTGCCTCAGTTTCCTCACCTGTAAAATGAGCTGGAGAAGGAAATGGCAAACCACTCCAGTATCTTTGCCAAGAAAACCCCAAATGAGGTCACAAAGAATTTGAAAATAATGATATTATTTTCTCCTTCCTTTAGAGAATCTTAAATGCTGAATCAGCAGTGATTCAATTTCATACCATTTTCAGGCCCTTTATATCTTCTAGTTTCATAATTAGTCATTGGCTTCTAGACCTTGGGCTTTGATTTTTAGTATCAAGACTAGAATGATGATGTCCTTGGCACTCCCTAGAGGTGGAGTTTCCTGCCAGAGAAATAAAGTGGTTACAAAATTATCCTGAGTCAAAGCCTGAGTAAACAGTATTTGAGGGCAAGGTGTTTTTTCTTAGTGGATGTAGTGCTCTAGGCTGGAAAGGTTTTAAACTGGTCTGCAAAAGAACCTTTCTGCCTAGGCTTTATCTTTTTGACAAGCAATACTACTCAAAAACAATTCAAACCAGCAAACATCTATTAAAAGACAAAAAAAAAAAGCAAACAAACAAGCAAAAAAAAACCAAACCAAAAAACACCCAGCAACACTGCAGTAGTCTCTGGCCTCAGGGAATTTCCAGTGGACATTCTACTTTTGTACAAATAAGTGTATTTTGTCTTCCAGAGCCCCAAAGTCCAAGCCCACACTGACTGACCCCCAATCTAATTTATTTGGCTTGTTATGGCTCCACTAAGAAGTTACCCAGAGAAAGTTTCTGAATATAGTTTTCGTCTGTCTAGGTCTAAACAGATGTGGCTCACCAGTTCTTATACAAGTATTCCACATAAGAAATGCAATTGACAGATGACCACAAATGCTGCTTTTGCTGGTGAGTGCTCCTCTTCCTCCTCTCTTCCTCCTCTTCATTTTCTTCCTTCTGCCTCCTCCTCTCTCTGTTTCTATGTCTCTCTTTTTCTTGATCATGATCTCCTTTACTCCAGAGTCCTAGAGTTCTCTAGCCTCAGTTCTACCTTGTGTTTAGAGTCCTTCTCAGAAGGGAAACACATTTAGGGATGTTAGACAACACCTTGACATTCCAGGGAGCATTTCTTTCATGAAGACTTAGTTTCCCAAGAAAGAAAATGCATTTGGGGATACTAGAGAGGCAGCCCCCTAACCATTGGACCTGCACTGTCTGAATTATTCTCTATAACTATGGAGTGCAAAGTCTAAGTCCATTGTTCTTCAATAACCCAGATTTACTTAAGTGCCTTATTGATGCAACTTCCTGCACAGGGTAAGGGTGGAGTTGGAGGAAACGCACAACCTTCTCTTTCCAAGAGGCATGCCACTTAGGAATTTCCCTTTTTCTTGAGAGGAGGCCAGATTTCCAATTTCTTGAATTTGGAAACACTCAAAAAACAACCTCAGGAAAACTCCCCATTCTTTGGCTAGAAGACTAGATTACTAGATTTTTGAATTTTGGGCTTCCGGGAGGGGGGGCAACTCTCAGAAAATCCCCCAGAAAACTGGGATTCAGGAACTTAAATTGTTCAGGGGCTCTCTTTTAGGGTCACATGGATGGTCCACTTCTGCCATGTGCCTTTCAAAGTCGATATTAAGTGGTCCTTGGAATTGGGAGAGCCCTTGCTTCCTTAATCTACTACACTTTCCCTTTAGCATATCACTAGAAAAAAGGTGAAAAGAGCCAGAAAGATGTGTTAATTTCCTTACATGTCATTGCAAATGAGTGACTTCCTCTAAAATAATCCATCACAAGACAATGGGATCTAACCACATCCTAATTTTAGGAGCAGACGCCATCAGTGAAATGCAACCTTTGGAGGCACTGAATAGCAGCTCCAAAGCAAGGATTTCATATGGGGCCAACCTCAGTCACTGAGACTTAATCAATCATTCTTGGTCCCCTCAATAAGGTGCCAATTAATTTATTCACCTTCCCCTATAGGGAAATTCAGTTCAATAAACAAATTTGTTGTTGTTCCAATGTGTCAGACACCTTATAACCCGCTTTGGGGTGGGTTTTTTTGGCAATGATATTGAAGTGGTTTGCCATTTCTTCTCCAGCTCATTTTACAGTTGAGAAAATTGAGGCAAACAGGGTTAAGTGGTCTGACACAGAGATTCCCCAAATATCCTTGTATATATATTCTATGTGATTATGTATTCTAACGTATTTACTATTTTCTTCTTCTGAGTTTATACCAAGTACTGGTCTTTTCACTATGAATGCTTGGAAATTCTCTATTTTATTTCCTTCCCTGTAAGTTTATAGTCATTTTTTTTCTGGGTGAATTATTCCATTGTAAGCCTTTATCTTTTGCCTTTTAGAAAAACATATTCTAAGCTCTCTGCTTCTTTTTTGTAGTAGCCACTAAGTCTTGTGTGATTCTGACTGTGGCTCCTTATACTTAAGCTTATTTCTGTTTGTCAGATTTCTTCAAATCTGGAAGGTCTGGATTTTGGCTCTGACACTTCTATTTCTTTTCATTTTATTTTTTCAGGAGGTGACCAATAAATACTTTCTATTTTAACTTTATTCTTTGGTTCTTGAATGTATAAGCAATTTTATGATTTCTTGAAATACAGTTTTTAATTGTTGGGGGGGTAGGGTTGTGGTTTTCAAGTAGTCTGATGATTCTTAAATTTTTCTCTCCTAACTTGTTTTCCAGGTCAGTTGACTTTGATTCTGAGATATTTTATATTTTCTTTTATTTTTCAGTCTTTTGATTTTTGTTCTCATATTTTTTGGTTGCTTATAATTTTCAGAAACTCTGTTTTGCATTATCTATACTAAGCTGCTTATTCTACTTTCAAGTATTTACTCTAGCACTCCCACCTTTTTTTCGAATTCTTTCTTCTGTATTCCTCATTCCATTTATAATATAATTTTAAAACTCTTGCTTCATATGTTCCAGGAACTGACCATTTGGCCAAGCTATGTTTTTGATTGTGGGTTTCTGCATATATGCTATAGAGTTATTCTCTTCTAGCTTTATTTTGAGATATCCCTGGATCCATAATACTCCTTTCTCATCATCCTTTCCTTTTACTTACTCATTTTCAGTCTTGTTTTCAATAGCAGGACTTTGTGTCAGGGTTGGATTCAGCACACTTCTGTATGATGGGGTTCTGCTTAGACCTTTTCTATGTTATCTAAGGTCCTGCCACTGTTTCCTCTAGTTATTGATCTTAGGGGTGGCTCAGGCCAGCTAGCCTCCAGTGTCCTAAGAAGTCTGATATGGGTATGATATGATTGCTGCCCTCCTAATCTGAATTTTTCAGGCTCCCAATGCTGGTTTAGAGTCTAGGTGACACAGCTTCAGGTTCAAACCTGGCTGAAGCTCTAGTAAAGAACTGTTGGCTTCCATTATTGTTAGTGTGTTCAAAGTCTCTGCTAGTTCAGAGCAATGGAACTGAAAGTTCAGCCCTATTCTGCTTCCTAAACACTTAACAGCTGCATGTCCCAACCCAGGTCTGTGTGCTAGAAGGATCTGTGTCCCTAACCCAGGGTCAGAGTAACACAGCTGCAGACTTGCTCCTGGTTCATGCTCCCTGACCCTAGGGACACAGAAGCAAGCCTTAGCCCCAGGCCACATGCTACAAGGTTTCTGCAAGCAGGCACTTGTGACCCTCCTGTAAGGTGGATGAGGTAATGCTTCATGTTTTTAGTCTGAATGCTGCCACCTCTGATTTCTAGTTGTGGTAGCTATGACAGAGAGCCCTACTCTCTGCAGGAATACCTGGCATCCAACTCAGTCTCCTGTTGTTCTGAATTAGGCTTTAACTTTGTTACCGTCTCCTTGTCCTTCTTGCAGAGTCCTGAACCAAGAGTTCACTCCATCTTTTGTGATGGCCCTAAAAAGCCCCACCTGGATTTGCTGACTAGCTGATAGCAACTTTCCTTCAAGATGCCAGGGGCTTTTCCATCCAAGTGCTTATTGCAGCTCTCTCCTCCTGTGGCACCAGCCTGGGCTATCTAGGTGATATACCTGAGTCCTATGGCAGGCATGTCTCTTGCCTACACATTGTAGTTTCTACCTCCTCTGACTTGTGTCAGCTTAGAGCTTCCATTGGCTTCTGGCATCCCTCTTGTGTAGTCCCAAACTATATAAGAAGCTTATAACCAATTTTTTTTTATTTTTTTAATATAAATTTATTTATTTAACTTTTTACATTCATTTTCACAAAATTTTGGATTCCAAATTTTCTCCTCATTTATCCCCTCCCCCCACCCCAATACACCAAGCATTCTAATTTCCCCTATCACCAATCTGCCCTCTCTTCTATCATCCCTCCCTTCTCTTGTCCCCATCTTCTCTTTTGTCCTGTAGGGCCAGATGACTTTCTATTCTCCATTAACTGTATTTCTTATTTCCTGGTAGCAAGAACAATACTAAACAGTTGTTCCTAAAACTGTGAGTTCTAAATTCTCCCCATCCTTCCCTCCCCACCCATTCCCTTTGGGAAGGCAGGCAATTCAATATAAGCCATATCTGTGTAGTTTTGCAAATGACTTCCATGATAGTCGTGTTGTGTAAGACTAACTGTATTTCCCTCCATCCTATCCTGCCCCCCATTGTTTCTATTCTGTCTTTTGATCCTGTCCCTCCCCGAGTGTTGACTTCAAATTGCTCCCTCCTCCCATTGCCCTCCCTTCCAACATCCCCCCCCACCCTGCTTATCTCCTTCCCCCCCACTTTCCTGTATTGTAAGATAGGTTTTCATACCAAAATGAGTGTGCATTTTATTCCTTCCTTTAGTCAAATGTGATGAGGGTAAACTTCATGTTTTTTTCTCAGCTCTCCTCTTTTTCCCTCCACTAAAAAGTCTCCTGCTTGCCTCTTGAATGAGAGACAATTTACCCCATTCCATTTCACCCTTTCTCCTCCCACTACATTTTTCTCTCATCAATTACCTTACCTTCTTTTAAGATATGGTCCCATCCTATTCAATTCACTCTGTGCTTTCTGTCTCTGTGTGTGCGTGCATGTGTGTATGTGTGTGTGCGCGCACGTGTGTGTGTGTGTGTGTGTGTGTGTGTGTGTGGTCCCACCAACTACCCAGATACTGAAAAGTTTTAAGAGTTACAAATATTGTCTTTCCATGTAGGAATGTAAACAGTTCACTTTTGGTAAGTCCCTTCTGACTTCTTTTTGCTGTTTACTTTTTCATGCTTCTTCTCATTCTTGTGCTTGAAAGTCAAATTTTCTTTTCAGCTCTGGTCTTTTCATCAAGAATGATTGAAAGTCCTCTGTTTCATTGAAAAACCATATTTTCCCCTGTAGTATTATACTCAGTTTTGCTGGGTAGGTGATTCTTAGTTTGAGTGCTAGTTTCTTTGACTTCTGGAATATCCTATTCCATGCCCTTCGATCCCTTAATGTAGAAGCTGCTAGATCTTGTGTTACCCTGATTATATTTCCACAATACTGGAATTGTTTCTTTCTAGCTGCTTGCAATATTTTCTCCTTGACCTGGGAGTTCTGGAATTTGGCCACAATGTTCCTAGGAGTTTCTCTTTTTGGATCTCTTTCAGGCAGTGATCACTGGATTCCTTCAATACTTATTTTGCCCTCTAGAATCTCAGGGCAGTTTTCCTTGATAATTTCATGAAAGATGATGTCTAGGCCCTTTTTTTGATCATGGCTTTCAGGAAGTCCCATAATTTTTAAATTGTCTCTCCTGGATCTATTTTCCAGGTCAGTTGTTTTTCCAATGAGATATTTCACATTATGTTCCATTTTTTTCATTCTTTTGGTTTTGTTTGGTGATTTCTTGGTTTCTCATAAAGTCATTAGCCTCCATCTGTTCTATTCTAATTTTGAGAGAACTATTTACTTCAGTGAACTTTTGAACCTCTTTTTCCATTTGGCTAATTCTGCTTTTGAATGCATTCTTCTCCTCATTGGCTTTTTGAACCTCTTTTGCCAATTGAGTGAGCCTATTTTTCAAGGTGTTATTTTCTTCAGCATTTTTTTGGGTGTCCTTTAGCAAGGTATTGACCCGTTTTTCATGCTTTTCTTGCATCTCTCTCATTTCTCTTCCCAGTTTTTCCTCCACCTGTCTAACTTGATTTTCAAAATCCTTTTTGAGCTCTTCCATGGCCTGAGCCCACTGGACATCCACCTTGGATGTCTGGGAAACAGAGGCCCCGACCTCCACATATTTCCCTGATGGTAAGAATTGTTTCTCGTCATCAGAAATGTAAGGTCAATCATAAGAACTGTCCCCCAAGAAAGTAGCTTTCTATGGTCTTATTTTTCTTCCCTTTTCTGGGCATTTTCCCAGCCAGTTACTTGACTTCTGAGATTCTTCTGCACCCCCGCCTAGATCTGCCCAGCTAGTGCTTGGGGTCTGAGATTCAAATGCTGCTCCCCAGCCTCAGGGCTTTCAGCTGCGGGTATGCCTGCTATTTAATGTGAGCTTAAGTTCTGGTGCTCAGGTGGGGGCAGGGTCGCCTCCCAGGCTCAGTTCCCTCAGAGGGTTTATGTAGAGACCTTCAGTAATGGCCCTGAGCTCCTTCCTGCTGCTCCTGGAGTCCTGGGGCTGCCACCACTGCCTCTGCTTCTGCCTCCCAAGGGGGCCCCAGCCACAGAGACACCCTGCTCCCCTCTCGGCCAGCCCAGAAATCTCTCTCACTGACCTGTAGCGCCTGTGGATGGAGGGACCTTCATGGCCGCCGGAGGTTCGGTCCCTAAAGCCTGCTTGGATCTGTCCCTCTGGGGCCGCATGGCCAGGGCAGCGCAGGGGTGGGCTCCATGTCCAGTGTGTGACAGACATCTGGGGATGGCTTTCCAGGGCTCTCTGGAACGGAAATCTCTTCCACTGTGTCTCTGCATGGCTTGAACTGCTCCAGAATTTGTGGGGAGTTCTTTTTACAGGAAATTTATGGGCTGTGGGCTCGGAGCTAGCATACATGAGTCTTTCTACTCTGCCATCTTGGCTCCTCCCATAACCAATTTTTTCTTTGTTATTCCTGGTGCATTTTTAAGAACCTCCCTAAAATGTTTGTGGGAAATTTCAATCTGTATAAGTCCCATTATGTTGCCATTTTAACCAAAAGTCCTTGACCAGAGCCAAGTTAGATGTTTTTTCCAGAGATGGGGAACAGTACTAGCCAGCCATTAATTAACTCAATAGATGATACCATCAAGAGAAGACTAAAGTGGACTCAGCTTCTCAGGCTACATGATACATGGAAATACCTAAGGAAGGAACGAAAGCTATGTGTGATGCCCTGGAAGCTATCTAGCAGTCAAAGAGAAGAGAGTCTGAGAGTTCCAGGACATTGTATGCCAGTAGGATAGGTGAACTTTGTATTTTTAAGCCCATT
Source organism: Bettongia penicillata ogilbyi (assembly GCA_023548195.1). NCBI lineage: Eukaryota > Metazoa > Chordata > Mammalia > Diprotodontia > Potoroidae > Bettongia > Bettongia penicillata. The sequence continues at coordinate 4,007,952 of JAJHZJ010000092.1, forward strand.
CTCTTTGCCTCAGTTGTCTGTAAATGACTGGCAACAACAGAAGATGACCGATGAAGGATTGGGACAACTGCTACAAGTCAAGAAACAAGGAATAAAATTACAAGTCTCCAATTCCATTCTCTAGGAGACAATGGCAGAAGTTGCAGCTGCACCACGGATTGTTAAACCAGACTGTTATTGATGCCAGTATGGTTCTAGGAAGCATATGGTACTACCTAGCACATATCATTCCATGACTATGAAAGCATTATATAATGATTTTGGATATATGGGTCAAGAAAAATACTAAATCAAATAAGAAACAGATTTTACTGGCTATCATAGCAGTAGATGCCACTAAGAAGTGTGAGATGTGCTCAAATGTTCAAAGAAACATGGTACTAAATCATGTAGCACATTTGGAAACTCTGAGCAGTAACAACCATTTGAAACTTGTCTGCACTGGCCTTTTATCTCTAAAAAAGATAATAAAAATATAAGTCATATCTTAGTGATGACTGATCATTTCATTAGCTATGCCAGGCATACCCCAACCAGGAACCAAAAAGCTTCCATGGTTGCTGAAGTGTTGCGGGTAAAGTATTTCTAAATTCCAGGATCTATTCTGACCAAGGTAGAGATTTAACGAATAAGTTGCCACAGGAAATGTTCTTTTTGAATGGTACCAAGAAATGAAGAATAATACGTTACACTTTGATGAATATGTTAGGTGTCTCAAGACATGGACAAAAATCTTAGGGGAGTCAAAATGTGGCATTTCTAGTACGTCTGTGCAACTCCACTAGAGGTAATGACACAGTCTATCTGCTGTACTTATTAGTGTTTCGGCAAGAACTATTTCTATGCCTACCTATTAACATACTTTGATGTAAGTAGAGGGAGAACATGCAAGTACTCACAATTAATACATCTCTTGACTGAGAGAAGTTGAAGAAAGCCTACCAACTAGTTATTGTATCTGCTCAGAGTAGTTTTGACAGAAACAAGCCAGTGTAGTTGTTGGTAGGCGATAATCAGATGTACTGATGTAGCTCTTTGTCAGTTTTATAAGAACAAGAGAGGTCTTAAGTTTTCCTGAGAATGTATTCAAGATATAAAGGAAAACCTCTTAAGACTTATCAAAGCAGATGACAATGAGCCACTTCTGGTGATTCATATAGGCACAAATGATATTTCCAGAAGACATCAAAAAAGGATTGCTTTTTTTTTAAAGTCTTAGCAAGAAACCTAAGACTATGCGGGCACAGCTTGTGTTTTCCTCAGTGCTGTTCATTAAAGGCAAGGAATGAAGAAGAAAAAAATTAATTTGAGAAATGAAAAGTTAGCCAAGAAGGTAGTTTCTGAAAATGGGATTTGGATTTCTGGAGCATGACTTAAAAAAAGGAATGACAGATTCCTGGCTAGAAATAGAGTACACCTAACAAAAGCTGATGGGGCACCTAAGTGGGATAGTAGATAGAGTACTAGACCTGGATTAAAATTCACCTCCAACACTACCTGTGTGACTCTGGGCAAGTCACTTAATTTTGTTTGCCTCTGTTTCCTCATCTGTAAAATGAGCTGGAGAAGCAAATAGCAAATCACTCCAGTGGTTCTTTGTCAAGAAAACTGCAAATGGGCTTACAAGGAGTAAGACAGGACTGAGACAACTGAACAAAAACTGATAAGGCTGTATTTATTTGATGTCTTGCAAATCAAGTCAAAAAGGCTTTAGGGAGGGCATAAGTCCTGGGTATATTCCCCAAGCTAGATATCAGAGAGAATACAATGAAGGAACAAAAAAGAACATTTGAAACATGTACTTGTTTAGAGGACACAAAATCCATCAAAGAAACTACTAGTAAATCTTTGAGCCCCAAGCATCTATACACAAATGCCCCAAATTGAAGCAACAAATGAGTAATCAGAGAACCTAATGATGGGAGACAAACTTGATCTTAAAAGTAGCATTGAGATTTAGGACTCATAACTAAATGATGGCTCTGATTGGATAGATTTTACTCACAAGGAATAGATAAAGAGAGCTGTAAATTATCTATCTATCTATCTATCTAGTTTTTCAAGGGCCTGCATGTTTTAATCACAAATGTGCTGTGTATACAAAGATGGGATCACCAGCAGTAAAATATTTTATTGAGTTATTGACCCAGGTGTGGTACTGGTCTCTGGTGACAATCTATTCACAGTTTTACACCTGCCTCCCTCAGTATACTAAGCAAGCATTTTCCATATGATTGGACCAGATTAGGGATATGGTCTACAACAATGGATTCTTTCTACAGGACATATTGCTTTAAGAATGGCTGAGCCATGGCATGCAAATCATTTGGCTGTCTCTATCTCTCCCTGTTTAGCATACACAGATCAACATAATAGCTGCCTTCAACTGTATATGAGGAAAGGCTTATAAAAAGTGGGGTGGGATAATAAAAACATCAGTTTGTGTATGATGTAGTTGTTTTTTAAAAGTCAAAAATGACAATGAAATTAACGACTGTACAGCCAGTCACATTCATTAGGATTATTGTTATATATTACGAAAGGATAATCACATGCGAATATCCAGAAGTCAGCGAAGGAGGAGGTCAGTGTAGGAACCTAGGGGACACAGGGTGAGGCCAAGAAGAGTCAACTATCCCCCCAAAAAATTAAGCCTGGGGAAGAGCCTGGTTCTGGCACAAAGCTTTAATTCAGAAGTTAAAGTTGTAGAGATAAGTAAAACAAACAAGAGCCTGACCAGTATAAATAACTAGTGCAGATTTAGAAAAATCTAGCCTAGGAAGGAAAGAGTATGTCATAATTATAAGTAGAGGCCCAAGGGGGAAAAATGGATTTTGCATCAGGACTACATGAATGATTAGAAGAAATGAAGCTACAAAATGAAACAAAAGTTCTGAAGGAAAGAATTAGAAGAATAAATAGATCAGAAGAGAAAATGGTAAACCTTACCCTAATAACAAGCTTCCTGAAAGTTAAAATAGAAAAACAAAAATGAATGACAATGAAGCAGAAAGAATAAAATCCAAAGATTAAAAAAAACAGAAGAAAATATAAGATATCCAATATTAAAAACTGGCTCAGAAAAACAAATAAAAATGAGATAATTTGAGAATCATTTGGCTCCCTGAAGCCCATGATTTAAAAAAAAAAAAACAAAACCAGGACTTTATATTTGCCCAAATCTATCAGAATCAGAGTGCAAAACAAAGATGGAAAGAATCACTGATCTCCAAGTTCTCAAAGGATTCAAGAACATCCTAACAAAAATCCATAGTTTTCAGGTCAAAGAAAAACTCCGACAAACATCTAGAAAAAAATGAGTTCAAGAACCAGGGAACCACCATCAGGACCACTGAAAACAGCGAAGTTTCTACCTAAAAGAAGAGGAGAGCTTGAAATACAATATTACAAAATGTAAAAGTCAGGAACTAACAACTAAAAATACATTACCATGAAAAGCTGAGTATAATTCTATGGGGGAGAAATATACTTTTTTCTTAGTCAAATAGACGACTTTTAAGCATTTCTGATGGGATGACCAGAGCTGAATGGAAACTCTGATATACAAACATAAGAGTTAAGAGAAGTCTAGAAAGGTAAATTTATATGAGTGATTAGAAGAGCGTAGTGCCACCATTCTAATAGGGAATAAAGAAGTTTCCCTCCTGAACCTTAATATCTTCAAAGAGTATTGATAGAATTAAACAGGTAAAACAGAGAACTTGGGAAGGTAGTGGTTCTGATCTAAAAGTTTGAGAAGGCAAAGAAAAGGGAGAGTAAAAGCAATACTCTAATGGAGAAACAAGAGGAAGATGAGGAGGGAACTTCCTATTTCTCCAAATTAGAGGGTATGAGAAGAGTATATAATCATAGAAGAAGAAGCAGGAGAAGTAAGCATTAGACGAACTCGTTATTATCTGAAATGGACTGAAGACATATTGAGCCCATAGAAAATTTGGTGTAGAAACAATCAAACTGAACAAGGAAATAAGTGGAGACAGCAAGGGATATTAAGAGGGAGGATAATATCAGAAAGAGAATAGTCTCAAGCAGAATAAACTTCCTGATTCTGAAAGGGAATAAAAAATAAAAAGAGGAAGAAAAGAAAGAATTTGTATTTAAGGAGGTGAGGTGAGGTGCCCTATCTCTTGAAGACTTAAAGAGCTTGCCTCTTAAATAATTGTAGAATGACTGAGCAATTGAAAAAATATTTTTTGTTCTGTATGTGATTGAATATTGTTGTGGCATAAGAAATACCAAAAAAGAGTATTGCAAAGAATCCTAGTAGTATGAACTATTATAGAACAAAGTGACCGGCCCCAGAAGAATGATTTATACAAGGAAAGCAATCTTGTATAGCAAAACTTAAGACTTAAAAATTCTGTTTGATATAACAAATAACTATGTCTGCATAGGACCTATGATGAAGCATGTTATTCGGAAGAACTCAAGGCAGGGAAAGAAACATGGATTTTTGTACATGAGCATTATGTGAATTCGTTTTACTTGATTGTAGTTATTTGCTACAAGGGTCTGTTGTGTTTTGTTTTGTTTTGTTTTTTTACTTTCTCTCATTTTTTCCATTACATTGGGTGAAGAAGTGTAGATATTACAAAAGAAGATCATAGTAACATTTTTTTAAGACAAAAAAGAGAACAAATAGAAACTCAGAAGGAAGCACAGACAAGCAGGACAGTTTAGAGAACATGTGGAATTTATTATATACTTTTAAAAAATGAAGTGGCATGAAATTGAGATCCACAAAATTCTCTTTTTGCATTCTGTTTTATACATAGAAGTGTTCTCTCATTTAAATTCAAAATTAAAAAATAAATTTGAGGAGGGAGGGAACATATTTTATCAGAGGGATGGAACAGTGTCATAGGAAAAGAGATGTCACCATTAAAAGCAGGAAGAGACTTCTAAAAGGTCAAAATGAGGAAGAAAGGTAGTCTATTCAAGGCACTGGGGACAAGGTAAACAAACATGCTAATAGTGAAGAGGGCAGGATAAAAACTGGAACAGAGAATGGTCTGCCACAAAGAAGTCAAATATGGTTAGAATGCTAGGTGAAGAGATCTTGAGAAAGGTTGGAAATATAGGTTAGCTCTAAACTGAATGACCAGATCAATAGTTGATACTGTATTCATTGGGCCAAGGGGAGGAGCTGAAGATTTGGAATAATACTAACATCTCACATTTCTATAGTGCTTTCCTGTACACATAGGAAATAGCTTATTTGTACATAGTTGTTTGGACATTTTCTCCTTTATTAAACTGTGTACTCCTTGAAAACAGGGACTCTTTTTGCCTTTTGTTTTTTGTTGTTATCCCTAGAGCTTAGTACAGTGTCTGTCACATAGAAGATATTTAATAAATGTTTATTGACTGACCGACTCACACCATGGGTGGGGGGTGATCAGAGCACTATATTAGGAAGATTGTCAGAGAGGGGATAGAATGGTGGCAAGGAAGAGTACCTAGCAGACTATTGACATAGTCTGTATGAAGACAGGTTCTAGCCTGAATTAGACTGGTTGCAATGTTAGTAGAAAGGAGGGGGAAGATTGTTGAGAAGATAGAATCAACAGGACTTGGATAAAAGATAAAGTGAAAGGAAGAATTCATAGCTAGGAAGATTCCTAGAAGTAGAGAAGATATGGCAAAGGGCAGAGGCAAATATATGAGAGGAAAATTAGTATTTCAGTATTGGACATGTGGAGTGTGAGGTACCATCAAAGTATCCAGGTGTGATACATGCTCAAGGTGAAGACATATATAAGTCAATCAATATGCACATATTAAGTTACTACTGTGTGCCAGGCACTGTGCTATGTCTCAGATCCTTTCCCTCCTTGCAGGGAAATTGTTCTTAATACACAGTTATATAATAGAGTTTTTGGACAGAGGGTATTAGTGGCTATGTGAGAATCGGGAAAGACTGGTTCTTGAGCTGAGGTCAATGCAGAGGCCCAGAGGTTGGGCATGAGCTTTGAAGAGAGCTAGGAGTTCTAAGAAGCAGAAGTGAAGAGGGAGGCGTTCTAGGCATTGTGGGTAAAGTTCCATGTAGATTTGGGAAGCTGGTGAGATCAAGGGAAAGAATGTAGAGAGAGGAGATAAGGGCCCGGAACATTTCCTGCTCTTGGAACTTACAATGTAATTGTGAAGATAAGACAAACAGAAATAACAAAATACTAGGAGGGAGAGAGTTCTTTAAGAGTGGTACAGGACAATAAGTACAGTAAGAGTTTAGAAGGGGAGAGAATACTTTCACCTGGGACAAGAGAACAACCGAACATTAGATTGAGATGGGATTTTTGAAGTTTCACTGAGCTTCCTTGGCAATCCAGGATTCAGTTCTAAAAACAACCCAGCCTCTGCCTAAAGACAAGGGCAAAACATTTCATTTAAAACACACACACACACACACACACACACACAGAGTGTATTTTGTAATCCTTGAGTCTCTGTCTAGGATCATAGATTTGGAGCTAGAAGATTCCTCAGAAGTCACGTGGTCTAACCCTCTCATTTTATGTACAAGAAAACCTGGAGAGGTTAAGGGACATACCCAAGGTCTATGTGACCTAATGGTAGTGATAGAACCAAATTCAAATTTAACTCCAAATTTAATACTCCTTTGCATCACATTGTGAGTTATTTTACCTGGGAAAGGTAGAAAGGTATGGGTATGAAATGTTACATATGCAGTCAGTCACTATGTGATTTAGTTTTACTTAACTATTTTTGTTATAAGAGAAGCCTCCATGTTTTGACTGAGGTTGTTGAAGATATATACAGAAATAGAATAATAAGCAGATAGAAAAATTGATATGGCATTTATTAAACACTTACTGTGTACCTGGTACTGTGCTAAGTGCTGGGAATACAAATAAGCAAAAAGATAATCCAGAAGAAAAAATACAGAAAGGGTTTAGAGAAATGACTGTGCTGTAAAGACAAAAGGGATCTGTTAAACTTAAAAAACAAAAGAAAAAGTAAGGCAAGAGATAATGAACTTGTAGCACTTCCATGGGCAAGGATTTGGAATGAACACTGGATTCTAAGGGTCAGGGCACCCTATGTCAAGAACTAAAGGAGTTGTGACTGTGTCTGAAAGGACAGTCTGTCTTTTTTAGACTGTTGTTCCTTCTTCCTTCTCAAAGAGGACCAGTGACATGAGGAGAAAGGACAGCTGAAGCCTTGTGAGAAGGAGGAGATGGTGTCACAAGCTCCAAGAGAGCACTGATGGCCCAAAGAAGGTGGGGAGACTAGTACAGCCTCAGTGGTGGGGGGAGGATCCTCCTAAGCACTATGCTCAAGCAGTTCAGTTGTGCAGTCACATAGCACAAGGAAAGGGGGATGGTGTCACGTTATATTGAGACTGTGTAATTGGGAAGGAGTGAAAGACAGACAAAACAGTGTGAAGACTCTACACCTCTATCTTCTCCCTCCTTTCTCAATCATTTTATTTTCTCTTTAGGGAGAAATGAATCCACTTTTTCAATCCGTGTTCATTACTAAACTATGTTTTCTTTCTGTTTCTTCCATTTCTTCTCAAAGAAAGTGATTTCTCTAATACATTATGGTTGTTGCTGTCCTGATATGTGCTTAACTTTTTATCTTTGTTATAAGAGAAGGCTTTTGTGAGTTGGTTGGGAATGTCAAAGTTGTATATGGAAATAGATATGATATGGTTTGGGGTTGCTGGGAACCCTGAAATATCACAGTACAGAGTGGAATGAATTCACACACCCAAATCTTCTTTCAATAAAATGACAAGGTGCCAATAGGAGTGGGCAGGGTTCCTAGTGAACCTGCAACTTAATGGGGAGTGTGGTGAGACTGATGCTTATACACAAAAAGGATGGTGAAAGGTTCTGGATGGGATTAAGAAGTGGTAAGTAGTCTGGGGTGAGCCAAGAGCTATAGTGAAAGGAATGTCAAGTAAGCTAATTGGGTGATCCAGGCGGGCTAGGACAGGCCAGTTGCCTTGGGCAGAGGCACTAGGAATCTGGGCTGCTGAAATGTATGGAAAATTCTGGGACTGGGTTCTAGAGATTCGGTCATTTTGTTTTAGGGGCCCAGGTCCTATAACTTCATCAGATAGATAAAGCATTTAGTAAACACCTACTTTTGTGCCAGATGCTGCGCTAAATGTACATTGTGATGGAAAAGAGCACTAGATTTGGAGTCAAATTTGAATCTGGTTCTGCATATTTATTGTTTGTTCACCTACTAGGTCATACAGACCTCAGGCAAGTCTCTTAACCTCTCTGGATTTCCTTTATGTAAAATGTGGGGGTTAGATTGGGTGACCTCTATAGAATCTTCTAGCTCTAAATTTATGATCCTAGGCAGAATCCTAAGGCAAATGAGTCATGGTAGTGATATGCCCAAGGAAAGAAATAGATTTTTATAACTTTTGGGAACATTCCTAGTACAGAAGCTCTTTTTAAAAAGAGATGTTGCTGATTTATATTTCATAACTTCTTAAAAGCAAAGAAATGACCAAGTGAATCTGGACCAAAAGAAACCTAGAAATGCATGAGCCTATAGCAGACTCCCATGGGAAAAGGGCTGGTGTTAGCTCCTCTTTAGTCAACTGATTCAGGCAATTCAAATTTCTTTGTTCCTTCCAGTCAGGTTTAGGGACACTCCTCCCTCTTAGGGGTAGAATGTAGGGTGGTAATTTATAGAGAAAGTAAGGAGTGGGAAGTTAGGTCACTGCCTACAGGAAGGTGTAGACCATCCAAAAAAGCTTAACTAGTTCTCCTGCTCTCTAGGTTTTCACTTTATACTCTGTGTGCTATAAAAAGCACACATACCCAGTAATAGATAGTGACTTTAAAAAAAATCCTATTGTTGAGCTGAAATGTCTATAACTTCCAGCCACTGGTCCTAATTCTAACTATTCATGTTGATGATGGTTGGAAGGGGGGGAAGTTGGTATGAGACACCCCCCTCCCCTGCAAAGACCAGAGTACAGGGGCAGGTCATATGGAATGAATTCTCGTACTCAACCATTCTTGAAGTCAAGGTAAAGATTTATTATACTTTTCGGCGGGCAAGAGTTCTTAGGGAACCTGCAACCTTAGAGGGGTACAGGTAAAGTTTATAAAGGATATTCTATGGTAAAACATGTGACAAATATGCTAATTAGGTGATTCAGGGCAGGATTAGGGAGTGGTTAGTTATTAAAGAAACATGCACTTTTGGTATCAACTGCACAGGTATTTTACCCAGAGTTCATTGGGAAATAGCCCAAGAATGAGGGTCACATGGAGGTATGGTTTTAGTCCTGAAACATCACTAACTAGTGGTCAGGACTGACTAAGGAATACCAGGCTGTTCTCATCAATGTCTTGTGAGACAAGATAAATGTAAGAGAGTAGACGTGTGTAAGTCTAGGATATGTATGATTGGTCAGTGAGGAGGAAATGTTGTTATGACCCAGTTCACAGCCCATTCAGCCAGTACACAGCTGGTTCAGATTAATAAGTTCTATAGGTGCAGTTGGCTACTGTACCAGGAAAAGAGATAAAAGTTTTGCTGGGGCAAGCTGTGTCCTTGGGCTAGTGAGAAACTGCCTGCGATAGTGTTCTGAGGCTAGGGAGAAATGTGATTTTTAAAGAGAAATATGATTTTAGAATTGAGTTCCAAGCACATGCACCCAAGAATCCTATCAAAGCTGCAACAAAGTAAAATTTTCACTGAATCTTGGAATCTCAAAATTGGGAGGGACCTGAGAAGAGATCTAGTCTTATTTCTATCTGAATAAGAATCTCTCTTACAAGATCCCCTTCAATTGGTCATTCATCTTTTGCCTGAAAACCTCTAGTGAGGTGAAACTTGTAGGTTTTTTCCCCTACAGAAGGAAGTTGTAGGAAAAGTAGAGAAAGATAAAAGGAAAAGAGAGTTGAATAAGGAAGAGGAAATTGTGAAGGTGATTTGAAGGCATTTAGATTGTGAAAACGTCCAGAAATTCAATCTAGGAAGTAGGAATTTGAGAGATATTTAGGAAAACTTGAAGGAGAATGATTTAAATGTCCAGTTTCTGCTTCATGGCTTTGTGAGAGAAGGGTAGAGACAATCAGATAAAGGAGACTTACAGAGTAAGGAATGGAAGAGTCTTAAGGAGAAAGAAAGGAGGTCGTTGTCAAGTTAAAAGAGGCAAGTAAGCAAATTTTAACAAATGGTAAAAATTCCTAGAAAGTTTAAAAAGTTGGTAAGAAAAAAATATTTGTGAAACAAATAGGAGAGTCTGAAAGGGGTCAGAAATCTGGACATGGTTTCAAGTTACTAAGAGGCATTAAAAACTATACTTAAAAAAGATGTATAAAAAACTATGAAGGTCTTTTTAAAAATTAAATTTTACTTTTTAGTGAATAAAAATAGATTTTTTTCCTCCCACTCCTTCATCACTGAAAAAAAGACCCCATAAACCAAACCTCTGTAATAAATATTCATAGTCAAGAAAAACAAATCCCCCAAATTATTGGTATATATATATGAATATATATATCCACACACATACAAATGATATATGCATATAATTATATATAGAAATACATATGTATATGTTTCATTCTGCACCTCTCTATCAGGAGGTGAGTATGATGGGGTGATGGGACCTGAACCCTAAAAGGAAAGGACCATGCCTTTGAAAGCAGCCTGGTCCTTGGATTTTTCCATACATTTCAGCAGCCCAGATCACTGATACCTCAACCCAAGACAACTGGTTCATCCTAGCCCACCTGGATCACCTACACTGTAGCTCTTGCCCACCACAGACTACTTACCACTCCATAATTCCATGCACATCTTTTCACTGTCTTTTTTGTATATAAGCAACAGTCAAAGTGCATTCAGTGCTGGAAAAGGAAGGAGTCATTTTTTTCTAGGAGATTTCATGGCAAACTTAATGTGGAAGAGGTCGTTCATTAATTGAGCCTTGAAGGACTCTATCTTCAACATGCAGAATTTTAAGGAAAGGACAATTCAGGCACAGGAAAGTGCATACGCAAAGACATGTAAATAAAGGAAAACCTAGAGGCCTGTTCAGGAAACAACTAGTCCATTTTGTTTTGGCATATAGATATTTGGAGCAGTGGGAGATAAGGCTAGTTAGGTTGGTTAAGTAGGGACATAAATTAGGTAAACTAGATCAAGAAGGATCTTTTTTTCCTTTTTTAATTATAGAGTTTATTTGTTTTTCAGTTCTCAATGTTCACTTCCATAAGAATTTGAATTCAAAATTTTCTCCCCATCTCTCCTCACCCCCTACCCCAGGACGACATGCACCCCATCCACCCCTTCCTCCACTCTGTCCTCCCTTCTATTAACTCCCACTCTTCCATCCCCTCCCCTCTATTTTCCTGTAGGGCAATATAGGTTTCTATACTTCATTGCTTGTATAGCTGAATTTCCAGTTGTATGCTAAAACAATTTTTAACAACCATATTAAAGCTTTATATACTCTCCATTCCTCCCTCTCCAGCCACCCTCATTGAGAAAACAAATAATTCAATATAAGTCATATGTGTGACAATGCAAAACACTTCAATAATAGTTTTGTTGTGAAAGACTAACCACATTTCCCTCTGTCCTATCCTGCCCTCCATTTATTCCATTCTCTCCCTTGACCTGCCCTCTCACAATGATGTTTACTTCTGATTATCCCTTTCCTCAATTTGCTGTTCCTTCTATTATCTTCCCTCTTCTATCCCCTTCCCCCTTGCCTTCCTGAAGGATAAAATAGATTTCCATATCCAATTGAGTGTGTGTTATTCCCTCTTTAGGCCAAATCCCATGAGAGTATTTCCTTATTTCTTATTTCCTCATTTCTTATTTCCTTTCATCTTCCCCTTCTTTCCCTCCATTGTAAAAACTCTTTCTTGCCTCTTTTATGTGAGATACATACCCATACACATCTACACACACACACACACACACACACACACACACACACACACACACACACGTATATATTCCCTTTAATTACCGTAACACTGAAAAAGGTCTCATGAGTTACAAATAACATCTTTCCATGTAGAAATGTAAACAGTTCAACTTTAATTAAGGCTTCTCTTTCCTGTTCACTTTTTCATGTTTCTCTTGATTCTTATGTTTGAAAGTCAAATTTTCAATTCAGCTCTGGTCTTTTCAACAAGAATGTTTGGAAGTCTTCTATTTCATTGAAGTTCCATTTTTTCCCATTAAGAATTATACTCAGTTTTGCTGGATAGGTGATTCTTGGTTTTAATCCTAGCTCCTTTGACTTCTGGAATATCATATTCCAAGTCCTTCTATCCCTTAACGTAGAAGTCACTAGATCCTGTATTATTCTGACTGTATTTCCACAACACTTGAATTGTTTCTTTCTGGTTGCTTATAATATTTTCTCCTTGACCTAGGAGTTCTGGAATTTGGCTACAATATCCCTAGAAGTTTTCCTTTTGGGATCTCTTTCAGGAGGGGATCAGTGAATTCTTTTCATTTCTATTTTACCCTCTGGTTCCAGAGTATCAGGGCAGTTTTCTTTGATAATTTCTTAGAAGATGATGTGGAGGCTGTTTTTATGCTCAGGGTTTTCAGGTAGACTAATAATTTTTAAATTATTAGTCTGTATCTATTTTCCAGGTCAGTTGTTTTTCCAATGAGATATTTCACATTGTCTTCTATTTTTTCATTCCATTGGTTTTGTTTTATAATTTCTTCATTTCTCATAAAGTTATTAGCTTCCATCTGCTCCATTCTAATTTTTAAAGAACTATTTTCTTCAGTGAGCTTTTGAACCTCCTTTTCCATTTGGCCCATTATACTTTTTAAAGCATTCTTCTCCTCATTGACTTTTTGGACCTCTTTTGCCATTTGGGTTAGTCTATTTTTAAAAGTGTTATTTTCTTCAGCATTTTATTGGGGTCTCCTTTAGCATGCTGTTGACTCACTCTTCATGATTTTCTTGCATCACTTCCATTTCTCTTCTCAATTTTTCCTCCACCTCTCTTACTTGATTTTTAAAATCCTTTTTGAGCTCCTCCATGGCCTGAGACCAATTCATATTTTTCTCGGAGGCTTTGGATGGAGGAGCTTTGACTTTTTTGCCTTCCTCTTGTGGTATGCATTGTTCTTCCTCATCCAAAAGGATGGAAGAAAATACCTTTTCACCAAGAATGTAACCTTCTGTAGTCTTAGGTTTTTTCTTTTTTCTTTTTTTTTTTTAAGCATTTTCTCAGTCAGTTACTTGACTTCTGAGTCCTTTGTCAAGAAGAGGGTATACTCTGGGGACCTGTAAGTTCTCAGTTCCTCCAACATAGCACAATCAAGGGAGAGGAGTTTACTCTTCTCCTGGCCTGTGTTCTGGTCTGGGAGCTACCATTGCTTTTCTGCCCAGGATCTGCAAGTAGAATTCCCTTTCCAGAGCCTCCACCAGCTCCATTATACCTGCACTCTTCCCCACTTCAGGTCCATCACTCAGGGCTGAGACCTAGATCAGTGGTTCAGTTCCCCACATGTCTTTAGGCCATGTGGGGCATAAAGGGCTCCTTTAGGGCTCCAAAAATAGACACTGCTACTGCTGCCACTGCCTGGGGTCCAGGCTAGGGGAGGACCCTGCTCCCTTTTCACCCAAGTGAAAAAGCTTTCTCACTGACATTTGAAGCTGTCTTTGGTGTTTGTGAGTTGAGGGATCTGGGAACCACAGATGCTGCCAGGAATTCTGCCCCCTAGGCCTGCTCCAGTCCTGTTTCTGATGGTGCTGCAAGGTCAAGGCTGGGTTGCACTCTGTTCCACACACCCTGGGCTGTGCTCTGCTCTGCACCTCATGTGATAGACCTTTGCTGTCGGCCTTCCAGGCTGCCTTGGGCTGGAAATCTCTTTAATTCTGTCATTTTGTGGCTTCTGCTGCTCTAGAATTTGTTTAGAGTCAAGTTTTACAGGTATTTTATGAGCTGTGAGGGAAGAGTTAGAGTAGGTGCTTCATCTTGGCTCCCAAACTCCCTCAGTTAAATCTAATCCACTTGCATAGTGATAGTCATAGTATCACCTCCCTGATGCCATGGTCCTTTTTGAGAATTACAAAAAACATGTGCCAAGCACTAGAGACTCAAAAACTTTCAGAGGGCTTCATCAAATCAGAGACAGTTGTAAAGGCAAACACCCTGACATATTCAGGAGGGCCTGCTGTACAGGTTCTTAGGTAAACTTTTCTCAAAGGAAAGAAACTTTTGAGGGGTCAACAATCACTTTAATTACATTCACCAACAGTGAAAATAGAAGTAGAGAAATAAAGACAGGGCCTCTGTCTTACCATAAGCAATACATACCTCACAAATCAACAGACAGATCTGACTGCCTGATTATTACATCTATACATAGTTACCAGAGAGAGAAGCACTAACATCTGGGTTTTCAAAGAGGGGATGGGGGGGGGGGGTCCTTAATGGCTACCCAGGATCTCCACTGGCACATGAACCTTCTTCCAAGTCCCCAAAGCATGACTTCATCTCAGAATATATATACACTTTTCAGAACTGGAGGCCCTCATGACCTTCCTGATGCAGTACCTCACTGAAATTAAAAAATCCTTCCCTTAATGGGCTTCAAGAGATGCCTACTAAGGGGAAGATCTTTAACACTCATTATCATTACAACCGTATGAAAACAATGGAGTAAAAGTAAGATCTAGGCAGGATAAATTAGAGATAATCTCAAGGGGAAGGCACTAAGATTAAGGAGAAATGGGAAATGGCATTTAACTGAGAAATGAAGGAAACTAGGAGGCTGAGATGAGGACAGGGAAAATTCCAGGTATTCAGGACACTCACTGAAAATGCCCAGACTTAGAAAAGGAGAGAAACAGCATCAGCGTCACTGGATTGCAGTTTTAAGGTGTAAGGAGGCAGAAAAGATAGAAAGGGACTATTATTTTTTCATTTTTATCTCATATTTTATCTCCTTTTTGTGTACTCTTCCAGCAGAACTACCCAATTAGCTGTGGCTCCATCTTCCTTCACTGTGCCTTTGCCCCTTGTTTGGAATTCATTCCCTCTCTGCTTTTCCTTCTTAGGATATCTGAACTTTCTTTGAAAGTTCAGTTCAAAGTGTTACCACTTATTCTAAGACTTTCCTAATTCTCCTTAGTATTCTATTTGACTTAATGTTCTCACCCTTCTTTGTCACTGGTCTATGGGGAACAAGGAGACAAAAAAGTCAAAGGTAATTCTAAGGTTTGAAGCTTGGATAATTGGGAGAATAAAAATAGGAAAGAGAGCAAAAAGAGCAAGTTTGGGGGTGAAGATAATAACTTGAATTTGGTACATATTGAGTTTTAAGTTTTATGCATGTGGAATTTGAGGAAGATACCAATTCCATAGAAATTAATGAAAAGTTTGAAATGCATGCTGTGAGCTCAGGAGAGAGGACATGTGTGGAGATACAGATTTGAGAATCATCTAAGCCATAGATGAAAATGTGGTAATAGACACGATTAATATAAGAGAAAGAGAGAAAAGAAAAAGTTCATGTAGTGTAGACTCCACTCAATTCTGGAATCCCCTGGTTCTCCCTCCAGGTTGTGTGAGGTATTCAATATCATGCAAATATAAATCAAGCCACCATCCAATACATTGTCTGGCAGCAGAGCAGTTATGAAGATCCTGTTCACCCAGAGCATGGACACTACAAACTAAACTGGGTGGGGGGAAAGGACCATATTTCTCCTCCCCTTTTGGGATCTATTTTTCCAAGAATTGGTTTTAGGTTGGTTTTTTCATTTGTCATTTTCTGTTGTAGGCACAGGGAGCTCAAGCCATGGTGACTTTGGAGGCAGGAATTTAGGTCAGATTTTGCTTCAAGCTCAGTAGCAAAGCCTCGTGAAGCCCAGATTCTGGGATTCAAGCCCAAACTGATTCTGGACTGGGAACTTGGGAGAGATTAATGCTGTGGAGTAACTGAATTAAGCTATGAACCTATTTCCCTTCTCCTTCCCCTCTCCTCTCATAAGGTAATATGGGGGGGATTATCCCTCTTCCTGAAGGTGTCAGGGGGGAGGTAAAATGTTTGTATGTTTGCTCTTGCTATACCTTTAAATATTACCTTATAAAACTAATCAGACTATTAAGTGGCTAAGTAGAACTGGGATGCAGGGGACTCCCAAATTTAGGGGAGAGTAATTGGGGAGGGGGGGAGCTTGTGTTGCAAGACGACTTTGGCCTTTTTTGCTTAATGCCTATTCAGGTACTCACGAAGAGTGAGGTGACACCCATTCAGTGAATAGGCCTCTATAAGAAGTAATCAGAGAATACCTCCCTTAATAAGCCAAAGGAAAGAAATAAGTAAATCAAGTTGGGAGGGAAAGAGTGACAGTTATTACTGATAATCATTCTTAAGCCAGGAGGGTCCAGAAAACGGCCATTAAGTGGAGTTTGGGCAGGGACCTTTTGTTCAGACTATGGGAAAGGAAGGAAGGAAGGAAGGAAGGAAGGAAGGAAGGAAGGAAGGAAGGAAGGAAGGAAGGAAGGAAGGAAGGAAGGAAAGAAAGAAAGAAAGAAAGAAAGAAAGAAAGAAAGAAAGAAAGAAAGAAAAAGAAAGAAAGGAGGGAGGGAGGGAGGAAGGGAGGAAGGAAGGAAGGAAGGAAGGAAGGAAGGAAGGAAGGAAGGAAGGAAGGAAGGAAGGAAGGAAGGAAGGAAGGAAGGAAGGAAAGAAAGAAATCCAGCCAGTACACCCATAGTTAACTGGGCATCCTCTAGCCATCCGAACTTATCTTCCTTTGGAGAGAAGAAAGGAGGAAGGGACAGAAGGGAGAGGATGAACTGAGTTACCCAGCTATCTGGGTCCCCATTCAGGCAGCTTAGTTTACTCACAGGTTGTGTTTTTCCTTTGGTTTCGAAGAAGACCATGACATCAGAGAAATGATGACATGACTTGCACTTGACTTTGTTTTGAATGAGGGAGGGCTGTACAAAATCACCAGCCTCCCTTTCTCCTCCTGAGCCATTTGGATCCAGTGACCAGATATTCATCAGGATGACTGCAGATGGCCCTGGATACAATGGGAGACTTCAGCCTTTTTTGCCTAAGGCTTATTCAGGTACTCACTTAGAGTGAGGTGACACCCATTAAATGAATATGCCTCTTTAAGTGGTGGCTAGAGTCAATTTCAGAGAGACTAGACACCCTCAAACCCCCTAAAGCTACCAGAGGACCCTGGGAGAAGTGAGAAAATGTAATGTGCTTGGCCTTTAGGCAATGGAGGTGGCATAGGACCAGCATTCCCTTTTTCAACTTCTTCTCTCCCATCCCCAACCTGGGGAAGGATTTATCTAAAAGACAAAGCTGCCCCTAGCACTGGATTAGCCACAGATTCCCTAGTATAGCTTTCTTCTCATTTACTCCCCATCCATAGCCAACAATGTTTAGGCCCAGGACAAAGTTGCCCTTGGAACCTGATTGACTCTGCTCTCCCTGTTGTAGATTTCCACTTCTATAGGGGCATAAGAAGTACCAGCCAGATGGATTCTGGTTTTTTCAGACTTGGTGGGTGCCTAAGACTATGTAAGACTCCATACTCTGATGACCCATTGGTCAGGCACATTTCCAGATGGAAGTGGGGAGGAGGAGTCCAGAGAAGCTAAGGGCCACTATTCTTGTTGCATATTCTTTCTGAGTTAGGGTAAAGTAAACTTCCTTTGTTAAAAGTTCAATGACTTATAAGTGCCTCATTTTGTCCCTGTGTTGAACTTGAACCAGGGGGGTACTAATAGTAGGATCCCACATCCAATAGGGACCAGGGTATCACTGTTACAGAGGATAATTTCTCTTAGACTCCCTTACTGGTAGAGGAAGGAACACATCATGGTTATGCTCCTAAATCCGGAAGGGTTGTGTCATGGCTAGAACACTTTACATGGCTCCATTTCCTGACAATTGGCTGTATCTTGCAGCTGTTGCATCCTACCCATGGTTCCCTTTTGTCATTCTCTGCTTCTGATGTTGTCATCTTCCGGAACTATCACGTAGTACTGTGACTTCTCTCTTAACATTTGCTTTTTTGTGAGACTGTCCTGAGCCAACGCCTTGCACATAAATCAATACATTTTCAGTTCTTCCACACTTTACCAACACAGAAAAGGGTTTCTTGGGTTATTGTTAAAAGCTTTTGTAATTAATACACATTACAGAAAGGTTAAAGCCCCCACTCCTAAACACAATAAGATTAGTAAATGGTTTCCACCTCTTCTCTTCTCTAACGTGTACATAGGGTCAGGATGGGTAAGTTTCTTCTACTTCTCTACTTTGGTATGTGTCTCAAATACCCAATGAGTCTTTCTGAGTCTGGGTGTAAATGCATGTACTACTTTTCCTTTGCCATTTCAGCTCTTGTCACGTCCTCAGAAGCTAGTGCTCAGGCAAGGCAAATGTCTTGAAACTTTCATAAGCCTCAAGGATGCCCTTAATAACCCTGGAGGAGCGACTTGCTGATCAGCATTCCTGCTGTGTCAGGAAAAAAAAATAAGTCCCCATCCCTCCTATGCCTACATGTTGCAGAGTTGAAGGAAGAAGAACCACATTGAAACAAAACAAAGGAATGGAGGAGGCAGAAAAAGAGCAGGTAGTTGAATAAGAAGAGCACCATGAGAGTGAAGAGTTATGGAAGAGAGGAAAGAGTGTCAATAAAGGGAGGATAGGTCAATTAAATGTTTTGTTTTTAATCTAACCCGTGGTTCATTATTAAAGCTATGAGCTCATATGGACCAGGTTCAGTCTTGGAGGTTTCTCAATAATTCATAATCTCTATGGCTCATGTTTTCCCCATACAACTGGGTACCCTTCTAAGTATTATCTAGGTATTATCAGTCCTGGGCAAGCATGAAACTAACAAGACATGGACCACGTCTTGGATAGGAGTAACATAGGGTCATTCCTTTCTCTCCTTCCTTGGCATGTGGTCCACTCATTCATAGCAAGCTCATTCAGAATACAACAAAATTAGCTTATTTTTATCTGGAGACAAAATGCATCATAAAAACACCAGCAAGATTTAAGGGCAAGAAATGCCAGTTTACTGGACCAGATGAAATAGGAAAAGGGGAGGGTAAACAGGAGATAAATTCAGCAGGTACTAGTAGCAGTGGAAACAACAAAACTCTGCTTCAGTGGATAACTGCTAGTCAGTCAGCCAGACAAGAGTCCAACTACGAATGATTATATTCAGATTAGAGATATTATGTGAGTTAGGGAAATTTCATTTTCATATAATGAGGGTAATCAACTGATACTGCCCCCCTTCCCAATTCTTATCTGTGGGACCCATGCTGCTTCCAGGGGGCCATTCATGAGATACAGTGCTAAAGATCTTGGTGCTTTGAGATGGTGCAGTAATTGCTTAGTTCTGGTGATGGTAGCAGGGGGGAGGGAAATGGCCACTGAGCCAAGAAGAGCTCCCACTTGGTATAGTTTAAAAAAAGAGACATCTTCTGCTCTCACTCTTTTCAGTCTTTCTAGCACTTGTAGCATAGAATTCTCTTTGGAACACCTTTAAGGGTGGAGGAGGGGCTCCTTTCCCCTCTCCCTCTCCTTGAATATAATAGCAATAGCAGCTGCTTGATCATGACAGCTGGCATACCTGTTTGCTTAGGCAAGCCTGAACCTTGTCCTTAGACCCCTGGATGCCCCTTTGGCCTTGGATTTCTTTTCCACCAAGCATAGTTGAACAAATTAAAATAGAATTAAATGTTTCTTAGCCTGAGATGAAGATTTGTGAGTTCAAATGGTTGGGGATTCCTAGATCCCTCAGTCAGTACAGACTGTACAGTGGGAGTTACTTTCTGAAACTATATCCTTTTCACAAAAGATGACCATAAAGAGATAGCAAATTTAAGCCCTGCCCTGGGTGGTCAGAAGACATGGACCTTGAGAGTGCTGTTTAGACAACACAGAGAAGAGATGAAGGTGAAATTTCTTTTCAAAATCCCAATAAGTACACCACATTTTAATGTCTTAAGTATTTACTCCTGGTATAGTATATACAATATATATAGATTAATATAATTATACATGTATTGGCTACATCACATTGTATGCCTCTTGGGGAGGGGGAAAATTTATTTTTAGTTTTCAACATTCACTTTTATAAGATTTGGAGTTCTAAAATTTTTCTCCTCCCCAAGATGGCATGCAATGTGATATAGCCAATACATGTATAATCATATTAAACATATTTATACCTTAGTCATGATGTAAAGAAGAATCAGAACCAAAGGTAATAATCATGAAAGAAAAAATAGTATGTTTCCATCTCCACTTAGACTCCATGGTTCTTTCTCTGGAGAAGGACAGCATTTTCAATCTTTAGTTTTTTGGAATTGTCTTAGATCATTGCATCGCTGAGAGGAGATAAGTATATCAGAGTTCATCAAATCACACAGTGTTGCTATTACTGGGTACAATTGGACTTAACTTTCTTAACTGGGCTTCCCCTTTAAGGCAAGATTGTCAGGATAAAGTACAAAATAAATCCTTCATCTGCCACAGGTTCCAGCAGTCTTTGTATAAATAGCAGGCAATCCCTTTTGCTGGAGTCTACTGATTCTATATTTAGCTTGGAGAGGATGAGTCTGTGATCAGCCTAACCCTCTGCACCACACTTTCATCACTCAGATCCTGCCTCTTTTCCTTACAGTACCTTAATCTATTAAATGCCAGTGCTTCCTTTGAGGGTACATCCATAATGTTTCCTTGCACTTAGGTAAGTAGAAAACAGTGTTGGTGATGAAGGTCATGAGACACAGAAGTCTTCAGCAGTAAGTGACTATTGCTGTTGCTTTTTCGGATTCTATTCCTCCTAAGGATTTCTTACCATATATGATAATTTTCTTGTGTTAAAATTACCCAGAATCACAAGACATCTTTCAACACATTGATGATGAGGGTCTCTAGGTCTTCATGGAAATTTTCTTTGACCTCATTATTGTTCGTCGTGGTGGGAGCATATGCACCAGTGATGGTGGTATGGCACTTTCTTGCAAGTGGCTGTTGTATTGTCATGAGCATGTCATTCACTCCTTTTGGGAAGCAAACAAGTTTGCTGACTAGATTAGATTTGCTTGTAAAACCTATGCCAGCTTCACAGTGCTCCCCTTCACTGTGATCACTCCAGAAAAATGTGTATCCTGCTCCAACTTCAGTAAGCTGACTTTCATTTGTCAGCCTTGTTTCACTAAGGGTGGCTATCTGGATGTGGTACTTGCTGAGTTGCAACAAAAGCTGTTCCTCTATCAGGCCTACTGAATTTTGTGTTATCTCACTGAACAAAAGTAGTGGTTCTAAGGTAAGAAGACTATTGAGAGACTTGGTGTTAACAGATTAGAGCCCTTATCCTCATGTGAACAGTTTGTTGCTAACCTCGAGGGAAAGCTGAATCAGCTCAGAACACAGTTAGCAACAGTGGAACATAAAAGAAGTGAGCAGCACTCAGAGATTTGGTATACAGCACTGCATTTGCTCATCTGGTCAAGAACACTTGCAAACATCAGGATTGATTTGATGAAAATGATGGGAGAATTCAGAAGCTGCTAAATGAGAAATATGAACTCCACAGAGTTTACCAGCAGGATGGCTCATTTGTCTCCAAGAAGGCAGCATTCAACTCCATCAAAAATGAAGTGCAAGTGAAGTTCAGAGAAATGCAGGATTCTTGGCTCAATAACAAGGTGGATGAGATTCAATTTCATGTTGATAGCAACAATAGAAAGCACTTCTACAATGCCCTAGAGACTATTTATGGGCCAAAGACCTTTGGTGCATGTCAGCTACTTAGTACTGATGGAGTCAACACGCTGATAAGCACATGATCCTGGAAAGATGGTCTGAAGACTTCCATAGTGTTTTCTTTTTTTTAATTTATAATGTATTTATTTTTTAGTTCCCAGCATTCACTTCCACAAGAACTTAAATTCAAAATTTTCTCCCCATTTTCCCCATCCCCCATCCCAGGATAGCATGCACCCCATCCACCCTCTTCCTTCAGTGTGTCCTTCCTTCTATCACCTACCCTTCTTCCATCCCCTTTCCCCTCTATTTTCCAGCAGGGAAAAATAGATTTCTATACTCCATTGCCTGTATAGCTTGATTTCCAGTTGCATGCTAAAACAATTTTTAACATTCATTCTTAAAGCTTTGAGTTTCATATCCTCTCCCTCCCTCCCCACCCATCCTCGTTGAGAAAACAAGCAATTTAATATAGATTATACATGTGTAACAATGCAAAGCACTTCCATAATATTTATGTTGTGAAAGACTAATCACATTTCCCTCTGTCCTATCCTGCCCTTCTTTATTCCATTCTCTCCCTTGACCTGTCCTCTCACAATATTGTTTGCTTTTGATTATTCCTTTACCCAATTTTCTGTTCCTTCTGTTATCTTCCCTCTCCTATCTTCTTCCCCCTTGCCTTCCTGAAGGATAAAATATATTTCCATATCCAATTGAGTGTGTGTTATTCCCTCCTTAAACCAATCCCATGAGTAAGGCTCAATTATTTCCTTTCATCTTCTCCCTCTTCCCCTCCATTGTTGAAGCTCTTTCTTCTTTCTTGTATGGGAGATGATTTGCTACATTCTACCTCTTCCTTTCCCTTAGTCCTAGTACATTCCATTCAATACTAAATTTTATTTTTTTTAGGTATTCTTCCTTCATACTCAGCTCACCATGCGCCCTCTAGCTATGTGTGTATATATATATATATATGTGTGTGTATATATACACACATACATCCATGTACATATACATACCTAAACATATATAATATACATATACATACATACCCATACACACTTACATATATATATTGCCTCTAACTACCCTAATACTGAAAAAGGTCTCATGAGTTACAAATAATGTCTTTCCATGTAGGATGTAAACAGTTCAACTTTAATGAGTTCATTTAATGAGTTTCTCTTTCCTGTTAACCTTTTCATGTTTCTCTTAATTCTAGTATTTGAAAGGCAAATTTTCTATTCAGCTTTGGTCTTTTCAACAAAAATGCTTTGAAGTCCTCTATTTCATTGAAATTCCATTTTTTCCCCTGAAGTATATTATACTCAGTTTTGCTGGATAGGTGATTCTTGGTTTTAATCCTAGCTCCTTTGACTTCTGGAATATTATATTCCAAGACCTTCTATCCTTTATTGTAGAATCTGCTAAATCTTGTGTTATCCCGACTGTATTTCCACAATACTTGAATTATTTCTTTTGGGCTACTTGTAATATTTTCTTCTTGACCTGGGAACTCTGGAATTTGGCCACAATATTCCTAGGAGTTTTCCTGTTGGGGTCTCTTTCAGGAGGTGATCAGTGAATTCTTTCCATTGCTATTTTACCCTCTGGTTCTAGAATATCAGGGCAGCTTTCCTTGATAATTTCTTGGAAGATGATGTGGAGGCTGTTTTTTTGCTCAGTGTTTTTAGGTAGACCAATAATTTTCAAATGATCTCTCCTGGATCTACTTTCCAAGTCAGTTGTTTTTCCAATGAGATATTTCACATTGTCTTCTATTTTTTCATTATTTTGGTTTTGTTTTACATTTTCTTGATTTTTCATAAAGTCATTAGCTTCCATCTGTTCCATTCTAAATTTTAAAGAACTATTTCTTTGGTAAGCTTTTGAACCTCCTTTTCCATTTGGCCAATTCTGCTTTTTAAAGCATTCTTCTCCTCGTTGACTTTTTGGACCTCTTTTGCCATTTGGGTTACTCTATTTTTAAAGGTGTTATTATCTTCAGCATTTTGGAGGTCTCCTTTAGCAAGCTGTTGCTGTTCATGATTTTCTTGCATCACTCTCCTTTGTCTTCCCAATTTTTTCTCCACTTCTCCTACTTCATTTTGAAAATCCTTTTCGAGTTCTTCCATGACCTGAGACCATTGCATATTTTTTTGGAGGTTTTTGATGAAGAAACCTTGACTTTGTTGTTGTCCTTTGATGGTATTCTTTGTTGTTCCTCACCAAGAATGTAACCTTCTATAGCCTTATTTTTTTTTCCCTTTTGGGGGCATTTTTCTTTTTCTTCTTTTTTATTATTAAATTATTTTATTTGTTTTCCATCTCCTACAATCACTCTATATATCTTAGATTTTGGCATACAATTTTATATAGATTCTACACATACATTCCTATTAAATACATTTTCACCTTAGTCATATTGCATAGAAAAATTAAATGAATGGGAGAAATCATAAAACAACACACAACAAAACATAATATAAAAGAAAATTGTTTGCTTCATTCTGTGATCCAGTTCCACAGTTCTTTCTTGGGATGTGGAAGTCATTTTGCTTCAAGAGTCCATTGGGAATTTTTTAAGTCCTTGCATTGCAATGAAGTACTAAGTCTACTAGAAAAATTCTTTGCACACTGTGATTATTGCTGTGTACAAAGTTCTCCTGGTTCTGCTCCTTTCACCCAGCATCAATTCACATAAGTCTTCCCAGGCCTCTCTGAAGTCTTCCTGTTCATCATTTCTTATACCACAATAGTATTCCATTACATTCATATACCACAGTTTATTCAGCCATTCCCCAACTGATGGGCATCCCCTTGATTTCCAGTTTTTGGCCACCACAAAGAGAGCTGCTATAAATATTTTTGTAGATGTGGGACCCTTTCTTTTGGGTATTTTCCTAGCCAGTTACTTAACTTTTGATTTCTTTGTCAATAGGAGAGTATACTCTTGGGACCTGTAAGTTCTCAGTGCTTCCAAAGTGGTGCAATCAAGGGAGAGGAGTTTACTTCACTCTGGTCTGGGAGCAAACACAAGCTTTTCTGCCTGGGATCTCTGAGTAGGATTGCCTCTCCAGAGTCTCCACCAGCTCCACCATGCCAGTGCTCCTTCCCACCCCAGGACTGCCACTCAGGACTGAGAAAAAAATTAGCTGCTCAATTCCCCCAAGGTCTTTAGGCAGAGGGCTCCAAAAATGGATGCTGCTACTGCAGTGGCTGCCACTGACCTGGGACCAGGGCTGGGGCAGACCCTGCTCCCTTCTCACCCAGGTTAAAGGGCTTTCTCACTGACCTTTGAAGATGTCTTTGATATTTGTTGGTTGAGAAATCTGGGGACTACAGCTGCTACCCTTTATTCCTCTCCCTGAGGCCTGCTCCAGTCTTGTCTGCGCCATGCAACGTGGCCAAAGTTGGGTTGCGCTCTGCTCTTAGTCCAGTTGAATAGACCTTTCCTGTTATCATTCCAGGCTGTCTTAGACTAGAAATCTCTTTCACTGTCAATTTTTGGCTTCTGCTGCTCTAGAATTTGTTTAGAGTAATTTTTTTTTAACGGTATTTTATGGGCTAGGGGGGGAGAGCTAAAGCAGGTCTGTCTTTCTACTCCACCATCTTGGCTCTACCCCCCCTAGTGTTTTGAAGCAATGTCATCAAACAATGCTGAAGTCATTGTCCATATGCCTCAAGTTGCCCTCTAGCCAAACTTGGCCAGCAATGACTAAGAAAGAGACACCCTTATGATTGTTACAGGATGGCCTGTTTTCCTTGATAGAGCAGAACAACAGAAGCATCCTTGATCTTATGGGGAATAATTTCCTCTTTCCATATAACCCAGAAAATTTCAGACAACTTCTGTGTGAGCAGTGGACCCCCTGCCACATAGATTTCTGCTGGGATGGAATCAGTGCCAAGTGCTTTGCCATTGGAGAGGAGCCTGATGACCTTTTCCCAGTCACCAATGAAGTTAAGCAGGCTGTGCACTTGCTCCTATGCTTCTTAACATGATGCTTGCCATGATATCAGACACATTCAATGAGGACAAAAATAGCATCAAGTTCAACTACCACGCTGATGGTAAACTATTTAACTTGAAAAGCCTACAAACCAAGACCAACATGGAAGAAGAGCTGGAATGTAACTTTTTGTTTTCAGGTGATTGTACATTCAATGCAGTCTCTGAGGCTGAGATGCAACAGAGTATGGATCCAATTCTCTACTGATTGTGCTAATTTTGACTTGACAATCAACACCTAGAAAACAGAGGTCCTCAACCTGCCAACACTGCACCATCCATACATTGAATTATTAGTCACAGTAAATAGAGAAATTTTGAATGGTGTGGATGAGTTCACTTCCTTTGGCAGTATACTTTCTAGGAATATAAACATAGATGATGAGGTTGATGCAGGTATTACCAGAGTTAGCTCAGCATTTGGGAGGCTCCAAAAGTAGCTATGGAAGAGAAGCGGTATTAGGATGTATACAAAAATGAAGTATGTGTAGACACAGAGCCATTGTACAGACTCCATCCTTCACTTCTCTCCACCTACTTATCAGAAAGTTCAGTTACCTTTCCATTGGTGCCATTTATCTTGCTAGGGCACCCTTCAGTTTCTGGGTCTATTTTCTAGACAGGTAAGTTGTCTTTCAGCAATTCTGTAAGGGTTAGCTTTTTATCAATCTTCTAACTCAGGTCTCTGAACACCTAATTTTCTGCACAAGATTCTGTCTACTTGTTGGAAGTCTCAACAATTCACTTAACCATTATGCCATCATTTGTTTGAATCACAGCTCTTCTGACTTGCCAAAGTTGTGGCTAATTGTTAGGGATCTGTTAGCTTCTCCCAGTCAAGAGATATACAGAATATATCAGCACAATCTTCATCCTTGAGAAGGTCAGTTGGAAAAGTCTGTGGGACCAGTGCAGGAGAGTAGAGTGGTCTGGCCCCAGCCCTAGGGTGGCAGAGGGGGAAGAAGGTGGAGGAACTCTCACCACGGCCACAGCAGCATTAGTGGCAGCTGCAGCCACTGCTTCTGGAGCTCTAGACCCACATATTGTGGGAGGATCAAGTGGCTGACAGTACACCTCCCACCCCCACTGGAAACAGAGAAATACCTTGACAAAGAGCTCAAAAGTTAATTAAATGGCCGGGGAAATGAGCAAAAACCAGAAAAAGAATCAAACTATAGAATCTTACTTTGTTGATGATGAAGACCAAAGCATGAAAACAGAAGAAAACAAAGTCAAAGCTCCTCCATCCAAAGCCTCCAAGAAAAATATGAATTGGTCTCAGGCCACGGAAGAGCTCAAAAAAGATTTTGAAAATCAAGTAAGAGAAGTGGAGCAAAAAATTGGGAACAGAAATGAGAGTGATGCAAGAAAATCATGAAAAAGGAGTCAACTGCTTGCTAAAGGAGACCCCAAAAATGCTGAAGAAAATAGCATTGTAAAAAAAATAGACTGACTCAAACGGCAAAAGAGATCCAAAAAGCCAAAGAGGAGAAAAATGTCCTAAAAAGTAGAATTGGCCAGATGGAAAAGGAGATCCAAAATCTCACTGAAGAAAATAATTCCTTAAAGATGAGAATGGAGCAGATAGAAGCTAATCACTTTAAGAAAAATCAAGAAATTATAAAACAAAACCAAAGGAATTAAAAAAATAGAAGACAATGTGAAACATCTCATTGGAAAAACAACTGACCTGGAGAATAGAGCCAGGAGAGACAATTTAAAAATTATGGGGCTACCTAAAAGCCATGATCAAAAAAAGAGCCTAGACATCATCTTTCATGAAATTTTCAAGGAAAACTTCCCTGATATTCTAGAACCCAGAGAGTAAAATAAATATTTGAAAGAATCCATCAATCACCTCCTCAGATCCAAAAAGATAAACTCCTAAGAATATTGTAACCAAATTCTAGAGTTTCCTGGTCAAGGAGAAAATACTGCAAGCAGCCAGAAAGAAACAATTCAAGTATTGTGGAAATACAATCAGGATAACACAAGATCTAGCAGCTTCTACATTAAGGCACAGAAGGGCTTGGAATATAATATTCCCGAAGTCAAAGGAGCTAGGATTAAAACCAAGAATCACCTATCCAGAAAAACTGAGTATAATGCTTCAGGGGGATAAAATGGTCATTCAATGAAATAGAGAACTTTTAAGCATTCTTGATGAAAAAACCAGAGCTGAGTAGAAAATTTGATTTTCAAATACAAGAATCAAGAGAAGCATGAAAAGGTAAATAGGAAAGAGAAATCATAAGAGACTTACTAAAGTTGAACTGTTCACATTCCTACATGGAAAGATAATATTTGTAATTCTTGAGACTTTTCTCAGTATTTGGGTAATTGGAGGGATTATATATAGAGAGAGACAGAGGGCACAGGGTGAGTTGAATAGGATGATATCTAAAAAAATAAAATTAAGAGGTGAGAAGAAAGGGAGAAATGCAGCAAGTTATTTCTCATAAAGGAGACTAGAAAAAGCTTTTTCAATGGAGGGGAAAAGGGGGGAGGTGAGAAGGAAAAAGTGAAGCTTACTGTCATCACATTTGGCTTAAGGAGGGAATAACATGCACACTCAATTTGGTATGAAAATCTATCTTACACTACAGGAAAGTAGGAGAGAAGGAGATAA
Source organism: Bettongia penicillata ogilbyi (assembly GCA_023548195.1). Lineage (NCBI taxonomy): Eukaryota > Metazoa > Chordata > Mammalia > Diprotodontia > Potoroidae > Bettongia > Bettongia penicillata. The sequence continues at coordinate 4,036,367 of JAJHZJ010000092.1, forward strand.
GTGGAATGGGGGGGATGATATAAGGGAGAGCAAATGGGGGTAATTAGAAGTAAACACTTTTGGGGAAGAACAAGGTCAAAAGAGAGAATAGAATGAATAGGAGGCAGGATAGGATGTAGGGAAATATAGTTAGTCTTTCACAACGTGACTTTTATGGAAGTCTTTTGCATAGCTACTCATATATAACCCATATTGAATTGCTTGCCTTCTCAGTTGGGAAGGGTGGGGAGAGGAAGGGAGGGAAGTTGAAACTCAAAGTTTTAAAAACGAATGTTAAAAACTGTTTTTACATGCAACTTGGAGATAAGAAATACAGGTAATTGGGTATAGAAATCTATCTTGCCCTCTAAGAAAATAGAGGAGATGGGCAAAAGGGAAGGGAGGGGTGTGATAGAAGGGAGGGCAGACTGAGAGAGGGGGTAATCAGAAAGCATACTATCTTGGGGGGGAGGGGAGAGATGGGTAGAAAATTTGGAACTCAAAATCTTGTGGAAATGAATGTTCAAATCTAAAAATAAATTAATTAATTTTAAAAAATAACTTTCATCCTTTGATACTCCAAAGCAAAAACAGACAGCTAGATGTGGCTGTAATCCAAACATAAGCACTCATGACAAGCCTGGGACTTAATTCCTCGTGAAAATATACAAATGGATTAGAAGTGCTACATGTTATTTCCATTGAGATTTTTATTCTGGTCTCAGCATTCTTAACATGTTTAAGTGTTAAAAAAAATGTTTCAAGTTCAATTAATGTTTCATGATACTTCAGTCCTTCATAACATAAATTATATCTCTGACTACTTTCTCCATCATCCATTTTATAACCTCTAAATGCCTTGAGGCATATGTTCAAATTGGCAAGACTCAAAACAAGAAATGAAATAAAATAAAACCCATATTTAAAATATCAGAATGGAAAAATATAAATAAATGCAGAGATATTTAACAACATACATTTGAGACATAAAATTAGAAGAAAAGTGAATGAGACAAAATTCCCTCCAGCTAACATCAACAAGATCTGGGTCAGGAATCAGCTCAAACTCCAAATTGTCACTAACAATCCCAAGCACATAACTTAATTTCCATGGTTGAAGCCCTCACATGTAATGTTATAAGGGATATATGGTAAGATTGGTTCCCACTTATAATATTTATGATAGGAGTTCTCAGTCTTTTTTGTGTCAGGGACCCCTTTGGCAATCTGACAAAGCTTATGGACCCCATAGGGTCCATAGAATAATGTTTAAAATGCAGAAAATAAAATATACAGGATTACAAAGGAAGGTAATTATATTGAAATGCTCTTATAAAAATATTTTTTATTAAGTTCATGAATCTCAGCTTGAGAATCCCTGTTTTAGATAATGTATTTACCTTAAAAGGGTGGTTCCAGTGGTAACAAAGATGAAAGGGGTGGCAAGCAGGAGAAAATTTGGATATAGGAGCTCCAACCGTAGGTATGGACTGATCTCACTTGTAAGATATGTAAAGAATTTGTGGAATTTAAGAAATGTTTCCTTTACCACAGGAGGCTTTGTGGGTAGATGTCTCATGAGTTTCTGCACATTCCCCTTTCCTGGGTCTGGTGCTTCTCCTGCTCCCCTCAGGGGCTTATCTCCTTCAGTTCTAGTCTGGGGTTCTTAACCTGTTAAGCATAAACTTGTTTTAAAAATATTTTGATACCTCTCTTTCTATGGCTTTCTTTGCAACTTTATGCTTTTAAAAACATTTTGAGAAGGGATCTATAGACTTTACCAGACTGCCAAAGGGTTTGGTTCTTCCCAAAAAGGTGAAGAACTCCTGGGTTAGGTATGTAAATGTGCAATTCTCCCTTTGCTTATAGACTCCCATTTATAGAAACTTTTCTTTGCTCAGGGGTCTGAATTCAACATGTCTCTACTGTGTTTAGAATTTCCAAATGGAGTCAATGTCTGTTCTTTCCCTTGTAGCTCAGCCTTGCTGTAGGAAAAATGTGTCCTGCGTCCCTCTCCAACCATCAAAAATATCTTCTCAAATCTTTATCCCTTACTGGATTTTTAATATATACATAAAAAGAGCCAACAGGTTCTCAAATGACAGTGATAATGGTAGACAATTGAAGAACAAATGTTTTTGTAAGGAAACAGCTGCCTGAGCTGCTACAGATTGGGAATAGGAGCAGCTTCTTACTCTAAGCTCAGCCCTTTCCCAAAGGGAGAAGAAATCATGTTCCAGCTCAATGCATATATTAGCTTTCGTTAATCCTCTTTCACAGGTAAGTGAGGGGGAAAGCCAAGTTCCCTTCAACTGTTCAGTCTTGTCACCAGAAATTTCTCAGCTGCTCATAAATTGCTTATTAAGTGCTGATTTCCATTGTTTGCCACCAGAACAGTGGGTGAGAGAAGAAGAGACAGGAGAGCTGCTAGCCAGAGATTAGATACCCAGTGTGATTCTGTCCATGCTTTCTCCGGTGTAGCAGGGAACAAAAAATGACTGATTGTCTTGGCTTCCTTTTTTTTTTTGTCTCACAGAAACCTCCAAAAATAGCCCCAGAAACTGATGTTTCAAACATATTACAAACTAATGAAATTTTGCATAGTGTCTCTTTGAGTATCTTTTCTTCACATGAGCACTATCTGGATAAGAAGTTTAGGAAACTAAGGCTATATTCATTCCCAGTCTAAAAATTTTGCAGCTTCTTACAAAAATCAGCTGGGGCATATTTATAATCTATAATTATATATAGTATGAGCATAAAAATGAACATCAACACTTTAAAATAACAAGAATGACTATTCTAGGCTGCCAAACAATCATCCCACTACAGCACTGAAAACAAATATTCATTAACAATAAATGCAATAAAAATATTATAGAATCATACATCGCATCAATTGACAGCAACCAAATGTCTAAATTACATGTAGGCCATCAAACAAGAGTACAAGCAGATCCATGGTACCCAGGGAAATAATCATAAGTAGCAAAGGAAAAGCCAAGCTAATTAGCATTAACAGTATCAATAAGCCAGTAGAGAAAATATAAGTGGTCATTAGCTTATATATAAAAAAAATGAGTAAAACAGTATATTACATGTTATATCTAACATGCCAACCTAGTCCAGGTATAGGACAACTGTTTATTTCCTCCACACAAATGAAATACTGGGAAAAAAGCAAAACAGTGTAGACAGATGTTGCTATCCTATAATCATAACAAGCATATAAGTAAATAAACACTGAAATAACGAGATAGACCATAACTCAAATATAGTAATGAATATACAGCAATAAACACATGCAGTTAGATTCAAGATACGCTTTACATGGGCAATCTTCAATGTTATCCCCTAGCTCTCTATATGACTATTTTGTTCAGTTGACTTTTAACACCATAAATTAATCAAGGGATCTATTTTGTGACTTGCTAACCTTTCTGTCCCTATACCTGAACTAGTTGATGGTACTGGCTGATCATTATTATAAGTCTGCTTCCTTAAACCTATACCCACAGAAGGACTAGACTAGCTATCCATAACCTTATAATCTGTGGCTTGTCTCTATACCCTAAGGCTCTTAATAGTCAAATTTCCAAGCAAGAAAAGAGTTGTTTCTGGGTTCAGTCTTTTCATTCACTTTGGCTCTTTTTATACCTTTGATTTCACTGGTATGGGGACTCCTGGGTGAGCAAACTCCTATTAATGCAGGCTGACACCTGTTTACAATTTACAGTCCTAGGGATATAGCAGAATGATTTGCTTAGGGTCATACAGTACATGTCAGAGTTGGGACTTGAACCTAGGTCAAATTTCAAGGATGATTCCCTATCTACTATGCCACTTTGGCTCAGGTATAGGATACCTATTTATTTCCGCCACACAAATGAAATGCTGAAAACATAAAAAACTAAAAAGTGAATACTGAGAAAGACATGTAACCTATAATTCTTTTGTTTTTCTTATTTTTGTTTTGTCTTTCTAAATGTTTTTATTTCTGTATTTCCCAATTATATGTAACAGACTTTTTTAACATTCATTTTTAAAAGTTTAAAATTCCAAATTCTCACCTTCCCCTCCCCCTTAACTCCATTATTGAGAAGGCAAGCAATATGATATTGATTATACATGTGAAATCATGCAAAACATATTTCTATATTAGCCATGTTGCAAAAGAAAACACATATAAAAAACACCCAAGAAAAATTAAATTTAAAAAAGTATGCTTCAACCTGCACTCAGAATTCATCGGTTCTCTCTCTGGAGGTGGGTAGCATTTTTCATCATGGTTCTTTTGGAATTGCCTTGGATCATTGTCTTGATCAGAGTAGCTACACCTTCCACAGAGTGACCATAATTCTTATTATACTCTCATAGGAAGTGGATCTCTAAAACATTAAAATATAGAGTACTAGTGTGACTGTTCAATTGAAATTTCACGTTCACCTTGGTTCCGTGCTCTCTGAAGAACTCCTTCAAAGTCCATGTCTTCTGATCAGCCAGGCCAGGATTTGGGCTCATCATCACCTTTTGTTGTCACCTTTTCCAAGAAGGGCATAGAATGGTCCTTCTGCAAGGCAATCAGTGCTGACTCATTGATGGAGCTCCCACCATCTAGGTTGCCCCTCAGGCTAGAACCATCCATCTCAGGATTATTTGTTCATCTATCCTTACAGGAGAAAGAAACATAAAGCATGATGTAGCCAGAGACCTAAAGGCCCAGACTCAGGCTTGCTAGGAAGCAAATGCCCCAGCTGATTTGTTTGAAGAGCTATGGGTGATATCACTCTCAGGGGAGGGGAGAGGAGCCCCTCTGGGACCTGCTTTGAGAAGAGGAAAGGAGGAAAAGAAAGTCTACTGAGCAGGGAGCTCTAAATGACTCAGTGGCCATTGCCTGATGTATTTATTCTCCTCTCTGCCATCACAGAGGTGGAACTGTATCTGAAAGAGCCAAATCCCTTTCACTGAGTCCTGAATATGCCCCACTGGAATTGACCCAGGGTCCTGCAGATGGGGTGGGAGATGGTACTCAGTTGATTATTCCTATTACATTTATCTTGCCTTATTCAGGATGTAAGTAATGGGTTTCCAACATAGTCGGCATCTTCTATTGAGGCTATTTTTCTTTTAAAAACATTGTTATTTTAATTTTTTATTGCTATGAATTTGATAAACTTCAACAATCATAAACATTTTCCTATACAAAGAGGAACAGAAAATTACTATGTACAGCTTGGGTTTTATTATGACTATTTCAAATATATCAAGGCAGTTCTAATATCAAACTGCTTATCCATGATCAGTTCTAAGTGTTGTCCTACTCTTCCGTTTATTTTTTTAAACAATTCATAAACTCTTTCCTTATATTCATTTTTTCTAGTAGCATTACCAGTGATTTTTTTCACTCCTCCCAAATTTTTCCCCAATAAAAGAGATTCATCTTGTAACCATTAAGTATATAGTATAGTCACACACCGCAGGCATAGACACAGACATACGCACACAGACAAATATACACTACATTCATCAGAAAATGCATGATCCTTGAAGAGCAATTTGGAATTATGCCCAAAGAGTTATAAAACTGTGTATGCCCTTTAATCCAGCAATACCACTATGAGGTCTTTTTCCCCCAGGTGATCAGGGAAAAAGGATCTTTATGTTCTAAAATAGCGATATTAGCCATCTTTGTGTTGGCAAAGAACTGGAAAGTGAGGAGAAGCCCATCAGTTGGGGGAAGGGCTGAATATGTTGTGGTATATGAAACTGACAGAATACTATTGTGCTGTAAGAAATAATGAATAGGTTAGTTTTAGAAAACCACGGAAAGACTTGCTTGAAATAATGAAGAATGAAATGATGAGAACTGAGGGAACATTTTATACAGGGACAGCAATATTGTTTGAAGAATAACTGTGAAAGATGAATCTATTTTGAGTAATATGATCATCCTAATCAGCTACAAAGTACTGATGAGGGAAAATGCTATCCAGCTCCAAAGAAAGGACTGACATATGCAAGTATGTATCGTATAGTTTCACATATATCTATATCAAATGTTGGCCTTCTCTACTCAGGGTTAGGAGAGAGAGAGGGAGGGAGACAGCTTGGAACTCAAAAGGGAACCAAAGAAATAAAATAAAAATAAGAAAATGTTTGCCCCATGCCACAGCTTTAGACCATCAACTGTCTTCAAGAGGTAGGAAGCATGATTCATTTCCTGTGATTATTCTGGAATTATGATTGCTTATTGCATTACATTAGAATTCTCAGGGTTTTTTAATTATTAACTTGTTTGTTTTCAGTTTTCTACAATCACTTCCATAAATCTCAGATTTTCTCCCCTGCCCTCCCCAAGCTGGCATACAATCTTATATGGCTTCTACACATACATTCTTATTAAACACATTTTCACATTAGTCATTTGCACAGAAGAATTAAAACAAATGGGAAAAAAACCATGAAAAAAAAACAAAACAAAACAAAACACAAGGGAAAATATTCTGCTTCATTCTGTGTTCCTCAGGTTTTTTACATTTTCCTTTATAATGCTGTGACCATTACATACATTGTTTTCCTGGTTCTGTCTACTTCATGATGCATCAATTCCTAAAATCCTACCAGGTTTTTCTGTATTTATCCGTTTTGCCATTTGTTACAGGGCAATAATATTCCTGGTCACTTCATGAAATGGTGGTCCCAGGCAGGGACTCACCAATGAGGTCCCCTCCTCTGACTGGTGAATTTCTGCCTGGGACCACCATTTCATGAATTGCCCAGTATATTTGTACTTAGTACTAGTTCTACTCCTAATTATTTTGATTTTTCTACCTTTCCCCATGTGGGTACTCTTCTTTCTGTTCTGTCCCCTAATTTTCAGCTCATTTCCTCCTATAGAATATAAACTTCTTGAGGGTAGGTATGGTTTTCCAACACTTAACATAGTGCCTGGCACACAGTAAGCACTTAATAAATACTCTGTGTCCCTTTGTCTCTGTTTCTCTGCCATTGTAATATCTAGAGCTATATGTATATTTCCACATGTGATATAAAAATTATAGATCTGATCAGGGAATGTGACATGGAATAAGTAGTAGCTGATAGTTTTGAAGGAGAGGTAGGTAGTAATTAGATTCATAGAAACTTGAGAAGATGCCTTCTTTGTGTTGGCAGGACTGGAAAGGAGGAGATGTGAAGGAGGCATTTTTGGTCATGTATGACCACAGATGGGGAATGCTACTTAGAGTGATAGCTATTATTCTCCAAAGCTCCGTTTTGATGTACCCCGTGCTCTGTGTCTGAAATACCAGGCCCAATTTGTGAACCACACATAGTCACCTTGTGTAGCTCTGCCACATTGAGTTCCTAGCTGTCCTCTCCGGAAGATTAACAGCCAAGGCCGCCCAAAACAAACACAAGGGAAATTTGGAAATAAATTTCTTGTGTCTTTATATAGTTATGCACTCCTATACTTTATTATATGTTTAACAGCATATGATACAGAAGATGGGGTTGATTAGACAACTGTTCATCAGTGCGGAAATATATCTGGGTTCTAGGGATCTCCTAAACAAGAACTATGGAAATCCCAAAAAAGAAAAAAATAAAATACTTTTAGAAAGAATTAAAATTAACCTGAAAGATAATGAGCAAATTGAAGATAAATTCCAATCTCTTTTTAAAAATCTGCAATACAAAAAAGTTTTAAAAATATAGGAGAAATACATGTTGATACAACAGCAGAAACAGTTCAACAAATATCTAGATGGCTCTTTTTGCTTCATTCAAGTCTGGGTGGGCTTGGTGACTTTTTCTCAGTGTTCAATAAGAAATCATGTGGTAAGGGGGAGGATGTTAGGGCTCTCCCCTCTGAGGCCATATGGTCTCATGGCCTCATGGCCTTTTCCCTCATTCTTTTCCGTTCTTGGGGAAGAGAGTTTCAAGGGTCAGGAGAGTGAGACATAGGGATTTAACAGCTGGAATTCAAGCTATGTTTTGCAGCCATCAAAGCATTGATGCCTCAAAGATCAAGGAGTAACCTTCTGGAGTAACCTCTGAGATCCCAATCCAGTGGAAGAATTCCTCTGGAAGTCATGGCACATCTGGAACAATGTTCTGTAGGAACAGAACTCAGGTTTTGAACTTACACCCCTATAGACTAAAATATTGGTATATGGTTCTTACTATATCTCTGAAGTAAATTTCTTTAGGAAAATAAAATAAAACACCTAGAGAAAAAACTATATTGGATAATACTCTGAAAGATGGGACGAAGTATAAGAACTCAACCTTAAATATAGGGAAAGGGGAAAGCATTTATGTTGGGCTTACTATGTGCTAGGTACCGTGCTAAGCTCTTTACAAATATTATCCCATTTGATCCTGACAACAATCCTGAGAGGTATGTTCTATTGTTTTTTGTTTTATAGATGAGGACACTAAGGCAAACAGAGGTTAAATGACTTGCCCAGGGTCACACAGAGAGTGTCTGAGGATGAATTTGAACTCAGGTCTTCCTGACTCCGGGCCCACTCCAGGCTCTATCCCCTGCATGACTTAGTTGCCTATAGGAAGAGGTGATACTGAAAGCATACTAATTAAAAGTAAAAACAAAACAAGATTGATTAATTTTGATACAGTTATTTAATGTATCAAGGAGGGAGAGACACATACGCAGTAGTGGCATGATTCTGGGTAAATTGCTTAATCTCTTAGGGTCCCAAGTAAATCTCTGAGACTGTATGTTTCAGAGAAGTTGCTGATCCAGACTGGCAGTAGAAGTTCTTGGCCAGGTGCTTTCCTTACAAAGGAAATTACAGGTCCAATCCTTTGACATAATAATGAGATATGAAAAAAAGATAAATATTGGAAATAATAAGGTTAAGATACATCTCTATCTGCAGACAATATTTTAAACCTAGTGTCACAGGCTCTATTATGTCATAAAGGGCCTTGATGCATCTTGGGAGGATTTCTCATTTCTCAGATCCATTGACCCAACCCAGATAATCTTGGAACCTCCCTACTGACATCACAGCCTCATAGGATCCCAGGTTGAATGCTGGAAAGGATCTTAGAGGTCATCTAGCACTACTCTCTTAATTTTCAGGAGAAAAAAAAGGTTCAGTGAGTTTAGATGCCCTGTCCAAAGTCATATAAGTAGTAAATGATAGAACTGGTATTCAAACCTAGGTCCTCTAGACTATAAATCTAACCATTCTCCTTAGCTCTCAGCAGATGGTATGAGTACTTGGTTTCGTCAGCATTTATTACCCAGAAGGTAGTGTGGTTCAGTTCTCTAGTTTTCTGACATTTTTTTAACAATTTCCATAAGTCTAGAACAAGGATTCTTAACTTGGGGTCCATAGATAGCTATCAGGGGCTCCATGAATTTAAATGGAAAAAAAATTACATTTTAATTTTCATTCAGCTCTAACTGAAATGTAGCATCTTCTTCAATTATGACAGAAGACAAAAAACATTGTTCTGAGAAGGGGTCTGTAGGCTTCATCAGACTGCCAAACAGGTCTATGACACTGAAAAGATTAAGAATCCCCTAGTCTAGAGTCTGGAGGGCACCATTCCTTCTCTCCCCTCAATTTGAGGTGACTAAATGAAGTTATTCAAATTATCCAGGATTGCTTCCTTTTCCACTCAGAATAGGGGAATTGATTTGGAGAAAGCCAAGCATTCTGTTAGTAATACTGTGCACTAAGGAAAGAAAAATTTGCAGTACCTATTACATTCTCCCATCAAAAATTTTGTGTCCCCTGCTAAAATACAATTATATTCCTACAGCATTCAGTTTTCTAGTGTTTCCATAGACAAACTGAGATGAATTGAGTTCAGCAGCGATGTGACATCATGCTTGTTAGTGCTTTCCCTCTTCTAAAATTATTTTACACTTATTAATCTGTACATGTTGCATACCTCCAGTAGAAAGGATGTTTGTGAAGCCAAAGACTGTTTTAGTTTTGTTATTTTATCTCTAGGGTCTCATTGAACAGAGTAGGCATCTCATAAATATTTGTTTAGTTGAATTCAATGTGTTAGGATGAGAGAAACCTGTGGTTGTTTAATCTCTAAAGAAGGAGGAGAAAGAACAGAGAGAGAGGAGGGCCAAACATAGAGAGCAGAAAGGCGCAGCAGCTGCAGCGGTAGCAGCTGGAAAGGTAGTGAATTGCTAAATCCCTTCCTAAAAGTCATGCTATAGAGGTGAAAGCTGAAGGGCTAAGTGGCAAAGCCAGGGAGCCACACAGGACAGAGTGACCTTTCCTTGCTCAGATCTGGGATCTCTGCCTCCCAATCTGTTGTTAAAGAATCTTCTTCCTCTAACCGAGACGTAGTCATAAACCATGTATATATTTCACAACCATACTTCAAAGGATAGAATTACCACAATCTTGAACCTTAAAATCTGTCCCATCATACTCTGAGCCTAATCTGATGATTCTTAAGGTAATGAAAACATTAACCTACCAAAGGTTAATGCATGAGATCTTTATAAAGAAAATTACAAAACTTGGTTTATAGAAATTGCCAGAAGTGTCTGAACAACTCCAGGGATATTTCACATGGACCGGAAGGAAAGATACAGTAAAAATGTCAACATTCCTCAAACTAATTTATTGACTTAATCAATGGTTTACACTACAAAACTAAGATAAAGTGAGAGTGAAATTCATATAAAAAAATAATTGGTCCCTGAAGAGGGGGGATTTATCCTGTAAGATTTTAAAATGTAATTGGCATTGGATAAAGCATAGAAAAATAGATCAACAGAAGAGAATAAGTATGCCAAAATTAAATCAAATATATATAAAAGTTTGGTGTTGATAATCCTATGGGTATTAAGCAATGGGGAAAGCAATCATTATTTAATAAATGCTGCTGGGAAAACTGGTTAGCAATATGGTGACAAATAAATTGGAATCCATACTTTATACCATACACCATAATAAATTTTAGTTAAATCAATGAATTTAAACATAGAAGACCATAAAATCTTAAAATAAAATGAAAGATTTAATTTAAATATAGAGGGCAGATAAATTATAATTTATTGAACAAATAATGGACCTATGAACATAATTCACAAAAGGGAAAATAAACTATTGATCTTTTAGAAATGTTCAACTTTGTTCATAATAAAAAGAAATTAAAGTTAAGAACTAGGAGATTCCTCTCCCATTCACCAAGTTGGCAGAAATAAATAAGATCGATAGAACAATTTTGGCTGCAGGAAAACACATAGCTCATGCATTGCCGATGGTACTCCAAAGTGGTGTAATGTGGCCATCTATAACAAAAGTCATAAGACTTATCATAGAATTCCTCTTTACTGAAGTATATATCCAAAGGGTGTAACTAAAACTTTTTTTTAATAGCCTATTTGTGTGAAGATGCTTATAGTTAACTTTATAATATCAAAAATTTGGAAACAATCTAAAAAACCAATAGAAGAGGAACAAACTGTGGTGTATGGATGTAATGAAATGCTATATCAATACTATGAATGTCAAATAAGAGAAACATAAAGACATATCATACTTATAACCATTATCATCTCATAGGCCTCCTGGTTTATTTGTCTCCTAACACTTAAAATAACCTCCATGTCTACTCCCCCTCTTCTGCCAAAAGGGATGATAACACCTCAAGCAACATATTATTCAAAATTATTCTACTTTCATAAACTTGAACTCTGAAATTCCCCTCTCTGAACACAATCTTCATCAATCTCTTTCATCTTTCCCCTACCTCATTCCTCCTAAAATTATTCTTTGCCCTCACTACAAGGAGAAAGCTTTTTTTATTAATTTCTGATTGCCTCTCTATCATAGTCACCAGCTATTTCAAAACTTTTTCTCTCTTGAGCATCAAATGCCACTTCACAGTTCTCTTTCTCTGTAGATGATCTTCTCCCTCCCTTTGCTAAGAATATTAAGAGCATCCATCATAAGCTCTCTCCTCTTTCCTATTCCATACTTTCTCTTCTTATTCACTCAAAGGTGAGACAGCACCTATCTAAGGAGCTTTGAACATGATGTAAGAGGGTATCCGATGAGTCTTCAACAAAAGTTGAAGGTCTAAAAGATTTTTAAAGAAATAGAATTTGAACTATAAAAGGGAAAGCCTTTAGCTGCAAAATGATAAAAATATATTCCACACCTTAGGAAGGGCTGAGACTTGAACAGCCTAATAGGGAAAATAATAAACATTTATAGAGCACCTACGACGTGCTGGGAACTAAACAAAAATTATGTCATTTGATCATTACAACAACCCTATGAAATAGGTGCTATTATTATCCTCATTTTATCAATGAGGAAACCGAGGCAGGCAGATTCAGTGACTTGCCTTGAGCCATATAGCTAGTAAGTGTCCAAGGCTGGTGATTTGAACTCAGATTTTTCTGATTCCAGGTGCAGAGTTTTATCAGCTGCAGCTCTACGTACAGAAGGTATCAAAGATCTCTTGCCTCTTGGGACTCTTTACTTTATACCTTGCCAATCATCTGCTTAAAGTCCCAAAAAAAGAAATATAGAGAAATATGAGAAATATAACTGACTCAATTAGAACTGATTGACATAGATCCAGATGGCTGAACCAAGGAAGATTATTGCACAGTATAGGCTAGCACCCTCTCATTTTGTTCCTGGAGATGACAAATAGATGAGCCTTTGAGGGAGTCAAAAGGGAAAGGTTTCTGCCAATCAGCTAAGGGTCATTACTGTAACTGAAAGAGCACAATAGCTCTCTCCAACTGCAAAACAAAACAAAAATAAGCAACAGAAACACTACAAACTCTTAACAGAAGATACTGCGATACTACTTGGCCAAACCAGGGTCTAAATGTGGGGAATTATTGAAGCTGTCCATCAAAGAGTGAGTCCAGTGAATTTAATAGATTTATCCATCCAGCAGAGATGTCAGATTCTGAGAAGAGCCCAGTGGCCAAGGAATCTTTATGACCCATTCTGCATCAGCTACCCAAAGGCAGAATGACCTGCCTGGCCAGTCTAGTAGCAGACTAGAAGTCAAATGATCTAGATAGTCCACTTCAGCATCAGCCATGCCCAGTGGCCAAAGAGTCTGCCCAATCCAGCCTGGCAACTACTGGGCTTCCAAAGGAGAGAGCTGAGTAGCCAAGGACCTGCTTGACCCAGCCCAGTAACTGACTGACCCATGCAGCCAAGAAACCATACCCTGCGAAGTGCAAGCCCAACTGGACACCCTGTCCCAGCTCAGAGATTGTGAACCCTGCAAGAAGCCGACCCAGCTGAGCAGTGGACTGACTTGTACCATACCAGTGCCACACCCCACAGCAGACTTCATGATAACCTTCTGTAGGGAGAAAGGGCATGGAAGCCTTAAAGTTCCAGAGCTGTGAGTTGCTTTGATCCTATCTCTTGCCTCACCAATATTGTACTTTAAGTTTGTGACCATTCTTCTCTCCAAACCTCCTCCAAAGGCTCTGTGAGTGTGGGTGGGATTTGGAGGGAAATACTTTGTGAGTACTGTTCTTGCTATGACAATTGAGTAAATATCTTTGCTGAAGAACTGATTGTTCAGACAAAAAACACCAGTGAGGTCTCATAAGCTGGCGTTAGGAGGATAGCTAATCACAGGGTTATCCCTAGAACCTTTAAAGCTGTAACACTCACCACTTGGGGACCCAAACTGCCAGTGTCAGTATGGTTTGGGGGAGTGAGCCCAGAGTGAGTATTACACTGTAATATAAGAGAAAAAGAGTTTAGTATTCCTTTCAAAGATCATCTAGAATAGATGTTCCCAAGGTGGGCAATACCATTCCCTGGGGGGCACTGGGATGATCTGGAGGGTGGTAGTAGCCTTGGATGCAATTGGGGGGTGTTGAATAAAGATACAAGGATGGTGGAAGCATAAAGAAAGAAGAGAAGAAAATTTTGAAAAGCTATTCACACATGTTTTATCTGTTGTGTAACAGAGTTAAAGTCATAGTGATTATATTATTTTTCCAAATAAACACACAAAATGCAAGTTATAACTAATCAGTGATCAAGACCACTGTCAGGTCTTAACAAGCAAGTGCTGGCAGGTGAGCCTGTCACAGCTTGTCAAGAAGTTCAGAATGCATTGGCATATGTGTATATAATGACTTGTATGCAGGAAAAAACCCACAAATTTACAACAAATTATTAAATTTAAGATGTCATTTAAGATTTTTTATATATTTTTTGAAATAATGAAAATTTCAAAAGAAAGAAAAAACCATTAAAGGGGGGTACTGAGTAATTTTTTTTGAAGGGAGCAGTAGGTCAAATAAGTTTGTGAGCCTCTGATTTAGAGTATTGGAAGTTTGGATACTAGATTGAAAGCAGAGGCGTTTTTGTCCGACGAGCTTCTGGCTGTCATGGGTCTTAGGTAAGTGACAAGTTCCTGTCCCATGTGGCTGAGAGTGACAGAGACTTGACCTTAAGGGAGATCCAAATAAAAGTTCAGGATCTTTCTCCTAACCTTCCCATTCTCCTACCTTCTTTATGACCAGAGGCCTATGCCATTCTCTTGGTCCCTCAGGTTCACAGCCTAGGAGTTATCCTGGATTCTTCGCTATATCTCACTAAGTCTCACATCCAAGGTGTTGCCAAGGACTATCAGTTCACTTGTGAATTTCAAGATGCTGATCCCTTGAATATGCCCTCCTTCTCTCCTTTAACACCAGGCTAGGCCCTTATCACCTCACACCTGGACTGTTGTAATATCCTGCTGGTGAGTCTGCCTGCCTCATCTGTCCCCACTCCAATCCATCCTCCATTCAGCCATTAAGGTGATTTTCCTAAAGCATAGATCTGATCGTCCCCCTCCCCCTACCCCCCATTCAAGAAAATTCCAGTGGCCCCCTATTTCTCCCAGGATCAAATATAAAATGTTCTATTTCGCATTCAAAGTCTTTCATAAAGCAGCCCCTCCTATCTTTCCAGTCTCCTTGTACTGTACTCCCTGATACATACTCTCTGATCCAGTAACACTGGTCTCCTTGATCTTCCATGAACAGGCTACTCTAAACCTTAACTCCAGGCATTTTCTCTGGCTGTTCTCTATGCGTAGAATGCTCTCCCTCTTTCTGCTGTTCCTCCCCAAGAGTCCCAATCAAAATCCCATCTTCTACGGGAAGCCTCCTCTAAACACCTCTTAATTTCAGTGTTTTCTGTCTTTTCTTTCCTATTTATCCTGTAGATAAACTTGCTTTGTATATATTTGGTTGCATGTTGTCTCCCTGATTCTATTCTAAGTTCCTTTAGGGGAGAGACTGCCTTTTGCCTCGTATTTTATCCCCACATCTTAGCACAGTGCCTGGTGCAGAGTAGGTACTCAATATCTGATTGACAGGGAGAATGTTTGAAATTAGAGCCAGGTAAACATACCTGCCAGGTTCCAATACTGAACTCTCTCATCATGGGTAGAACTGTGTGTTGAAAGGCTCACCCCTCAACAATAAGGGTACTAGAGGAGTGCCCAGGGATCTGGAAATGACATTCCAACATCCATTTGAGATGTGAGAGGGGTCTACTGATGAAACAGATTTAAATATTCCCTCCACCCCACCCTTGTGATCTTGTGGGGTATGAAGGTTCGTTTTCTATGTATCTACCTCATCTACTCTCTTCCTTGACCTGTTCCTTCCCTGGAGGGAAGGATGAATGGGAAATCGTCTTTGATGTTTCTTCTTCCACACAAGTTTGAGAGGAGCATCTGGCCCCTTTCAACTTATTTCTTTGATATGTGTGGTGATACTATATTATAAGTCGACAACTACTGAAATCTGAAACACTTTGGCTTACTGAACATAAGTGGTGACATGGTGGAAGGAGGGTGAATGAATTCAGCAGTGAATCAAATTTAAATTACTGAAGTGTCATCAATCCATTTGGGATGTTGGCAGGGCAAAGTGGCTGGGACTTCATAAGTTTACCGTATTAAGACTAGAATGCGTAAGAAGGAAAGAGAAAATAATCATTCAAATACTTCCTCAATTATGGGCCAATAATCTTCAAGGATCATTGTTACTTTTGCCTTCCAACCCCTGGTGTTCACTCTAATTCTGCTATCAGGGTTTTAAAAGAGTTAAGCCTCTATGGAGAAAGAGAAAGTTCCTAGGAAAGATACCATTAGAGGAGAGAACTGAATGAATCCATGCCTCTGTGAAGGTAAGAGCTGGGGGACTTCTCACAAGCAAACTGATAGCTTAGCCTGTCAGATTATACCTGTTATGATAATAAGACACTAAAGTGATAAGTTGAGGGAAAGCTTCATGACATTCTTTGTGTGCTGGTCTTATGCCTTACAACAACAGTAGCCACCTTATAGCGGGCCCCTGGCCAAGAGGACAGTCCTCGCCCTGTCCACACCTGGCTCAGCCCCAAGTGAACTACTTGTTTTATTCTTTGTGTTTATATCCAATGTCTGACACAGTAACTGGCATAAAGTAAGTGCTTGCTGATGGATTCATCCATCCTTATTGCGGTAACAACTTTATTGAGACACAATATGTAACTGTACTTTAAAAGCAGTTCCACAGATTTCTAGTATGCAACACTTTAAAAATACTGAGGACTCCACCCTTCTTGGAATAACCATGGACTCCTTTCCCTGAGCAGCTAGGTGACAGTCAGGAAGAAGTCAGGAAGACCTGAATTAAAATCTGCCTTCAGACACATGAAACCTCATTCTGCTTTAATTTCCTCAACTGTAAAAATGGGGATAATCATAAAACCTACATCACTGGGTTGTTGTTAGGATCAAATGACATATTTGTGAAATGCGGGGCACACAGTATGTGCTTAATAAATAATTGTTCCTTTCCCCTTAGTTTACAAAAGTCTTCAGGTCTCCTTGAAGATGAAAGGAAATAATGAATGGGAAAAACTCATGAAGGAGACAGTAGGGGACAGCATCTGGGACTTGCTGGTAAATGTAACAACTGGCTCTCCAAAAAAAAAAAAAATGTGCATAGGACACACTTTTAAGTTTCATCTGTATTATTGACATTTTTCTATCACATTCTTAAGTCTAGACAAACAACAAAACAGTAAATCAAGCCCTAATTTGTTAGACACTCTTTCTGAAATTTTAACAATTTGCTCAAGAGCCTGTTAAAACTGGCTCTAACATAGTCCTAGAGAGAATCCTCTTCAGCTTTCCTTTGGGCACCAGAAAGGGTGTTTTCAATCAAATTCCCTTCTGAAAGCATTATCTACTATGTACCAGGCACTGTGCCAGGTATTGAAAACAAAGATGAAAACAAAATACTCCATGCCTTTATGAGCTTACATTTTATTAGGCACTTTCTTTCAAAACCAAAAAGCAAGAGTTATTTTTCATGTCATCTGTTAGTCTTGGAGAGGAATTCTAGCCTATTTGTGAGGCTTTAAATAGTGTTATAGGAACTAGTATCTCCAGTACAACATTATTTCATTTTATTAAAAAACAGTCATTTACAAAAATTTACATATTTGTTCAACTGGTGCCTAGAAGGTTGGGACTTTTAGGGGTGGAAAGGTCAGCCTCAAGAACTGAAAGATGTTAGTTAATCAATCTTTCAATTGTATTAAGGCAGGGAGGGTCTTCCTGGCTACTACAACTATATACCTTATTCTGGCAATCTCTTATCCCATTATAGTCCTGATACCCTCTTCCCCACTTGGTTGACACCATTTTCACATTTCTGGTGTATCCCTACACATGGGTATCACTAATCTCAAAGATGCTGATGCAGCACCTTTTTTTCCCTTCCTTTTCCTGTCCTGAATCCCCTTTTCTCCTTAATGAAGTATTTCTCAATCATTCCTATCAGAAACTATTCTTCCCCTAAAATTTTACATGTATCACTTCAATATTATGTATTACAGTTATCTGTGTGTCTATTAGTCTGCTATAAGAGACTTTCACTTTAGAGCTCTCTGACTATATTTCAGGAAGCTCTACAAAAACTCACATTGATATAGAAATATTTTATAATCAATCGAAACAATAGAGATGGTAGGGTGAATAAAGGATGAACCTTGGAGAGAAGAGGGTTCGAGTTCAAGTCTTGCCTCTGACACATAGTAACTGTGTAACCAGACAATCATTCTTAGTGCCCCCAAGCAATTCTGTAATCACATAGCTTATTTTCACATAGACTATAAATCACATATATTATCAGAGGGAGTTTCCAAAACTCAAATTCCCCACAGGGATGAATTACAGATCCACACACACATGGGTCCCATGTGAAAAATGCTCACTATGAGGTCTGCAGTCACGCTTCTTACAGAGAGCATTGTTAACAGATTCTCTTTGGATCCAAATGAGTTTTTTTTTAAGCAGTTCCCTCTTTTCCTCCTTTTCAGAACTGTTTCCATTTGTGCTTTTGGATTTTCCTCCTCAAAAGCTTCTTATTCCTTTTGGGATATGCTTTCCTTTATAGTCTGCACTTTCCTTCCTGTCCTTTTTCTGTAATTCTTTAAATCTACCTTCTCCAAATCTAGAGAGCGTGTCATACCATCACCAGCTTTCTTTTCCCAGTAAAAATCCTAAGATGTAATAGTTTCTTCTTTGTATGAGTATATGTTCTTAAAAATCACTGTTACTCAACAACCTTCCCTCTCCTTTTTACTTACCTAATTCTTAAATATGGTATACCAATTCAGAGCCAAATTCCAGTCATGGCTCTTATTCAACCAGAGGATCTCGGCAATCAAATTTGCCACCTCAAATTAAGATTTCCAGTTCAACCTGTTGGTGAATTTCATTTATATGTAGAAATTTCATTTATGTGTAGAAATCACAGGCCATGGGTTTTACTTCTGGGTTCTTTCTTGGATTCATCTTCCATGAATTTTGGGACATCTCTACTGCTGTTCTTCCTACAGGGTGGCTACACTGTGGTAGCTAGCTTGGTAGGCAGGTAGGTATCAAGGCATATAGGCAGAGTTTGGCAGCATTATGATGGTATGTAGTGTATTTATGGCTTCCTGGAGCTGATCTGGAAGCTTAATCTCAATTCATAACTTTCTTCCAATGAGAAGATACATTAAAAATTTATCCGCCAGGTAGCACTAATAGCTACGTGCTGGGGCATCCTATATTCACTGGGGCAGAAGTGTCTTGATCTTCATAGTTACCAGAGAATCAGTGACCTTATATCTCCCTCTCTCTCTTTCCAGGGTGGCACCCCTCATTACCAATTGCAATTTACTTCCTAGCCCATACCCATGAGCTAACTCTACTACCTTGTGAATAGATTAATTCACATGTGAGTCACATGACCCTGACATCATGGCAATGATTTCCCACAGAAGCAAATATACATGCTGGAATGCTGAGTACCTCATTATTTACTCAGTATAGAAATGCATATGATTAGAATTTAGTAACCACATAATAAATTATGTAAACATTAACTGAGCAACTCAAGATTGCCATTCTCTCAAACCCTAAAAGTCTGGCTAGGGGCAGCTAGGTGGTGCAGTGGATAGAGCACCAGTGCAGGAGTCAGGAGGACCTGAGTTCAAATCTCACCTCAGACACTTGGCACTCACTAGTTGTGTGACCTTGGGCAAGTCACAACCCCAATTGCCTCATCCTGGGTCATTTCCAGTCATCCTGATGAATATCTGGTCACTAAATTCAGATGACTCTGGAGGAGAAGTGAGGCTGGTGACCTGCACAGCCCTCCCTCACTCAAAACAAAGTCAAGTACAAGTCATGTCATTATTTCTCTGATGGCATGGTCTTCTTTGGCAATGAAGGATGAACACACACACACACCAAAAGTCTGGCTAGTTGTTGGTTCGATCTATACCTATGAGTTCCAGGCAATGAATGTACAGTTTGAGTCCTCCCAATCAAAGTAGTACAAAGATACAGTTCTCTAGGGTATCTGAATCATGCTTCCATTGGGACTGGTGACCAAGCACAAATGAGGCACCTCTGGATTTAGGGTCTCAGCTCATTTGTGATATTGAGAGTTGAAATATAGGATCCAGTATGAACTGAAAAGTCAGGAAGGCTGATATTTGGTTGCTGGCAGGAACTTCCAAACTTTCCTGATCACAGTTAACCCCTCATGGAATAGGATTAGTGAAATCAGTAGCCAGTTAAGGCAGGGAGTGGTATGACAAGTCTCCTTATATCCTTTTCTCCTTGAGTATAGCACAATTCCCTCTACTATTGCTGTACCTCCTCTAAGCCTCACTTCAACTTACCAACCCCAAGTTCCTGGTGGGGAAAGGTGCTACAGAAACATTTGGAAAACATTTATAAATTAGACACTGGCTGGACTGTTAGTAACATTTCAGATAAAGTTAAGAAATTAATGAATTTTTGCTTTTGTTAGCTGATTTGGGAATTTAATCATCAGATATAATATTGTTTTTAGGAGAAAATGTGATCTCTAATGCTTGGCACATAGCAAACACTTAATAAATGTTTGTTTATTAATTTTTGGCACTACAGGCCAAAGGGAAAAGAGTGGGACCAAGAAATACTCCTTTTTCCTACCACTATTGCAGGTGTGGCAACCATGTATCCTCTCCTCCTCTGTACCCCACTTCATTCTCGAAGAGGACCATGACATCAGAAATATGATGTCATGACTTGTGAGTGAATTGCATTTAAATGATGGAGGTCTGTGCAAGGTCTCCAGACTCACTTTTTCTTCCACAGCCATCTGGGTCCAGTGGCAAGAAATAGACCAGGATGACTGGAGATGGTCCCCAGTCAGAAGATAACACTCTTCACTATATGAGGTGTACCTGCCACAACCCCCTAAAGCAGTCCAGGTCATTTTGTTCATATGTGTCAGACATGGGGCATTTGTAAGTCAGGTATTCAATATAAATGAGAAGATGCCAGGTGAGACCAGAGTGGGGTGACCAGTGACTTCTAGAGTCCTGTTCTGGTTAACATGGTTATTCAAAAAATGTGACTTTCCTAACAAGAATGGGTTAGATAAGACACACATGGTCTTGGCAAACAAGGACAGGAGCCATCTTTCAGTGATGTCACTTTCAAGAGTTAAACTCTCTACTTTAAGGAGTCATAAAAACCATAGGATTTAGAACTGCAAGGAAGTTTTGAAGACCTTTTAGTCAAATTCTTCCATTCATGTTACAGATAAAGAAATTGAAGTCTAGAGGGGGGAAGTTACTTGCTTTTAGTTAGTTTTTTAGAAAGTTTCTGGATGAAATATCTATCATCCAAAGGTTTGAAGCCAAGGATACATTTCTGGCATGGAGCATCACTGAATCAGGGAAATTTAGAATGAAGTCCTTCAACGTAAAGATGCCCAGACTATTTCTGTCTCAAAGCAATAAGTTATTAAGAAAAGCAGCACATATTGTAGGAAAGAAAAATAGGCGTTTTACTTAAACTAAACAGAATTTACTTGCATACACCAGTGTTCATTTCTTGGTTTAGTGGGGAAGCCTCCGAAATCTAAAATTGAGAAAGATAAAGAAAAACATATTGTAATAACTATACATGTATCCTGAAGGGTTGGAGATAGGCAGTGGCACACTGTCCCTTGCTGTTGTTTCCAGGGAAGGCCTAATATTCTTAAATTTCTTGCTATGTCATTTCAGTAAATACTTTTGGTTAAGATAGTTGTGCCTCTGGCTGACTATTGAAACCCCCACATTTATAGGGGTTTGTGATCTACAGTTTCAGTAGTGGAGACCCACAGAATATCTTGAACCTGGAGTCACCCTCTTCCAGTTATTATGGACTATGAGTACAAGTTGGGGTGCAACCCAAAGGGGTGCTGCTTTCTAAATGAAAGTTTTATTGACACTATTGGTTTTTTACGTTACAATCATTTCTAGTTATACCTTCCCACTCCCTCCCTCCTTACTCCCACCCTCAATACTCTTTTTTCTCTTAGTTTTCATGATGGCTTTGTGTTTCTTGTCCTCTTCCTGCCTCATTGCCCATGCTCTCTCTCCCTCTTTTCCTTGCTCCTCCTTACCCTTCCACATCCTAAATTTGAAATCTAAGGTTCTGACTTCTGTCTGTTTCTCTTTATAGTCTCTCTCTTGATGATCTTATCCACACCCATTTCTTTAATTATCATCTTGTTATAAGTAAATATGTACTTATCTTTTTGTAAATATATACATGTATTTATATATTTCCAGCCTTAGCCTCTCTCCTGAACTCCAATCTTCTATGTCCAATTACCTCCTAGATCTTGCCACTCATAATGTCCCAAATGGAAGTAACTTTTTCCTCTGAACCAAAGCCACCCCTATCCTACTTCACTCAGACTTAAAACTTGAAGTAGACTTCAATTATTTTCTCTTAGCATACCATCTATCCAATCAGTTGTTAAGTTCTATTGATTCAACTTCTGCAGTCTCTTTTGAATTCTTCCCTTCATTTTTAACAACCTAGTATAGGGCTTCATTATCTTTTCCTAAACTATTTCATTAGTCCTATAATTGGCCCTCCTATATATAGTCTTTCTGTTCCAATCTATCTGTCATACTACTGTCTAAATGTGTACTAATATATCATTGTGACCACATCATTTACCTGTCAAAAGTCTTCAGTGACTACTTACTTTAGTTAAGGAAAGTTTTCACTCTCCCCTTATTCTGCTTTCTACAATTTTCATGCTTTGTTCATACTCTCCTCACATTGCTGGAATGGATTTCATCATCATTTCCCTGCTAAAATGCTTCCATTCTTCCAAGGTGCAGCTCAGATATCATCTTCTCCATAAGACTTGCCATGATTTCCCTCAACTGGAAGTGATCTCTACCTTCTGGATTTTTTCTTCCCACAGCACTTTCTCTCTTCTAATTTATATTGTAATTATTTGTGTAAATATTTTATCCCCATTAGATTATACATTCCTTGAGAGCACAGACTATGTCTCATTTTATCTCTAGCCCTAGTGTCCAGCATTATACCTTACATGTAGCACCTGTACTGGGAAGATAACGATTTTGTTGCTGACAGAAATATAGGGAAAAAATAGTTAAAACAAAGGTCTCCAACCCTTTTGCATCTGCTCCACTCAGCCTCTATGATTTGCATGGACCATAATCAGCATTGTGGGAATATAAAATAGTTGAAAGGAATGTTATTACTCTAAATCAAGTTAGAGTTTAAACTGTAAGACCAATGCCAAGAGGGAGGGAAAAAAGACAACACAACGTGCATGAGTTCTTCTAGATACCTGACTAGAATCTATACCAGAAAAGACCAAAAGAGAGCTCCTGAGACTAAGCTGGCAGGTCACTCTTGCTTTGGAGAAGAAGGCTTGTTGCACTGAAGGCCAGCAAATAGCAGCAGCAGTATCTCAGGATAAATGCTTAGGAGGCTGTGGATATGTTCAAAAAAGAGCAGCAAAGGGTAGCCCATGATGTCACTTGCATTGGTTAAGAGTTGACAAAACCATGTGTCCTAGGCAGGCATGTTCCTTGGTCACATGGTTTCTAGGCATGCCTCCTTCCCTGCTGGTGGTGTGACAAACTTTGAGAGAATATGCATTTGTCCATTTGGGGGAAACTTTTTTATCACTTGTTTTTGCTATGTTTAAGTAAATATCTATTATTTTAAATTAATGTGTCCTCTGGTTTAGTAAAAGAAATATAGTGATGAGGTTGATAGAGCTATGGTTTTTGAGTGAATGCTAATGCATAGAGTGCCTTAAACTTAGGAAAGTTTTTTTGGGTCACCCAAATGTTAGAGCAGGAGAACTATGTGCTACAGATGCTTAATAAATATTTTTTAATTGAAGTGAATCCAGCATGAGTGACCATACCAACCTCTTCTAGTCTTAGAGAAAGAAATGAACTTTTTTTTGATGGTATCAATTTTACATAGATTTTCTTCCCCAGGACAAGAATTGTATTTCTACTTGTTTACAGTATTAATCAAGTGCAATGTTGTTCCCTTCTCTCCCTCTGCACATATTCAAGTATTTAGAATTGCCCAGATTTACTCAGTAGCTTAAATGTTACTTTTAAACTGCTACTGCCTCAGTACAAATCTGAGTCCTTCAGTTTTTAGAAAGCAATGTGGAATGCTTTTTCTTCTAGTGTGGGTCCAGGAGGAGCACCTCCAGATAGAGCTTCCCCCCACCCCTGGCATGCCCCCTGCACTCTGGCACATCTCAGTAATGATGGGGTTGCAGACCATTTCCTGCTGATCTTCACGTTTTGCCTTGGCAGCAGTCTGGTTCTTATCGAGCCAGTTGATTATTTCATTACATTTTTCAAAGATCTTCTGTTTGTCTTCATCACCAATTTTGCCTCGCAGTTTCTCACCTCTATATAGTAGCCTTCATGTTGAAAGCATAAGATTCAAGAGAATTCTTGAAATATACCTTGTCTCTCCTCTCATTTTAGCCTTATATTTCTCAGTCTTCTGAACCATATACCCAGTGTCCTCTTTGCTCAGATGACCTTTGTTATTGGTGACGGTGATCTTGTTCTCTTTGCCTGTGCTTTTATCCATAGCAGAAACATTGAGGATGCCATTTGCATCAATGTCAAATGCTGCTTCAATTAGAGGAATACACCTGGGAACTGGGGGAATTCCTGTGAGCTCAAACTTGCCAAACAGGTTCTTACTTATCCTTTGTCATTGCTCTTACCTTCATAAACTTGAATTAGCACACTAGGTTCGTTGTCTGAGTAGGAGCAAAGTCTGTGTCAGCTTGGTAGGGATGGTGGTACTGCATTTGATCAGAACTGTCATAACTTCACCAGTAGTTTCAATTCCAAAGGAAAGAGGAGTGATGTCCAACAGCAACAAGTCTTACACATTCTTATATTTATCTCCAGACAAGATGGCAGGCTAGACAGCTGTACCATAGGCAAAAGCCTCATTAGGATTGATACTCTTGTGGAGCTCTTTGCCATTGAAGAATTTCTGCAGAAACTTCTGGACTTGGGGGATCTGAGTGGAATCACCCAACAAGATGATGTTATGAATCTATTATTTATCTAGTTTGGCGTCTGTTAGGGTCTTTTCCACAGGATCCAGTGAGCCATGGAAGAGGTCAAAATGGACCCAGGTGATAGAGATATAGAAGTTGATATCTTCATAGAGGGAGTCAGTCTCAGTACTGGCCTCTGTACTGGAGAGAGGTTGTGCTTTGCACATTCACAAGTGGTGCACAGATGGTGGACAACTCTCTTGTTTTCACTGATGCCCTTTTGCTTGAATTCAGCAATGAAATGGTCCTTCCCACTCAAGTGGGTGTCCCCAGCTATGGTCTTGACTTCCATGATGGAAGACTACCACACAAGATAAGGTCCATGTCAACTGTGGGTCCCTTTGATGTTGTTGGTGGGGCATCAGGGATTGTAGTTGACCCCTGAGGAGCAAGAAGGGCTGCTGGCTGTGCTGAGTAGCTGAACTTCTCTAAAGCTAACTTTGCCACTCGGTGCCATCTGTTGGCTTTCTAGGGCTCAATCTGACTCAACTAATTGCCCAGGTAATTTCTCAGGGTGGGTAACAGCAGGATGTTGCTTTGGTATAGGTCTTCAAAAAGGCATCTATGAAGTCCAGCTTCTATCATCAATGAGGCAGACTTGGAATTGCTCTTCTATATTTCCCTTCAGACATTTGATATTTTGCCTTTAATGATCCCCTTTTAAGTTTTTTCTTTAACTTGGACTACTTTAAATGCTTTCTAACTGGTTCTATATGTATGTGTAAACATACATATAGGTATCCATATATGCACATGTAATATGTGTGGGTAAAATGTTAATGAAATACATGTTAATGGGAGTTAAAGATCTTCCCCACTCATTAACAGGCCTCAAGAGGAGCCCATTGGGGGAGGAACATTTTTAAAGGGAAATTTTGCTTATGAGGAGGTTTGCTTGCTTAAAGCTTTCATACCTTTTGTTAATTAGGCACTGAAGCATGAGGGTTGTGATGCCTCGTGGCTCTGAAAAATGTACATATACTCTGAAGTGAGGTTTTTCTTTGGATATCACTCTTTGGCAAAAGGTTCATGTGCTAAATGGGACTTTGGGTAGCTGTTAAGGAGCCCTGCCTTCCACCCCTGGCTTTGAAAGCTCAGACATTGGTGCTTCTCTCTCTGGTAACTAAGTATATGTGTATGTAATGGATCTGTCTATTGATCTGTGATGCATGTATTACTTATGGTCAGACAGTTAGAAGCCCTGTCTGTTGATCTTTATTTCTCAGCTTGTATTTTCTCAGTTGGTGAATGTAATTAAAGTAGATTGTTGACCCCCTTTTAAGTTACTTTTTTTGGAAAAGCATATCTAAGAACCTGTGCAGCAGGTCATCCTGGATGTGTGTCAGGATGCTTGCTGTTACAGTCTGTGTGTAATATTTTTATAACCTATATAAACATTCTGGGAGAGGGAGGGAGGAGCAGCATATAGTATGACTTGCTTAGTAATCCCACTATGGGTTATCCTTTTCTTTCTTCCTAGCCCTGAGGGATCTTGACTCCACAATAATGACCTCTTTCTCTAGCATCTTCGTCTCTGACTTGACATATGTTTCTTTTTTTGTTGTTTGCACACATATCTGGCCCCATTCACAGATCATTCCTACCTCTGTACTTTCGTTCATACTGTTCTCTACTACTCAGCATTTTCCCCCCTCCTCTCCCCTTTAACTTAGAACATTCTATTCAAAGTCCAAATCAGATTCTACCTCAGTATGGAACTTTCTCCAACTAGTTTTGTCCATGTTGATCTCTTCTTTCTCTGAATTCTCATATTGTTTATTATTTGTACCACACAACCGAGGACTTTAACAATCACTTGACTATATCTCCTTTCTTGTACTGCTTTCTTTTTTTGTATGTGCAAGTCTTTTCTCTTCAATGACAATAATGATAATAGTCAGCATCTATATAGTGCTTTAAGGTTTACAAAGCCCTGTACAAATATTATCTCATTAGACTGTCATAATAACCCTGGGAAGTAGGTGCTATTATTATCCTTATTTTACTGATAAGGAAACTGAGACAAACAAGTTAAGTGACTTGCTCTAAGTTTCATAGCTAGTAAGTGTCTGAAGCTGAATTTGAACTAAGAGTTTCCTGACTCCAGGTCTAGCACTCTATCCATTGTGATACATAGTCGCCTTGATGCTACGCTAGTGCAAGGATTATTTTCTGTTTCTTGGGTTATGCCTCTCCTTCTCCAAAAATATAAGCTTAGTAGAAATAAATGTTTGTAGAACAGAATTAGCTTTTATGAGGGTTTTGAAACAATTGGAAAATCTTGGGGGAGAAAATAAATCTATAAAATTTCTCATATAAATAAATGCCTAACCATCTCCCCTCCTTCCTCCAGCCACTGTCCTATTGACATAGCATCAGAGCCTCATAGACTGTTTTTAGGTTGTTTTTCTATTTGGCAGGTAAACTTACCCGACCAGTCCTTCACTAGAAACTGAATTAAGCCACAGAGGCTTCCTTGTTTTCTGTCCCTTTTTGATTCTGACCAGACTTTATTTAAATCTTACAACAGCTAATATGGAGAGATGATAATATTGCTATGCATTTTCAATGTAATTCACCCCCCAAACCCTTCCTTTCACACCCTGGCTATAAGCCCCTGCTCTCCCTTTCTTTCCTTCTTCCCACTTCCTAACCTTTATAACTTTCTCCCTCCCCCTTCTTTTTCCCCTTTCAAATTTCAATTCCCTCGACTCATTCTATTTTACCCCACTTTGCAGTCTTACAATTAGAAATATTAGAAGGGGGAGAAAAGAGGGAACAAAATGTCCAAATCATTTTTGCTCACAGATTCTTTGGCTTGATTTGGTTCTGTTGACTGAAAACCTTACAGAGTTTTCCTTCATCACAGAATCATAAGTGGGAAGGACTTTAGATCTTCAAAAGGAAAAGAGAAATCTTTTCCCCAATGGTTCTTAAATTCCAGTAATTGATAAGTTCTCCTGTTTTAGTTTGTGTGGTTTCCAGAGTTTCAAGTGAAAAGTAAATGTTTTAGGAAGTAGTCCAAAAATGAAGTATTGGGTTAAATTTATTTTATTAACTTTTGTATGATTTTCCCCAAAACTGCTGCTTGCTGTATTTCTTTTCCTTCTTGTTCACTTAGAAAAACATTCTCTGTTTATGGATTTCCTTTTTTAATATTTCTAGTTAGAAGTCCCTGTTATTCCTTCAAACTTATTTGATTATGGACTCTAATCACTACAGAATTTTTGGACGCAATATTTAGATCTACTTATTTGTAAATTGCATATATATATACTAAAATTATGCATGTAGTAAAGGTTACTGAAAATAGACATAAAAAAAGATGAGATGAAAATGAGATAACATTTGACTCTAGAGTTAATAGGGAGCTGCAGGAGATTATAGACTAAGGAAGTGATGTGTTCAGACCTGTGCTTTAGGAAAATCACTTTGGCCCCTGTGAGAAGGGTGGGTAGGAAAGAGGCAGGAGGAGGCAGGGAAAACAATGAGGAGGCTATTGTAGTATTTCAGATCAGAAGTGATAAAGGCCTAGACTATGGTGGTAGTGTTGTGAGAGAAGGGGATGGAAGAGATGGATGACGAGGGAGGAATAAAAATTTGACAACTGATTGTAGATTTGCTGTGAGGGAAAATTAGAAGTCAAGGATAATATCAAGGTTGCAAGTCTTAGTAACTGGAATGATATTAGTTCCCTCAAAAGAAATGAAGACTTTGGAAAAGGTTTGGATTTGGAGAAAAAGATAACGAATTCTGTTTCGGATATGTTGAATTTAATATACTTTTGGGTTATCAAGTTTGAAATAATTAATAGGTATTGATATTGTGAGAGTGGATTTCAGGAGAAGTATTAGGGCTGGATATATAGAACTGAGAGTCATCTGCATAGAGATGTCATCTGCATAATTAAATCCACGAGAGTCAATGAGTTCATCAAGAAAAAGTATGTATATATAGAAGAATGTCCAGGACAAAGCCTTGAGGAATACCCACAGTAAGAGGATAGAATATGGATGACAATTCAGAAAAGAAAATTTAGAAATGATTAAACAAGTAGGGGACCCAGGAGAGAATGTATCATGAGAATCCAGAAAGGCAAGATTATGCAGGAGGAGTGCATGATCAACAGTATTGAATGTAGCAGATTATTCAAGAAGAATAAGAATTGAGAAAAGATCATCAGATTTGGCAATTAAGAAATCACTGGTGTTGTGAGAACAATACTCTAGCTAACAATACTATATAATTATATAAATTACATTTATATAATTTATATTTTAAATTCATGTATTTCTATAGAAATTTATACTTATAATTTAATATCTATACATTCATATATTGTTATATTTATACTTATTTATATAATTAATTTATTATACGTATGAAAAATATAACAATATTCCCACTCAGGCTAGGCTAGTTTTTCCTTAAAAAAACATTGAAACTGTCCTGGAGATTTCATTTGCCTAGGGTGCTAAAGTTTCAGGCCACTGACATGTCTTCCTGGTGCCTTAGGGATAAAAGTCAGGTCATAAATAGTCAGTCACCCAGTTCTTCTTTCAGATGTCTGACCAGTAGAATAACCACACAGGTGCAGGGAAGGTACCCTCAACTGAATCAAGACTGTATCCTTGCCGAATATCCTTTCCCTAATCTGAATGTCCTCCCCTTTCTATGGCTAAGTAAACTTCCTTTTCTTAACTGCAAGATGTTCCACAAGTGTCTCATCTCATCCCAATCTCAAAATGAAGTAGCAGGGTATCCTGGCCTGGGTTACTGAAATTGGTAACTTTGAAGAAAACCATTTCAGTCAAGTGAGGAGTCAAGGATAAAAAGACATTATGAACTTGGGAAACTTGGAAGGGTGGTGAAACCCTCAAGAGAAAGAGAGCAGTTCAGAAGAGAGATGGATTTGGTGAGAAAGATAATTTAATCACAACCTGCCTGCTCATCCTATGCTACTCATTCTTTCCCAGTGAAAGAATGACAAAGAAAAGAAAGTATGTGAGATATGAGTATCTTTCTTTACAAAAGAAAAACAAAGTATGTGTTTGGGAGTGGAGAAGAGGCCCTATCCACTAGCTGGCCCCTTCCACAGAGCACAGAATCTAACAACCGAGGGGCCCCTGTGCCTTTGTTGTTGTGGGCATAAGGTCAAGGTAATGAAGGCAGGAGGTGAGGGGGGAGAGGGAATGGGTTACGTGTATACGGATTGGGGTGAGGATTTTACTTGCCGAGCTGCTACAGTGTGCCTGGGTCAAGTTAGGTAATTACAGTCCTTAGGGGCCCATGTTCAGGGTTCCAAGGGAGGCCAATGGCAGGGAAAGGAGTGAAATGAGAAAGAATCAAAGAGAGTGATATAGCTTTTCTGGAGCCAAGCCCAAGTTCAGCTACACGGAGAGGAGAGTGGGATGCAACCCATTTTCCCTTTCTCTAAATGTTTGACCATATAATTCTTGGAGTTATTCCAGAATTCACCAGAGGCTCCAGTTCCCATTTTCAAGACCACTACTCTAAACAAAGATACCTTCTCATTCAGCTAATCTAACCTTCTCAAGTCACCATTTGGAATTCATTCATTCATTCAACAACTATTTACTAAGCATAAGTAACAATGTGTTAAACACTAGGTTGATTACAACAGAAGGATGACACAACTTGGAGAGAAGAGACCTACATGAGTGAGAGATTTACCTAACAATACAAAGCATTACATAACTGAGTACCAATAAGATGAATATAATTTAGTTTATTTCTATTAAACATTTTAGCATTTACTAAGAGCCAACGATATTCATGACATGGTACCAGCCCTCTGAATTGTTACATCAACATGGAATTCAGTGGTCATTAGAGTTTTCATGAAGGAAATCACACCTAAATTAAGTTTTGAAGGATGGATAAGAGCTGCATAGGCAAAAAAGGGGGAAGTATTTCAGTTGAGGTTGGAGCAAAATAGCAGCGAAGACATAGAAGAAGGATGGGAAAGGGAAGAAGGGACGGGGTCAGCCCAGAGTGCCCATTTTATGTTGTGGAGCAGAAGGAGTTAAATACTGGAAAATCAAGTGGCATTGGAATGTAGAGAGTTTTGAGTATTACCATGAGAAGTCTGGACTTTTGTAAGTAATAAAAGTGCATGAGCAAGAGAATGATATGATGAAAGCAATGTTTTAGAAAGATTCATCTGGCAATGGCATATAGGATAGATGGGGTGGGGAGAGGAATTAGGGGTATTGAGAGGCAAGGTCATAATTCAGGAGGCAATTGCAATACACTGGGTATGAGCAAATGAAGTACTTGGCTAGTAATGCCAATAGGAACTTATATATATTGACTGATTTATAAATTTTACCTATACTAATACATTATTTACATTATATATAAAACTTGTGCAAAAATATAGATTAAAAAAAGGAAGAGATAAAGATGAAATATTTGATCCTAGAGAAAATAGGGAGCCATTAGAGTTTACTGAATAAGGGGAATCAGACCTGAGCGTTCGGGAAATCACTGTGGCAACAATTAAGGGACTATTGTGATGGTCCAGGCAAGAAGCGATGGTGGCCTGAACTAGGTTGTAGTTATGTGACTAGAGAAAAGGGGTTCAGATGGGAGACATGTGAAGGTAGAACTGACAAGATTTATCAACATGTTGGATATATGAGGTGAGAGTCATTAGTCAATGACACTGAAGTTTGGAACATGGGTGATCAAAAGAATGATGGCACCCTCAATAGTAGTAGGGAATTTTCAACTAATTCCAATATTAATTAAATTACTTGGAATAACAGGCAAAGAAGCAGTCCTACCAAATTCCTTTTATGAAACAAATATGGTGCTGACACCTAAACAAAGAAGAATAAAAACAGAGAGAGAAAATTAGGCGCCTAGTTCACTACTGAATGTGGATTGTAAAATCCTAAATAAAATACTAGCTAGGAAACTACAACAATATCACCAAAATTACACATTCTGACATTCACTTGGTTTAACATAAGGAAAACTAATAATATAATTGATTATATCAATAACAAAAATTATGTGATTATATTAATAGAAGCAGAAAAAGCTTATGACAAAATACAATACTCATTCCTATTAAAAACATTTGAAAGCACAGATATAAATGGATTTTTCCTAAAATGATCAGCAAGCATTATTTCTAATGGGGATAAGCTAGAAGCCTTCCCAATAATATCAGGAGAGAAGAAAGGATGGCTGTTGTCTTCAATATTACTCAATATTGTATTAGGAGTGGTAGTTTTATAGCAATAAGAAAGAGAAACTGCTAATTAGAATAACCAATGAGGAAATAAAACTACCACTCTTTGCAGATGATATGATGGTACACTTAGAGAATCCTAAAGAATCAACTAAAACCTGATTTTAATCATGAACAACTTTAGCAAAGTGGCAGGATATCAAACAAACCCACATAAATCATCAGCATTTCTACATATCACCAACAAAACCCTACAAGAAGAGATAGTCAGAGATAACTCATTTAAGATAACCACAGACAGCATCAAATAACCTGGGAGTATACCTACCAAGACAAACCCAGGAACTACATGGACAAAATTATAAAATACTTTTTATACAAATAAAGTCAGATGTAAATAATTGTAGAAATATTAATTGTTCATGGGTGGGTAGAAGCAATACAATAAAAATTTCAGTTCTACATAAACTATTATACTTATATTCAATGCCATCCCAATTAAATTACCAAAAAATATTTTATTGAGCTAGAAAAAACAGTAATAAAATTCATTTGGAAGAACAAAAGATCAAGAATATTGAAAGAATTGATGAAAAAATATAAAAGAAATAGATTTAGCAGTACTATGTTTTAAACTACATTATCTGGTGCTGGTTAAGAAACAGAAAGGTGGATTAGTGGAAGGGTAGGGTAGACTACAATACATAGTAGCAAGTTATTATAATAAGCCTGTGTTTGACAAATGTGAAGATTTAAGCTTTTGGGATAAGCATACACTAGAATACACGCTTAGAAAACTGGAAAGCAATCTGGCAGAAACTGGGTAAAGATCAAGATGTTATACCATTTACCAAGATAAGGTCAAAATGGATACATGATCTACATACAAAGGTGGATATCATAAGTAAGTTAGATGAGAACACATACACATACATACATATATATCATGTGAAAAATATGAAAAAATGCTCTGAATCATTATTGATTAGAGAAATGCAAATTTAAACAATTTTGTGATATTATCTTATACTTATCAGATTGACTAAAATCATAGAAAGGGGAAATGACAAATGTTGGAGGAGATGTGGAAAAATTAGGACACTAATACACTATTGGTGCAACTGTGAACTGATCCAACTTTGGAGTGCAATCTGGAATTATGAGCAAAGAGTTATAAAACTGTGTATCCCCTTTGACCCAGTGATACCACTATCAGTTCTGTTTCCCAGGGTGATCAGGGAAAAAGGAAAAGAACCTATATGTTCTAAAATATTTATAACAGCTGTTTTGGTGGTAATAAATAACTGGAAATTGAGGGGATGCCCATCAATTGAGGAACGGCTAAACAGGCTGTGGTATGTGATTGTGAAGGGATACTACTGTGTTGTAAAAAATGATGAGCAGATTGATTTTAGGAAAACATGAAAAGACTTGCATGAAATAACGAAGAGTGAAATGAGCAGAGCCAAAAGAACATTGTATACAGTAATAGCAATATTGTTTTAGGAATAACTATGAATGACTAAGTTATTCTAAATATTATAAATACCCCAATCAACCACAAAAAGCCTATGAAGAAAAATGCTATCCACATCCAGAGAAATAACTGATAATTAAATATGCATATTCTGGTTTTATATGTATATATGAATATATATGTATATATCTGTATTTTTGAGTCAAATACTGGTCTTCTCAAGTGCAGAGGGAGACAGATTGGAACTTAAGTGACAGGGTTGTCAAAAAAAAAACAAACAAACTCATTGAAGCATTTTTTGTAAAGGTATCAAGAAAATTTTATTTAAAATGGAGTTCAGAGGCAGGAAGGTCTTTTACATTCCTTCCCCTGAAGGAATGGGTAGCTTTCAGCATGGCCACCAGAAGGACTACAACCAGGTTAGGATGAGGCAGGACCCTTATAGAATTCCAAACTTTGGATTTCCTGTGATATTGTCCCCTGGCCATGCGACTTATGTTCTCCTCTGACAGGCTTTCCCTCAAAAAGCTTATTGAGTATGCGCAGTACTTTTCTGACCTTCACCTCTCTGTATCAGGTCACACCCCTACCCCTTCAAAGTGTGGAAATAAAACTTACTTCTTGTTTTCCCACAAACTCTCCCCTTTTCTCTTTACTAAAATTTTTGTTTCCACATCTAAATCCAATCAATACCTCTTTACTTTCGTCCCCTGTGAAGTCTTCCCTTCATCTATCTCCCCTTTATGTGAATATGAGAAGGGAGCAAAGTTGACCAATGCATTGACAATCATTGAAGCATTTTTAATGTACAAAAGAGAAAAGGAAAACCAAAAGGAAACACAAGCAGAACAGCTTGAAAGTTACAAGTTGAATTATTATATACTTAAAGGAAAAGCAAGCTGAAGATAACAGAGACTCATAGTTTCATGTTTTTCTTTTCTACTTTGTATGTGGAAATGCTCATTTTATTTGGTGTTAAGTTCAGAATTTAAAAAAAATTAAGAATGTATAAAAACAATAAGAGGGAATTTTGGAAGAGGGGTGGATTTGAATGGAAAGATAATGTAATAAGATGGAACTACAATTTATCACATCCC
This sequence comes from Bettongia penicillata ogilbyi, assembly GCA_023548195.1. Classification (NCBI taxonomy): domain Eukaryota; kingdom Metazoa; phylum Chordata; class Mammalia; order Diprotodontia; family Potoroidae; genus Bettongia; species Bettongia penicillata. Next base: position 4,071,115 of record JAJHZJ010000092.1, read on the forward strand.
ATCCATGCCTGCTTATCCTGAACAACTCAGTCTATCTAACCCAAAATCAAAAGAGAAGAGGTGGGATCTAACTGACTGGTCACTGTCCTGGAGTATAAAGCCTGACCTTCAAGGGGCATCTGTCCTAGTCACAAGATGATATAGGGAACAAGAGCCAGGTATGCAAGTGGCCATGGAGAAGGTTATAACTGCCCTGAGAAGGTGACCCCTTAGTTCAAAGGAGGGCAGGTTGAGAGCTTGCACAGGGTTGGGAGAAAAGGGAGTGAAAGAATGTTTGAGGAATAAAGGCAGGTCTGGTTGTTTTATATAGGAAGGATGGATAGGATGTGACATCTTCCCACTCTCCTATTAGTTTATCTCACAAACCTTAGGATCAAGCCATAGTTCCCAAGAGGCCTCACTTTGGAGCCTCCTGCACAGTGCATAAAGAGCTGGCATTGGAATGAGAAAAACCTATGTTCAAGTCCTGCCTCTGATACAGACTGGCTATATAAACCATAGCGATCAATCAACCCACAAATATTTATTAAATATTAAATAATCAATTTATCGATAAAATTAATAACACAATAATAACAATTAATGTTAAATATTAATATTTGTGAAATGCCAGACACTCTTCTAAGTACTGAGGACAAAAGAAAAAGCAGAAAAAGTCTATGCCCTCATGGAGCGCAAATTTTTTTTAAGGTATCATTTCTTTTAAATGAAAAAAAAGAAACATCTCATCCCCCCATTACATGTAAAAACAATTTTAACAATCTTTTAAAAAAGTTTATATATATGTATATATATATACATATGTATGTATATATATATACATATACACACACTATACACACGCGTGCACACACACACACACACACACACAACTATAATTCTGCCTCCCTTTCCTCCTCCTTCCCTGAGACGGTAAGTACTCTGATATAGGTTATGCATATGCCCATGTAAAACATTTCAATGCTAGTCATTTTGTGCAAGAAAACTCAAAAAGAAAAAAAAAACAGAAAGGAAGGAAAGGAGAAAGACAGAAATAGCATGCTTCAGTCTATATTCAGACAACAGCAGTTCCTTCCCTGGAGGCAGATAGCATTTTTCATCACGAGTCCTTTGGGATTTTCTTGGATCATTGTATTGGTAAGAATAGCCCAGTCATTCACAGTTCTTCGTAATACAATGTTGCAATTACTATGTACAATGATATCTTGGTTCAGTTCATTTCATTTTGTATCAATTCATGTAAGTCTTTCCAGGATTTTCTGAAATCATCCAGCTTGTCATGTCTTACAGCACAATAACATTCCATTAAAATCATATACCATAACTTGTTCAGCCATTCCCCAATTGATGGGTTGCCCTTCAATTTCCAATTCTTAACCACACAAAAAGAGTTGCTATAAATATTTTTGTACAAATATGTCCCTTTACCTTTTTTTTTTTTGGATAGGAGCTTAAATTCTAATGGTGGAACAACATGTACGTGCAAGATGCATATAGAGTAGAAGGAATGTAACCTTAGAGGGAAAGGCATTGGCAGCTGAGGGGGGACAAATCCTTTAAGGTCTCAGTGCCGCCAGGCAATTCTCTAAGAATGTAGTGTGTGAAGATTAGGAAATACTGGTTAAAAGATCGGAAAAACACTATTTTTCCAAAATCTTAGTAAAGGAATCATTATCTTCTATACTCCTTTATTTCTAGGGGAAAGGGTAACTTTGGGGAGGAAATGGGGACAGCTCAGGAGATTCAGGATATAATTTTTTAAAAAAACTCCTTTCCTATATCCGGCTTTTAAATGATGACTCAGGTGAGAGTAAATATTTCCTGAAGTTGAGAAAGCAGAAACAATGGTCAGGATAAGAGGTGTGCCTTTACCAGGCAGGCCTAAAAAAGGCATGCATTTGCCACCAAACGCGTTCCCCATTTTCACACCCATCCCTCAAGCTACAATGCTGTCCTTCTGTATCATTCACCTTTCAAGATCACTCTGGCAGTTTACTCTAGCCTGATTTCAGCTATATAAAATTCTGGGGGAGGGAGAGTGGAACCCAGATCCTAACTGTGACCCTGGGAATCCGGCACATCTGAGAGCCTGTTTGTCTGTTTGCATGCTTGGGTCAGCAGTAAGTGAGAGAGCTGGGAGAGGAGAGTTCTATTTTTCTCTCCTAATGATGACTGATTGAACAACCTAAATTTGGAGGGCAGGAAGAGGAAGAAAAGCAAACAAGCCGGAGAAGGAAGAACCAGAGGAGGAAGAATCAGGATATTATGGTACCCTGGAATCAAGGGAAAAGAGAGTTTCAATGAGGAGGATTAGGCAATTGTATCAAATGCTGTGGAGGTGTGAAAAAGACTAAGGATTGAGAAAATACCTTTGATTTAGTAATCAGGGTCTTGGGGAGGACAATTTCTGTAGGATGCCTGAGATGGAAGGCCAAGTGGAAGGAGTAAATAGATTGACAAGAAGCGACTGCAGTGAGTGAGTACCGATTCCTTTTTGGAGGAAAGGAGCAGCTCTTCGGTAGTGAACGGAGGGAGCATGAGAGCAAATATCGTAAGGCGGTAGGAAGAGAAAGAAAAAGTCCAATCAGCTATTAAATTTTGTTGAATATACCTCCTCCACATCTTTCACATCTTTCCCTTTTTCACTTAAATCACCACCTACACCTGGGATATTACAATAGGCTTCTAATTTCACTCCCTGCAACCAATGTTTTCCCTTTCTAATCATTCCTTCTTGTATAAACATGTGACAGTCTAATGCACAGCAATCAACCAACCACTTATAAAAGACTTGTCAGGAGCTGTGCTAATAATCAGGTGCACACACAGTGTGCGAGGACCGTTTCTGATAGACTTAGCCCTTCACAGCAATGCAAGGACCTAAAAGATTCCCAAAGGACTCTTGAGGCAAAATGCCATGCACATCCAGAGAAAGAACTATGGAACTGGAATGCTGAATGAAGCAGAGTATTGTCTCTTGTGTTATGTTTTGTTTTGGTTTGGTCTTTCTCATGGTTTCTCCCATTTGTTTTAATTCTTCTATGCAACATGACTAATGTGAAAATGTGTTTAATAGGAATATATATGTAGAACCCATATAAGATTGCATACCATATCAGGGAGAAAGGGGGGAGGGGGGGAGAAAATTTAAGACTGATGGAAGTGATTGTTGAAAACTGAAAACAAGCTAATTAAAAAAGAATTAGCTGCATAATACAAGATGCATACAGAGTAGACAGGGAGATAACCTTAGAGGAAAAAATTCTAGCAGCTGGGGAGCAGCGCTAGGAAAGGCCTCCTGCAGAAGATGGCTTTTGAGGTGAATCTTGAAGGAAGCCACTAATCTGAAGAGTCCAAAATGAGGAGGCAAAGCATTGCAAACATGGGGAGAGTCAGTGCACAGTGAGGGAGATAGGAAATGGAGGACTGTATTTGAAGAACAAGTAGACCAGAATTGCTGGCATAGGTAAGATAGAAAGGGATCAGATAGTAAAGAGTTTTATATTTGATCCTAGAGGTAAATAGGAAGCCACTGGAGTTTAATGAATAAGGAGGTGACATTGTCTGAATATGCTTCAGGAAAATCTATGGCAGCTGAGGATGGTTTAGTTCAGAGAAAGACTTTTGGCAGGGAGAATAACTGGAAGGCCATTGCATTAGTTCCAATTGGAAGTGATAAGGGCCTGAATTAAGACATGAAAGGGAATATGAAAGATGTTGCCACAAGAAGACACTTATCCTTCAGCCATGACACTCGTTGCCCAAAAAGCTTCAAGTGGCACCCCACTACCTTCAGGACAAAATACAAACTCTGCTGATATTCAAAGACCTTCACAATCTGGCTCCAGCCTATCTTTCTAGGCTGGTCATATATTACTTCCCTCATCATGCACTATACTCCTGCCAAAAACCTACTTGATATGTGATATTCCAACTCCCATTTCTCAATCAATACACATATATTAAGTGCCTACTGTGTGCCAGGTGCTGTGCTAAGTGCTGACAATAAAAAAGAGACAAAAGATATTTCCTGTCCTCAAGTAGCTTACAATCTAACGGGGGGGATAACACGTAAGCAAATACATACAAAGCAAGCTACATATAAGATAAATGGAAGACAATTAAGAGAGGGAAGGCACTAGAATTAAGAGCAATTGGGCAAGGTTTCAAGTAAAAAAAGATGGAATTTTAGTTGAGACTTTAAGGAAGCCAGGGAATTTCTCCATGCCTGGAATGCTCTCCCTCCTCACTTCTACCTTTTGGAATCTCTTGGTCGCTTTGGGGCTCAGAGCAAGTGTCATCTCTTTCAAAAAATCTCTTCCAATTCTTCCAGTGGTTAGTGTCCCATCCTAATCACTATTTATTTATCTTGCAGCATTTTCCCTTCCCCCCTTTCACTACCCACCAGACAATAAAACAAAATTTCTTTGAGGGCATAGACTGTATTTCTATTATATTTGTAGCCCCTCTGACCAGCACTATGCCTGGTACATTGTATGTACTTAAGGGGATGCTTGTTATCCCTTCTCCACAGGTGAACTCCAAGTATATCTGATCCCTGGGCAAAGGTAAAGTAAAGAACTTGCATCTTAACAGGCTGCTCACCTTGGAGGAGTGAGATTTTTTAGATTTTGCTAAAAGCAGTGGGTAGCCAGTCACCAACTGTAATGCCATATCTTTTTGTTATTTTATTCCATTCAATAAATGCAATTCTAATCCATAATGTGAATGTATAGCTCTTTTGAATTATGTGAAGCTGGGAAAGGAATAAGAATCTCAATGAGATGGGGGCCAAGCCATTTTAATGAAGTTATCTTTATATTTTTAACCCTGGAGTAAACATTACAAGATAGAACATGGGCTAATTTGAATGTAGCAAAGAAAGACTTGCAGTCACAGGAAATCCTGACTGGTCTCTTCCCACAAAGTAGAGAAGATGGACAGGAGAAGTCCACCTAGGACCCCCAGGGACCCAAATGGGGTCTTGACTCATAAATTCAAGAAGACCTGAGTGCAGGAACAGTTCAAACTGAGATTCTCACTTGAGAATTTATGTAGCAATTATATTCCAAGTAGCTACCCACTTGCCTTTTCATGTCTAGTGCTAGTATAGGACAGGGAGAATTTCTCCACCTTACAATGAGGACAGCTAAAATCTCCCTCACTCTCCTCTCTTGTATTCCTAGTTTTCTCTATAAAACCAAGGAAAACAAGTATAATCCATTGCCCACATGATTCAAATATTTGAAAAGTCATTATGTGTTCCTTGGTCTTCTTTTCTCTGGGATAAACATCCTTAAATCCTTCAAATGATCTTCTTTTGATATGATTTCAAGTCACCTAAAGATCCCGATAACTTACTGGACATGCTCCAGGCTAAAACTGAATACAGTGTTGAAGACATGGTCTGGCCAGCCCCCTCCTCTTATTTTTGTATAGTTCTAATCCTCTTTTCCGGAATATGTAGACAGGGATATGCTGGAGTCATTATTTTAAATTTCATTTTTATTTTTAAATTTTATTTTTTGGGGGTGGAGCCAAGATGGTGGAGTAGAAAGACACAGATAGGAGGCTCTCCCCACACAGCCCATAAAATACCTGTAGAGAGGGACTCTCAACAAATTGTGGAGCAGCAGAAGTGGAGAACAACAGAGTGGAGGAGATTTCCAGCCCAGGGTGACTTGAAAGGTCCACGGGAAATATCTGTTGCATCGGATGCAGAACAGAGCCCAGCCCAGCCTTGGCCACCATGTATGGCTCAAGAACAGCCAGAATCTCAAGAACAGCTCAAGAATCTCCAGTTGAGGAATCCCCAGTCCCAGCAGCATCGGGTTCACAGATTCCCTCAACCCACAGGTGCCAAAGGTCAGTGACAGGGTTATTTCAGTTGACTGGGAAGGGAGAAGGGCCTTCTCATAGCTCCAGCAGCAGGCAGCCACCTCAGAGGCTACATCAGCAGGCACAGCAGCTGCATCCATTGTTGGAGCGTAAAAACCCTGGGGGCACTGAGGAGCTGATTCTGCCTTGGTCCTGTGTGGAGGCCCTGGGGGAGCTGGTCTTTGTCTCACACTGAATGGCAGCCCTGCCCATCCAGCTTATCTGAAAATCAGCCCCTAGTGCTGACTTTATAGGAACTGGAGGCCAGGTGGCTGTGGAGAGGTAACTGCTAAGATTCTGAACACAAAAATCCTTCACTGTGCCCAGAAAAGTACACGATGGATTGTGCCACCTTGGAGGAACTGAGATCTTACAGATTCCCAGAGTATACCCTACTCTTGACAAAGGACCCAAAAGTCAAGTAACTGGTTGGGAAAATGCCCAAAAAAGGGGAAAAAAAAATAAGACTATAGAAGGTTACTTTCTTGGTGAACAGATATCTTCTCCCATCCTTTCAGATGAGGAAGAACAATGCTTACCATCAGGGAAAGACATAAAAGTCAAGGCTTCTGTATCCCAAACATCCAAAATAAATATTCAATGGTCTCAGGCCATGGAAGAACTCAAAAAGGATTTTGAAAATCGAGTAAGAGAGATGGAGGAAAAACTGGGAAGAGAAATGAGAGAGATGCAAGAAAAACATGAAAAGCATAAAGGAAACCCAAAAAAATGCTGAAGAAAATAACACCTTAAAGAATAGGCTAACTCAATTAGCAAAAGAGGTCCAAAAAGTCAATGAGGAAAAGAATGCTTTCAAAAGCAGAATTAGCCAAATGGAAAAGAAGGTTCAAAAGCTCACTGAAGAAAATAGTTCTCTCAAAATTAGAATGGAACAGATGGAGGCTAATGACTTTCTGAGAAACCAAGAAATCACCAAACAAAACCAAAAGAATGAAAAAATGGAAGAGAATGTGAAATATCTCATGGGAAAAACAACTGACCTGGAAAACATATCCAGGAGAGACAATTTAAAAATTATGGGACTACCTGAAAGCCATGATCAAAAAAAGAGCCTAGACATCATCTTGCATGAAATTATCAAGGAAAACTGCCCTGAGATTCTAGAACCAGAGGGCAAAAAAATATTGAAAGAATCCACTGATCACCTCCTGAAAGAGATCCAAAAAGAGAAACTCCTAGGAACATTGTGGCCAAATTCCAGTGTTCCCTGGTCAAGGAGGAAATATTGCAAGCAGCTAGAAAGAAACAATTCAAGTACTGTGGAAATACAATCAGGGTAACACAAGATCTAGCAGCTTCTACATTAAGGGATCAAAGGGCATGGAATAGGATATTCCAGAAGTCAAAGGAACCAGGACTCAAACCAAGAATCACCTACCCAGCAAAACTGAGTATAATACTTCAGGGGAAAATATGGTCTTTCAATGAAATAGAGGACTTTCAAGCATTCTTGATGAAAAGACCAGAGCTGAAAAGAAAATTTGACTTTCAAACACAAGAATGAGAAGAAGCACGAAAAAGTAAACAGCAAAGAGAAGTCATAAGGGACTTACTAAATTTGAACTACTTACATTCCTTCAGGGAAAGACAATATCTGTAACTCCTGAAACTTTTTTCAGTATCTGAGTAGTTGGTGGGATATCACACACACACACACACACACACACACACACACACACACACACACTCACACTCACACTCACACACATACACACAGAGACAGAGCACAGGGTGAATTGAATAGGATGGAATCATATCTTTAAAAAATGAAATTAAGTGGTGAGAGAGAAATATATTGGAAGGAGAAAGGGAGAAATGGAATGGGGCAAATTACCTCTCATAAAAAAGGCAAGTAAAAGACTTTTCAGTGGAGGGAAAAAAGGGTGAGAGAAAAAACATGAAGTTTACTCTCATTACATTTGACTCAAGGAAGGAATAAAATCCCCACTTATTTTGGTATGAAACCCTATCTTACAATACAGGAAAGTGGGAGAGAAGGGGATAAACAGGGTAGGGGGGATGATGGAAGGGAGGGCAGTGGGAGGAGGGAGCAATTTGAAGCCAACACTCTTGGGGAGGGTCAGGATCAAAAGAGAGAATAGAAGAAATGGGGGGCAAAATAGGGTGGAGGAAAATATAGTTAGTCTTACACAACATGACTATTATCGAAGTTATTTGCAAAACTACACAGATATGGCCTATATTGAATTGCCTGCCTTCCCAAAGAGAATGGGTGGGGAGGGAGGGATGAAGAGAAGTTGGAACTCAAAGTTTTAGGACAACTGTTGAGTATTGTTCTTGCAACTAGACAATAAGAAATACAGGTAATGGGGTATAGAAATTTATCTTGCACTACAGGACAAAAGAGAAGATGGGGATAAGGGAAGGGAGGGATGTTAGAAGGGAGGACAGATTGGTGATAGGGGTAATTAGAATGCTCAATGTTTTGAGGTGGGGGAGGGGAGAAATGGGGAGAAAATTTGGAACCCAAAATTTTGTGGAAATGAATGTTAAAAACTTAAATAAATTTAAATACAAAAAAATTTATTTTAAATTTTTAAATTTATTTTTAAATTTTATTTTATATTTAAATTTTGCATTTCATAATGTTCTCTGTCTCTTGTCTGGTCATAAATTCTTCCATTCTCCATAAATGTGACAGGTAAACTATTCCTGGCTGTCCCAAATTGCTTATAGTAACAACCTTTATATCTAAATCATGAACCCATTTTGACTTTATTTTGATATATGGTGTAAGATACTGGTCTATGACTAGTTTCTGTCATACTACAGTTTTCTCATCAGTTTTTGTCTAATAGCAGGTTCTTATGCCAGAAGCTAGAGGCTTTGGGTTTATCAAACAGTAGATTACTAGAGTCATTGACTACTGTGTCTTGTGTACCTAACCTATTACACTGACCCACCACTCCATTTCTTAGTCAGTACAAAATATCAGTTTTGATGATTGCTGCTTTATAATGGAATTTAAGATCTGTTATGGCTAGGCTACCTTCTCCAGCATTTCTGAATCTTTTGTTCTTTCAGATAAATTTTGTTATTATTTTTCTAGCTCTATGAAATAATTTTTGGTAGTTTGATTGACATGGCACTAAATAAGTAAATTAATATAGGTAAAGTTGGCATTTTTATTACATTCAGCTTTAAATTTTGAGGGTGAACATTTATACCACAGAAATAAAAATCTGGGCTTGGTTTATTGTTTTGTGGATTTTCTAGACTTAGTAAAATGTTTGGAAAAAAGCAGATTAAATTTATGTCATTTATTTATTAAATGATGTGGTTGCTAAAAATATGTCATGTCTGTTGATAAACATTTACCAGAATACTGCTATATGTAGGCACTTTTTTTTATACCTGTCACCCTGTCCAACCTCCTTTCCTTTCATTGTGAGATCTTTGAGGGCAGGAAGCTGGGTCTCATTTTTTTTTTTTTGAGCTGCACACAGACATATACAGTGAAGGTTTTTAAAAGGATAATTACTAGTTAGAATATAGCCTTCTCAGCTATGTGACTAAACATTAGGCCTTAGTTTCTCCATCTTGCCAATGAGGGGTCTGGACTCAATGATCTTCAAGGCTTCTTCCAGTTCTAACATTCTATAATTCTGATTTGGCGTAAATCACAGAGCCAGATTAAAGACTGAGAGAGTCAGATAGGGTCAGGCATCCTGACTGTCATTCACAGGCATCATCTTCATAAAACTAAGCCACAACTAGATGACATTTTCATAATTTGGTTTTTAAAAACACTGAGTCTCTTTGTAAACTCTGAAAAAAAAAAGGGATTTATTAAGTCTTTTGGGGAATCTCTAATCTTTCCTATATAAACTAGAGCCTCAAGGAATGCATTAAATCACATATTACTCATAGTGTCTAAGAGATAATGAGGTTACAAAGACTGAACTTTTTTTCTTATCCCATGGGTTAATCATCTGGGAGTTTGGGCATGTTAATATCAATGGTAGAGGCCCTATACTAGTATAGAAATAGTTATTAGATCTGACTTCCCAAGACTTTTCAACAGTATGGGGAATTTTAAAGACTGAAAACAATCCAAAGAAGTGAACTCTCCCCTTCTTTATTTTTACACTTAATAGTATTTTATTTTTTTCAATGACATATAAAGATAGTTTTCAACATTCATTTTTGTAAGATTTTGAGTTCCAAATTTTTCTCCTTCCCTACCACCTCCAAGATAGCAAGCAATCTGATATACATTATACATGTACAATCACATTAAATATATCTCCACGTTAGTCATGTTGTGAAAGAAGAATCAGAACAAAAGGGAATAACCACAAGAAAGAAAAAGTAAAAGCAAAATGAAAATAGTCTGCTTCGATCTGCATTCAGACTCCATTGTTTTTTCTCTGGATGTGGACAGCATTTTCCATCATGGAGACCTCCCCCTTCTTTCTGCAAAGCTGTAACTGTCAGGGGTCTATCCCCTCTCCATCCCCACCCCCCACAACGTCCTTTCCTTCAAACTTTGCATAGTGAAGAGTGAATCAAAAGACTCATGTAGTGAAAAGACAACTGGCTCCGCCACTTGATATTTTGATGACCTCAGGCAAGATATTTCATCTCTCTTGTCTTCTATTTCTTCATCTGCAAAATGAAGGTCTTGGACTACATTACAGAATTTTAACCTGGGTTCTGTTAACTTGCTTTTAAAAAATATATAACCTGATGACTGTATTTCAATATAATTGCCTTGCTTCATAAACCTATATGTTTTATTTTATGGATTTAAAAAGCATTATTCTGAGGAGCCCATAGCTTTTACCAGACTGCTAAAGGAAGTCCCTCATACAGAAAAAGGTTAAGAATCTCAATTTAATTGATCTTTAAGGTCCCCTTTAGCTCTAAAGCATTTGATTACTAGCCCTGTATAGGTAGGCCACTGTTTTTGACCTGAGAATAGCAGCAGCATCTGCAGAAGCCTGGATTAAGGAACAACTAGGTTCTCACTTCTGAAAGCCTGTCTGGAAAGTGTTGTTCTATTACTTGCAACCCTATGATGGCACCAGAAATCTGTGCACTAGGATTTTTCCACTCAAATCATATTATCAGATAGAGATCTAACTTTACAAAGTATATAAGGCAAAGTTTACAAGTTTACAAAGGCAAGCTTTACAAAGTACATGAATCACTAATATTAGGAGCTATGTCCTGGGTGGCAACAAAAGAAGTTCAGTCTTTCAAGTTCGTATGGAACACCACATTATGGGTCACCCAAAGGGTCTTGGAGAGACATTAAGCAGGTATAAATAAGATATCATCAAAAAGATGTATGACTGCAAAGAGAGGAAGTCTGGTCAGCTACTGAGAATGAACTATGCCAAATGAACAGCTGCCTGAAATCCACCTCTGAGTCCTTTATGTGGGTCCCAATGTAGTATACCCACATAAGGTTCACAGATTTATTTATTTCTCTCTCTCATATATGAGGTTCACAGATTTATATGTGGGTATAATACATTGGTAATATACATCATACATTTTGTCTCTCTCCATATATATGGAGAGAGAGAAAATGTATGATTCCCAGATGCCTTCAGGTCCCAGCTTAAGTGACCCCTTATACACTATACCTATTCTTATCCTCCCCAATCACTAATGGCCTCCTCCCAGGGAAATTATTTTGTATTGATGTTATATGTCTTTTGCATTTACTTATAAGTATATATCTTATTTCCCTGTAACTGTCCAAGTCATGATTCTTTGTCTCTGAACTTAATTCAGAAATTTAGCTGGCCTGTAATGAGCAGTTTAGAAGTTCATTTCTCCTGCTAATCACTGTTCTGTTCTTGCCTCAAGGAAATCTTTTATACTGAAGGGATGCAGGTAGACACCAGGGATTGTGTTCTAGTATCTTTACACTACCAAACTATCCTTCAAGGATGTCTGCTATGTTATCCAACCAGTCTGGTCCATTATCTCTAACCTTATAGGTGAACTCAAACCTCTTACTCATAGGAGGGAAGGAGGATGCTGTTGCTAATGCCTCATTTCCAGTTTCCAACCAATCATATTGTCCCCCATACCTCAGTTCTGTAACCAATCATGTTGATTACTAATTATGACTGGTTACCAATCATATTGATTTTGCCATTCATGATGTCAAGCTCTTTTAACCAATCATAACTTGTTCCCCAATTATGAAGTCCTGTTCTTTGTTCTGCACTTTCCTAAAAACTATAAAAAGGGTAGCCATTCCTCGCCTTAGAGTCTTAATTTTGCTGAGGAAGCTGAGATCCTATTTGTTTGCAAATTCACTTTACTAATACATTGATTGTGCTTGGAACATTATGTCTCAGTTTATCTTATTTTGACTGTAACAGTTCCTTTAAGGTACAGACTATTTTCCATTTTTTTCTTTGTATCTCTGTAGCCTACTTTATTGAAAAAATGACTAGAAAATACTTCATTCTGCGACATTACCAATGAGTTGATGTCCAGGCTTTGTTTGAAAACTGCCAGTGAGGAAGGAACTCATCACCCTCTCAGGCAGTCTATTTAACTTTCAGATGGTTCTAAATAGGGTTGAGAATGAACTGGGCCAAAGTAAAATAATTCAGTGTCTTGGCTTATACAATAAATCTTTTAATGTTTTACATTTTAAAATAAACTTTTAAAATGTAATGCATTCTCCATTCGCTTCAATTACTTGTTATACATTGAGGTGGCATTGAATCTTCATAAATTTGACATGTAGTCTTTAATTCTTCAATGGGAAACCAATATCTCAATGGATATTCAGCAAACCTTTGATGAATACTCTATTTTTCCAACTCTAGCCTCTAGATTTGTCTTTATCTTTTTAAAAAATTCTTTTTGTTTCATTAAATATTTACCAATTACATGTAAAGAATTTTAACAATCATTTAAAAAATTTTTGAGTTCAAAATTTTCTCTCCCCCCTCCCCACTTTGAGAAAGTAATTTGATTTTGATTATACATGTGAGGTCATGTGAAACATATTTCCCATATTAGCCATGTTGCAAAAGAAAACCCAAACAAATTAAAACAATAAAAATAAAGTTAAAAAACTATGCTTCAGTCTGAATTCAGAGTTTATCAGTTCTCTCTCTGAAGCTAGATAGAATTTTTCATCGCATCTTTGGAATTGTCTCAGATCATAGTCTTGATTAGATTTTTCAATCATATTTAAATTTGGTGAGTTCTCAGGTCATGTAAGTATGTTCATCTCTACCTTTCGAATATGATGTATATCATGGTACAAAATCGTATTGCAGTATTCCAACCCTCTTTTGTAATTTATCTAATTCTGGAACAATTCTATTTCTCAGCATATCAATATATTTATCACAGCTCATCATTCCTTAACAGGGATAAGACTATTCCAAGCCCACTGGAAATAAAAAAAAATCCCTAAGAAGTTTTTGGGTGGATGCTTTGTGATGTGATGAAGATGCTTTGCTCAACTCTAACCTGTAGAGATGTTTTCAAATCCCATCATCCAGTGCATTCCTCAGCTATCTATCCCTTGGTGGAGGGCAATTTTAAATTACAGTGGATGTCTTTATATATTCAGAGTTTATTACAGTGCCATCCACATAGTAATATATATATGTAAATGTATGTGTGTATGTATATAAAATATTGAAGTGTTTGTTGCCCTCAACCCACCTTTCCAGTCTTGTCTCTCACTACCCTCTTCTCTGTATACCTTCTGTTCCAGAAAATGAAGACTGCTTGCTGTTCCATACTCCCAATTCTCCAAGGGTGGTTGTGAAACTCAATGTATGCAAAGCACTTTGAAAACTTAATTTTTCTAGTATTCTCTCTTCTTGGAACGTCCATCTTTGTTGACATTGTACCCACCCAGCTCAAGGGCCACCTCATGGTCTCTAAGATCACAGAACTTAGAGACGGATCACTGTGGGTGCTCTTTAGTTGTTTCGTTGGGTCCAACTCTTTGTGACCCCATTTGGGGTTTTCTTTGTGTGGTTTGCCATTTCCTTCTCCAGGCCATTTTACAGATGAGGAAACTGAAGCCCCCAGGGTTAAGTGACTTGCCCAGGTTCACACAGCCAGTAAGTGTCTGAGGCCAGATTTGAAGATGAGTCTTCTGGACTTCAAGTCCAGCATTCCATCAATTTTGCCGCCTAGCTAGAAGGAACCATAAATTATTTGGTCTAACCCCCTCATTTTACAGATGAAAAGCAAACCTATACAAGTTCAAGCTTTAAAATCTTATGGTCTTGAGGCAACCTCATTAGCATTACAGTATGTGTATACTGATCACATTTATACCTGAGTAAGAGCAACAGCATTTGGAAGTCTTGGTTAGGGAATATCTGTGTTCTAATTTATGCAACCTGTAAGATCCATATCCTGTTCTGTCAATGGCAAGCCTATGCTAGCACAAGAAATCAGTGAAGAAGGAGTTTACCACTCATATGACGTTATCAGACTGAGTTCAACCTTGAATCAGTGACCTTTGGAACTAAATTCTGAGTAAATCATCTGTGGAAACTGGGATGGGATTAAATAGTAAAACTGGTATTCAAACTTAGGTCCCCTGACTCTGTTTCCAGGACACTACCACCTCCCTAGAAAGTCTTTTCTAATAACTCCAGCAAGAAAAGAGCTTCGCGATAGCAACCTGAACCATTCTTCTGATGTCCCAAGTCTTAGCATGGTACCTTTCATGTAGGAAATACTTAATAAATGTTTATTGACTTTTGATCTCTACTCTTTCAATGACATTGTATCACCTGAAGCCTGGTTTTGCTGGAACATGAAGGCAATGTTTCTTTTTGTAGGCAAATGTTTATTGAGCAACTGGCTAACTAACCTTTAAAACATTACATTATAATATGTGTTTAATATGCCTATGTGTCTTACTTTCCCTACTAGGTAGGCTATGTAATCTTTTTATCATACATAGTATATACTAATTGGGTAATAAATGTTTGGAAATCTCAGTTGACCGAGAGTTGACTCATAGTCTAGTCAGAACTTTGCTTCTGACTCCTTAGGTAACACTGAACTTCAATTTTCTTATTTAAAAAGAGGGGATGAGATAAGAAAATGATATTCATTCATACTCTATGAACAAATGAAATGCTGATACTAGTTCAGCAATTTGAGTCTGACTATATGTGTGGGGTCCTCCCTTTTCCAAGTGACAAGAGATCAATTTACCAAAGTTTTCAGGATATTGAACAATTCTCTGATTTGGGAGGATTAATGCAGATTGCAAAGGCTTTCACTTACCTTTGAAGTAATGAGAGTGGGGGAAAAAAATAATTTCAACATGATTTAGAAATAGTGAAATAGCCACCTTACCTAATCTGCTAAAAGGGCTGTCAGACCCTAAAGTATGGCAGACCACCCTAAAGCTGAACTTAAACTGGGCCTAGACATGAAACTTGGGCCAAGTAACAAGACTAATAGATGCCTAAGACTGCTTCTCTGTAACGTTATTACACTGAAGTCTCACTTTGGCCTTTCCAGAATCATGCTCTCTGACTAGGAGGGGACTTCAGTGGTCATTTAGTCCAATCTGTGCTCAGTAAGAATCCTCGTTTTATCATGTTTGATGGTTCTTGAACCTCTGCTTGAAGACCTCCAAGGACAGGGAACCTAGCACCTCTCCAGGCTCCTTTTCCCACTTATGGATAGCTTTAGTTGTCAGGAATTTTTTCAAGCTTAAATTTGTCCCTTTGCACCTTCTACTCATTTCTGTTGGTACTGCCCTCTGGGGTTAAACAGAACTAAGGCATCCTCCTTGACAGAACTACAAATACTTGAAGACAGATATCACTCCTTGACATACCCCACCCCACTCCCTGCCCAAGTCTTGTCTATTCTAGGCTAAACATTCCCAGTCCCATTAATTGATCCTCATATGACATAGATATATAGAGCCTTTCACTATCCTAGGTTGCCCTCCTCTGGATATAATCTGGCTTTCCAATGGTCTTTTCTATGCTATGGCATGCAAAACTGAACACAGTACTCCTTATGAAGACAAAATACTGTGGGTACTCTAGAAAATAGATTACCTTGTCCTTGGCTCCAGGGCATTGGGCCATGCAGTACAGTGAAAAAAAAATGCGACACTATCCTTCTGCTACTTTCAGTAATAAACTCTCTAAAAAAGATCTTCAGTGAAATTTGACTTTGTGAGTAGATGGGCCTCTAAGGCAAGATTTTTAAGTCTTGCATTGCTAAATAGTGACATCTACAGGACAATATAGAGAAATGCCCTGAATTCAGCTTTCAGCTAAAACAGAAAGAACTTAATGACAGTTCCACAGTCCGGGGAGAGAAAAATTATCAAGTCTGAACCCTATCTGCTTTTTTCCACTACTTTACAGTGAAAACTCCAGGGCACAAGAGTAAGGGGAAATGAAGTTACAAAGACTAGGCGGAACCATAGGCCCAATGTATTCAAGTGCCAACCAACCAACCAAGCAACTCAACTGCCCACATCCAAGTCGGTACTTACCTTGACTGAAGAGATGCGAGAGATTTGCTGAAGGTAGAACAGATATCTAATTCCAGCAGTCTGGGAATATCTGGATACCCACCAACCTGATCCCAGAGGACTTTGATAGGTATCTTTGGTTCTATTGGGAAACTGGAAGTGGACAAATCAGCTCTCCAAATGGCCTCTACCTTGTCCTCTGGTCTCCTAAAAAATTAGGGAGCTATATTAGGAAGCCATAAGCTCTTCTGGGTTGTACAACCAACCCAAATATCCCATGTCCAAGCCCCATTCTACTTTTCTTTTCATGAAGGGCAATCCACTAGCGCTTTCTCACTATCTCCACCATTCCTCCCTCCACTGTGATCATGTTTTGCTTATGGTTCTTCCACACACCCCCACCCCCACCCTGACTTAGGAAAAGGACACTGTGCTCATTTAGAGAAATCCAAGGAGCATTGGCTCCTGAGAGAACCATTAAGGCCACATTCATATGGTTTTTCTCAATTGTTACTCATTGGAGAATGAACAAACGTCCTCTCTGGAACTTTTTTTTAAACCTCTTTGGGGCATAAATAAAGTAGAGTAAATAATTCTTTCTTACCTCCAATTCCTGTTATTCCCCATATGTACCTACACAAAAGGGGGTTGGTTTTATAATATCTACTTTTGAATTTTTAAAAAAGGCTGACCTTTTCTGAAGGAGAATAAAGCTCTTAAAAAAAAACCCAGTGAAATAAAGCTACATATATTAAGGGAAATGTCCATAAATAACCTAAGTCAAATAGTTGACACAAACATTCTAGTGGACCAGACTACATTAAAAAGAAGGGAGAAACATCATGCCCCCATAATGTCACCCTGGATAATGTTCTAAGAGTTTATTTGTCACTTACTCAAGTTTATTGAATATTTCAAATTCTTTTTTCTTTTCCATTCTCTCTAGGGGTGGCCATTGGACAATATATTTGAAGCAGACAGCTTTCAAAGGATGGTCTGGCTCCTTTCTCTGGATGACCAAGGGTACAGGACAATTAAGTTTAATGTTATAATTCTTTTGGATCTAAAAGATGAAGACAGAGAAAAGAATCAATAAAGAAGGTCAGAAATCTTCAAGCAAAATTCAGCTGTGTACCAAGCCCTAGGTAAAAGTTTGCTTTTAATGTCTTTTCCCCTTTAGAGAATATCCTTTTTAAAAAAATACTTTTTCCAATTACATGTAAAAACAATCTGTAATATTTGTTTTGAAATTTGAGTAAGATATTCCTTCCCTCTCACCCTCCTCTTACCCTTCATCAAGAATACAAGCAATTTGTATAGGTTATACATGTGCAATCATGCAAAACATAATTCTATATTAGTCATGTTGTGAAAGAAAACACAGACCAAGATAAAAACAAAACAAGAAAAATAAAGTAAAAAAGTATGCTTCAATCTGCATTCAGATTCCACAAGTTCTTTCTCTGGTGGTAGATAGCATTTTTCATCATTGGAATTGTCTAGATTTTTGTATTGCAAAGAAAAGCTAAATTATTCACAGCTGATCGTTGTACAATATTGCTTTACTGTGTATAATGTTCTCTTCGTTCTACTCACTTCATTTTGCATCAGCTCATGCAAGTTTTTTCATGTTTTTCTCAAAGCATCCTGCTCATCATTTCTTATAGTACAATAGTATTCCATTACAGTCATATACCACAACTTGTTCAACCATTCCCCAGTGGGTGGGTATCTTCTCAATTTCCAGTTCTTTGCCATCACACAAAGAGTTGCTATAAATATTTTTATAAATATAGGTCCTTTTACTTTTTAAAAAATTTCTTTGGGATACAGATCTAGTAGTGATATTGCTGGATCAAAAGGTATGCACAGATTTATAGCCCTTTGGGCATAGCTCCAAATTGCTCTGCAGAATGGTTGGGTCAATTTATAATTCCACCAACAATGCATTAGTGTCTCAATTTTCCCACATCTCTTGCAACATTTGTGATTTTCCTTTTGTGTCATGTTTGCCGATCTGATAGATATGAGTTGGTATCTCACAGTTGTTTTAATCTGTATTTCTCTCATCAATAGTGATTTAGAGCATTTTTTCATATGACGATATAGCTTTGATTTTATTTTCTGAAAACTGACTACTCATATCCTCAGATCATTTATCAATTAGGAAAAACCTTTTATTCTTAAAAAATTTGACTGTTACCTATATTTTTGAGAAATGAGCCTTTATCAGAGAGACATGCTATAAAACAATTTCCCAAGTTTTCTGCTTCCCTTCTAATCATAGCTGTATTGGCTTTGCTTGAGCAAAACCCTTTTAATTTAATGTGATCAAAATTATCCATTTCACATCTAGTAAAGCTCTCTCTCTCGTTTGGTTAAAAATGCTTCCCTCATACATGGTCTCACAGGTAAACTATTTCATGCTCCTCTAATCTGCTTATGTTTAAATCATGTATCCATTTTGACCTAATTTTGGTATGCAGCGTGAGATATTGGTCTATACCTAGTTTTTGCTAATCTGATTTCCACTTTTCCCAGCAGTTTTTGTCAATTAATGAGTTCTTGTCCCCAAAACCTGGATCTTTGGGTTTATCAAACACTAGATTAATATGGTCACTTACTACTTTGTCTTTTATACCAAAGGTGTTGCACTGATACATCATTCCATTTCTTAACCAGTACCAAATAGTTTGATGATTACCACTTTGTAATACAATTTCAGATCCAATACAACTAGGCCATCTTCCCTCATTTTTTTCCATTAATTTTCTTCATATTCTTGTCCTTTTGTTTTTCCAGATGAAATTTGTTATTTTTTCTAGTTCTATAAAATATTTTTTGGTAGTTTGACTGGTATGGCACTGAATAAGTAATTTAGGCAGAATTGTCATTTTTATTATGTTGGTTTGACCTATCCATGAACAATGAATATTTTTCCATTTTTTTCAGATCTGACTCTCTTTGTATTAAAAGTATTTTGTCATTGTGTTCATATGGTTCCTGAGTTTGCCTTGGCAGATAGACTCTCAAGTATATTCTACAGTCTGTAGTTATTTTAATTGGAATTTCTCTACTTTGTTGATAACATACAGAAATGGTGATATATATGGTCTATTTTATATCCTGCAATTCTGCTAAAGTTATCAATTATTTCAACTATTTTTTATTTGATTCTTTAGAATTCTCTAAGAATATCATGATATCATCAACACAGTGTAATAGTTTTATTTCTTCATTGCCTATTCTAATTTCTTTAATTTCTTTTTCTTATCTTATTGCTATAGCTAGCAACATTGCTGAACAATATTGGTGATAACAGGCATCCTTGCTTCACTTCTGATCTTACTGGGAAGGCTTCTAGCTTATCTCCATTGTAAATAATGCTTGCCAATGGTTTTAGATAGATATTATTTATCATTTCAAGGAAAGCTCTATTTATTTCTATGCATTCTCATGTTTTTAATAGGAATGAGTGCTGTATTTTGTCAAAAACCAGTTCTGAATTCATGGTATAAATCCCAATTGGTAATAATGTATGATCTTTGTGATGTATGGCAGTAATCTTTTTGTTATTATTTTATTTAAATTTTTTGCATCGATATTCATTAGAGAAATTGGTCTATAGTTTTCTTTCTCTGTTTTGGCTCTTCTTGGTTTAGATATCAGTATTTGTGCCATAAAAGGAATTTGGTAGGACTCTTTCTTTGTCTATTTTTCCAAATAGTTGCTGTAACATTCGAATTACTTGTTCTTAAATGTTTGGTAGAATTCACTTCTGTATCTATCTAGCCCTAGGAATTTTTTGTTAGAGAGATAATTGATGGTTTGTTTAATTTCTTTTTCTAATATAGGATTACTTAAGTATTCTGTTTCCTCTCTGTTAATCATGGCAATTTATTTTTTGTAAATATTCATATATTTTACTTAAATTGTTAGATTTATTGACACATAATTTAGCAAAAGTAGCTCCTACTAATTGCTTTAACTTCCTCTTCATTGGTGGTGAATTTATCCTTTTCATTTTTGATAACAGTAATTTTTTTGGTTTTTTCTTTTTTTAAAATCATGTTTATCTATTTTTATCCTTATCTGTTTTATTTATTTTCCCCATAAAACCATCTTCTACTTTTACTTATTAGTTCAATGGTTTTCCTGCTTTCAATTTTATTAATCTGTGCTTTGATTTTCAGGATTTCTAATTTGGTGTTTGAGAGTTTTAAATTTGTTCTTTTTCTACTTTTTTTAGTTGCATGCCCAATTCATTGACCTGTTCTTTTTCTATTTTATTGATGTAAGCTTTTAGAGATATAAAAATTTCCCCATGTATTGCTTTGTCTGAACCATACATTTTGGTATGCTGTCTCATTGAAATTATTATTTCTATGATTCGTTCTTTGACCCAATTGTTCTTTAGGTTTAGATTATTTAATTTCCAATTAATTTTTAGCCTATGTTTCCACATCCCTTTATTAAATACAATTTTTATTGCATTATGATCTGAAAAGGATGTATTTAACATTATTATTCTGCTTTTATTTGTGAGGTTGTTATGCCCTAAAACACAATTTTTGTGTAGGTGCCATGTGCCACTAAGAAAAACGTATATTCCTTTCTGTCACCACTCAATTTTCTCCAAAGGTATATCCTATTTAACTTTTCTGAAATTTTATTCACCTCCTTAACTTCTTTTCTGTTTAGTTTTTTTTTTGTTAGATTTATCTAGTTCTAAAAAAAAACTTATCAAATTCGGAGAGGAAAATCAAGATCCCTCCACTTGTTTTATTGTCTATCTCTTCCTATAACTCATTTAACTTTTCTCTGAAGAATTCAGATTCTGTCACTTGATGTGTGTGTGTATGTATAATTGATATTACTTCATAATCTATAGTACCTTTTAGCAAAATGTAGTTTCTTTCCTTATCTCCTGCTAACTTTCCTCTTCACCCCAGGACTATGACCCAGAACTACATATGGGTAATGCAATAGACTCCTGCTTCCAGTGACAGCAAAGGGTCGTCTGTAGGATCCTTCTGACCAGTTGTCCACGGATGGTAACATTTGTGGGCTGAGAGCTTCAGAGTCTGCCACCATGAATTCAGTTACCCTTAAGGCTTTCTTCAAGGCTTACCAGGCTTCCTTTGGCATGACCTGTGCTGGACTTCACTCCACTCTCACCCCAGGGAATCAGACCTTTCCTGTTGACTTTCTAAGTTGTCTCGGGTTGGAAAATTGCTTCATCCTGTCCTTTTGTTGGTTCTGCCACTCCAGAATTTGTTTTGAGGAGTTATTCTAATGTTGTTTCTATTGTGGATACACTGGGAGCTGTAGTCACAACTCTACTCCCCTTCACTGTGACTACTCCAGAAAAATATAAATCCAGCTCTGACTTGGGTAGAGGCCTTCATTTGCCAGTCTTGTTTCACCTAAGGTTTCTTTTTGGATGCCATACCTACTGACTTCTCTTGCAACACGAGCTTTCTATCTTTCAGGTTTCTTTCCTGGGTTTCATGTTGCCATAAGTGGGCACACATTCCATGTATTAATGGTAAGTAGAATTATCTTCACAAAAGATTTTTTAAAATGCTTTGTGCATGTTCCCCACTCCTGACTTGAGCTTTTGATCTGCTGTGTCTGGCAGGCTCTTCTATCTCTCCCAAGGCGCTTAGGTGCACCTTTCTCTTGAGGCTTACTATATTGATGCCAGACTTACCTTAGTCCTAGAGCAACTCAGAATTCCTGAGTTCAAGCAATTCACCAACCTCAGTTTCCTCAACTTTCAGAAATTGTAAATGTGCAACACTACAACTAACAGAATAATGTTTTTAAAGGGATCAAATAAAATAATAGTGTTACAAAGGAAATCAATTAAAATGAAATACTATTATCCAAATTTTGTTTGTTTTTAAAGTTCATGACCCTAGGTTAAAAATTCTTAATGTAGGGAGCAAGTGGCATAACCAGGATGTGAATACAGGTCCTCTGACCCCAAATCTAGCTCTTTTTACTATATCACCCTTTCTTCCCTTGTATTGCTTTTCCGACTACCATGGGTTTCTCCATTGAATTATCCTATAAAGACCAGACACTCCTAATCAACAACTTCAAGCTACACCCCCAATTTTATCCCAGTTCCACAGGGCTTGTTGCTAAAATCTCTTCCTTCTTCCTCTCCATTTGAAAGTAACCATTTCAATATATCACTTATTCAGCATTTATCCTTCTAAGGTAATCAGTTGTCCTAAATACTAATGTGCTAATAAGAAGACTGAGAAGATTCCTAGAGTCTTCAAGTCTTTATCGATCAACCCATGACTTAAAAGTCTGAAGAACCCAGAGCCAATACGACCTCACACCCCTACATTCTGGCTATTCTCACACACAATAGAAAACTCCTAGCACTTTATCATTTTGGAGTTTGTTGTTATCATAGTGGTGATATTCCATTAGAATTCCATTAGCTCCTTAAATGTACTATTTTTGCTTTTTTTAATCCCCACAGCTTAGCAACTTGCCTGGAAAATACAAAGCTTGTTGATTGATGGATGTTCCTAGATCACAGGATCATAGATTTAGAGATGAAATGGACATTAGAGTCTATCTAGTCCAATTCTATCTCGTTTTAAAGATAAGGAATTTGGTGATCATGGAGGTTAAGTGATTTTCTCAAGATCACAGATAATAAGCACTGTCAGTGGAAAAAAGTAGGAACAGGAGCAGGAAGAAAGGTAGAGGAAGAGGAGGAAAAGACAAAGAATAAGAAGAGGAAAATGACAACCTCTAAAATGATGAAGTTAGACTAAATGTTCTCCAAGGTCTTCCAGCTCTAAATCCCATGATAAGTCACATTCTATAAGACTTAAGGTTTACAAAACACTTTCCTCACATTTTGGAGATGGGGAAATTGAGGCTCAGAGAATTTACGTGCTTTCTGCTGGGTCACAGCTATCCAGGACTTCTGACTCCAAGGTCAGTGCTCATTTCAAAAACAGATGTTAGGACTTTCATGGCACATTCATCCCCTCTTACAAACAAAATCTAGTCTCCGTATAATGCAGTGAAAAGCATTACTACCTTTGGAGTCAGAGAACCTACCTCTGATGCTCCTGTTTATATGACTTTAGGTAAGTCTCTTGCTTTTCCAGGGGCCTCAATTTCTTTTTCCGTGAAATAAAGGGGTTGGTCCATGAACTGTGGTCCATGAACTCTAAAAACTATTTTGGTAACTTTATTAATTTTAAAACATTATTATGTATAATTTCTGGTGATCTGTTATTTAAAAACAAGCAAGTTAAAACTGCCAGGGTCCATTTTTTGTAGCCACTTATTTAGTGTCATTTTTATTTATTGTTGTAAATATAATTTTAGAAGACATGGTATGTAGAATCATTGTCATGAGGTGAGTCATTAGAAAATTAGTTGAAATCACTGTGTGCTTCCATTTTTGTTTTGGGTTAAGAGAATGAGTATTTCTGGTATGGCCTTTGTAAATTAATGAGTTTTGGGGAAAAAAATTGAATGAATTGTGTTAATTTTGTTTTGACATCTCATCACATAAATATTTGTTTGATTTATTAACCTACCAGTTGATGGAAATACATGTGTTCCTAGAGCTATGTATGTTTCCCTTTCTGGGTTATACTATAACTAAATATTGTCAAGCAAACCCTGAGGTAATTTAAATTGCTAAAACAAATATCTTCTATTGTCCCCTGAAAGAAAACTACAAAGGTTTTGCTGAAGGAAAACTTTCATTCTGTGCCATTTCTGGAACATGTTCAATAATTTAATGATAAATACATTTTAGTCATTAAAAAAAATTATTCTGAGGAGGGGTCCACAGGTGGCCTAGTAAAGGAGTTTAAGACTCAGAAAAGGTTAAAAACCCTTGGTTTAGATCTATGATCCTATGTCCTATGTGATTTTGGATCCTCATTCTTCATTTACTATCTGACTATCTGTCTTGAACAAGTAAGATATCTGACATCAATGTATTTTGGTTTCCTCTTCTGTAAAATTAATAGATTGGGCTAGATGCCAGGTAAAAGTCCTTCTGGTCTGAATCTATGACACACCCCTCAGAGTCTCATTTTAAAGAAAAAAATAATTACCAAGCTCAGTTATAACTAGGAATTCCAATAGCTAGAGCAAATTCATTTTTGGGGAAGGATGTCTAAGTTATGACTACTCCTGTGTGTAGATGAGGTAGATTGGACACATGAGGTAATGGGAGTCAAAAAGGCTAAGGAACTGAGAGGTCAGGGGAGAAGGAAGAGTGGCCTGCAAGTCCATGGATGGCAACAATAAAAAAATGGACCCGGCAGAATGAACATTGAAGGAGGAGAAGCGGATGATGGTGATATGGCAGAGGAACAGTCTGAAAGTGACAGGGAGACCAGGTACTATTTAACCTCCTGGCCCTGTGTATCACGGGGTTAAGGAAAGAAGGAGATTATCTTCTTTCTAAAGATAAGGAAGTTGAGTGACTGGCCCAAGGTCACATAGGTAGTAACTATCCGAGGCAGTCTCTGACTCCTGGTTTCTCTCATCTGGCTTTGAAAACGATGCCAAGAGATGTGGAGAAAGCTAGGTTTCAGTGAGCATGAGAAGATGGAAAGTATTATGAGCAGAATAGAGTATGATAAGGGAATTTCATCAGGCACAGCAGAGGGAGAGCAAAGACTGATCTTTCCACTGAGAGGTGGGAGGTGGCAGCTAGCACACACCACATTAGCTTTTGATTCCCTCAATTATCTCAAGGCAAGGTGGATTTCCAGGCCTGGCATCCTACAAGGGGCATACTGCCCCAGTGGATAGACTAGACAAGGAAAGGATTATGAAGGCCATAAGTCACAAAATGGTAGCCCTTGGGAACCACGTAAGGGAGCAGACTGGTCAGTTGACCCAAACGCTCCCCATGCTAGTTGTGGCTCTGACACCAAGTTTCATTTAAAACACAATGCCATCAAGAGCTTTGGCAACTCAGCCTTCTAAAAGCTAGGGTCCTAGGCCACTTAGGAGTAAATTGAACAATTCTTAGATGACTGTCTCTTTTAACTTAAAACTCTTCCAGATTCAAAGAATCTTACCAATATGCTCATATCCCCTCAGCCTAGGAAAAAGAGAAGGCCCAGTCCAAGTGTGTTCTGGATAAAGCTCAAAAGGAATCAACTATTAAACTTTCAGTGTGAGTATTTATACCTTGGAAATCAACAAATGCTATAAATCAGATCTTGTTTTATTTTGTTGATTGTATAGTAGTCTTAAGAAAGTTATGGAAAAAATGTCAATAATGCATATTAAACTTAAAAGTCTGTCCTGTATGTTTTTTTCAGAGAGCTGGTTGTTAAATAATTACCAATATATTCTTCATTCAGTCCCACAGTCCAACATGACTGTTCTTTGAATGATACCCTTATCATTTCTCATTGCATACTTTCAATAGCTTAAGGAGAGCCTACCTGGTCATACAAGTCTATCATCTTTGTTGCACATATATTGCGTCTCTGTTCCACAATCCTTTGCTTCATTGTCCATGCCTCCATTACTTTTTTTTTATAGGCATCAATTCTATTCAAAAACAGGTAAAGGATCTGGGTTTCATAACCTCTTCCAGAATTCCTGATGGCTTTTATTCGATTGGCTATGTTTTGCCTTAAAAGAGAAAACAGAAATTCAAGTTACATAGTTGATGGACTTTCATATCTTTGGCTCTATAAACTGAGAACAACCACATGTATTTCTAGGGCATTTTCACATCTATCATCACATTTGACTATTATAAGATCCCTAGGAGCTACAGACAAAGATTATTCTTCCTATTTCATACATGAGGAAACAAAAACTTCAAGCTCTAAGATGTTTCAGCACCCTTAGGTTGGTTCTCAAAAATCTTATCAGCCTCTAAAACTGTCACTAAGCCTTTCATGAATCTTATTAAAGTCACAATGGTATGGTAAAAAAATTTTTTTGTAACTTTAATGTTTAAAAAAATGATTTTTTTCATGATCCAAAAAAAGTTAGAAAACAAAACATACAGGAAAAAATGTAGTAGAGAAATATGGATAAAATCAATACAATTAAAATTTTAGTTCATCCAGCACTGATCTAGTTCATTCAGAGTACTGATTCAGTACTAGTTTGAACATGTCAGTATTTAAGAAGGTTATTCTGGAGTTAAAGTTTTCTTACCCTCAGAAAGCTCTTCTTCCAATGCTATCTTACATGGCTGCATCAAATAACTGATAAGCATGAGTAGTGGAAAAGCACAATCAACTTATATCAATTCTTCTAGAATAATACTTGGAAGTCAAAATTGAAACAGATGAAATAGAATGCTTTGTAGCAAGTAAAGACTTTCATTTAATAAATCTTTTAATAATAACAGCTAACATTTATATCATGCTTATTTTGTATTAAATTCTTTACAATGATTCTTTCATTTTATATTTATAATATTCCCTGGGATGGGGATGCTATATCGGCATGACCTACTGGACAGTAGAATAAATGGAGGTCCTTTGTATCCCAGTATCACAAGGAGAGGCTTCATTGGAACAAATTAGAAATACCAATAGCCAGCTTGATGCAAATACTTCAATGTGGATGGTATGGTCCACTAAAATGGATAAACCATGAATGTGCAGTAAATGAACTGAAGGTATGAATGCTTTTATTAGGTACCAGTTTCACATTGTAACAAAAAGGGGACAGATCTTACAAGTTATAACCCAGGACTTTACATTACTTTTGCTCAATAATATTCTCAGCTCAAAGTTATAACAATAACTTACTGTAGATCAATGCCAGGTAATCATATGAAATTACTTCATTCTTAATCCCAATTAGTTGAGATATGAGCAGAAGTTGAGAAGTTACTTAAATCTGAAGGAGGAAATTATGAAGAACTTGAAGATATTAAAAAATCTATACTTAGCAGAAAGGTCAGAATGGCAGCACTTTGAATGATTTTGCAAAAGAGATGAGTATACTTAGAATGAAATTCTATGCAGCTCTCTTGGAGTTTGATGGCATGAATCCAATTAATAGACCAACTATGTTGAAACAAAGGAATTTTAAATAATTGATTTCTGCTTTAACAATCATGAATGAATGCCTTTTCCCACAATATTGGACAGAGTATAAAAAACATTTCAGCACATGCACATAGCACTATATACTGTTGCTGTTGACACTATAAACATAATAGGAGGAAGGTGAAGTTACCTAAGAATATTTCTAAGGATAGACAGCAGATACCATCATGGTAGAAGTGGCCTGAGAAAACTATTGAAGACCTGTGGAAAGACGTTAAATCAATATCTAGAGGGTGTGCCTAGCAGAAAACTCTGAGATTGTATCTCCCAAATAAGGGCAATAAAAAAAGAGATTTGCAAAAATAAATCTAGAAAACCAAAGTATATCACAAATCTTAACATCTTTAATTAACATTTAAAAGTAAAAACTGAAAGGTTAAAGTTTTAAAAGGAATGAAAACAGCACAAAAACAAGATAAATAGCAAACAAAAGCTATATTTTAGACTCTTGAGAAGCAAAGAAATTACAGGAGAGAGGAGGGAAAAGCAGAAAATGTGGAAAATTTGTTTGTTTACAAGGCAGACTTAGTCTGATCAATCAATAGGAATTAATTAAGTACTTAGTACATGTCAGGCCCTTTGCTAGGTATTGGAGACACAAAGACAAAAGTAAGATGGTCCCTGCCCTCAAGGAGTTTATGTTCTATAAGGAAGACAACATATACATATAGCCGTATATATAAAACAAATGCAAGATAGTTTAAGGAGGACACCAGCACTTGGGGGCAAGAGGAAAGGTTTCACGTAGAAATAAATAAATAAAAGAAGGGAGGTAAAAGGGAAAGAACCTGGATCTAAAAATAAAATAAAATTTAATTTAAAAAAGGGAGGAGTAAATGTAAGGGATTCTATGGAGCATATATAAGGAGGGAAAGCATTCCAGGGGTGGGGACCAGCCAGTGCAAAAGGCAGGGAGACAGAATTTGGATATTGTATTTGAAGAACCACAAGACCAGTTTGACTAGATTTCAGATTGTAGGAAGGAAAATAATGCATAATGAGGACATTGATGAGGGCATAACAGGGGCAGCTGGATGGGTCAAGAAGGCCTGAGTTGGCCTCAGACGCTTACTAGCTGTGTCATCTTGGGCAAGACACTTAATCCTGTTTGCCTCAATGCCCTCATCTGTAAAATGAGCTGGGAAAGGAAATGGCAAACTATGCCAGTCTCTTTGTAAAGAAAACCCTAAACAGGGTCGTGAAGAGTTGGACACAACGAAAACAACTGAACCACAGCAGAAGTAATGGGTAATGAAACTGGAAAGATAAAATGGAACTAGACTGCAAAGGGCTTTAATGATGGTTTAAACAAAGATGGGAGTTATGTAGGGAATGAGTAGGGAATAGGTTGTGAGAACCCATTTGGAGGCAGAAACGCTAATATTTGACAATTGATACATGGATAAATAGGGTTAGGAAGAAGAAGGAGTCAAAAAGGTTGCCAGCCTGGGAGCAACTTGAGGAAGGTGGTGCCCTCAAAGAGAAATAGAGAAGTTTGGAAGACTGGAAGGATAATGAGCTCTATTTTGGATACATTAAGTTTAATATTTCCATGGATCATCCAGTTTGAAATGTTCAATAGCCAGTTGATGATATTAGAGTGGAGTTCAGGAAAGTGACCAATGCTACCTCTATAGATGGGCGAAGGAATGGGAGAGAATGAGCATTTATGTAATACCTACTATGTGTCAAGGTCTGTGCCAAGGGCTTTACAAATAATATCTCACTTAATCCTCACAATAACTCTGTGAGAGATGCTGTTATTAATCCCATTTTATAGTTGAAGCACTGAGGTAAACAGAGGTTAAGTAACTTGGCTAGGGAAACTCTGCTAGTAAGCGTTTGGGACTGGATTTGAATTTAGGTCTTCTTGACTCCATGCCTAGTGCTTTAATCCACCGTACCACCTAGATACAAAGAAAGAAAGAGAAGAAACGGGGAGAGGGGAGACATGTGGAGAAAATTTGCAACTCAAAACCTTGTGGAAATGAATGTGGAAAACTAAAAACAAATAAATAAATTTGAAGAAAAAGTAAATCAAAGAACCTGTGATAGCAGGCCCCCCTGTGTATGTCGGGGTGCTTACCGATACACCATTTCCTCTAAAGATCCTCCTTTCAGTCTGGTCAGAAAAACTCAAGAGATAATTATTATCTATTAACTAAATTAGTCAAAGACTTCCTCCTTCTTGTAATTTGATCGTTACCCTCATTACTTCATGGAGGAGTCCTTCTTAGGCTCATCAGGTCTCTCCCTTTAGAAACTTATTAACCTTTAATAAGAATATTATTAAAAAATTCAGTGAAGGACACTGTTTCAGAATTGATAAAGAAAAGTACTGAGATATACACACACACACACACACACACACACACACACACACACACATATATATATATATATATATATATATATATATATATATATATATATATATATATTCTAATATATAATAGCCTAAAGAGGAAATGGGGTTGGGGGAGAGGAAAGAAGGGAACTCAGGATGCTTCCAAATTCCTCCCTTTTGCGGGTTCCACCAACCATATGAAGCATCTTCTCTATTTGCTAATTTGAAGCGCTCACTTTGTACCTTCTCTTTCTGTTCTGTAGACCACGTTTAACTACATTACTTTAGCTGGTTCATTATAAATATGGAGCTCTCTGTCTTTTTACCTTAATAAAGTGAACATATCAAAACAAGATGAAGAAAGCTATTCTAGATACTGTTAACAGCTTAACAAGAGGAATACTAGGGTTGAGGACATTGTCTTGAATGTGTTAGATTATATCATGGGGTATCGAAAGCTATTATTGGGGTACAGAATGCCATACAGAGTACAGAAACAAAAACTAAGTGTTCAAACATACTTTAACCTCTAGCCCTTCAATGTCCTGAAAAGTAGCTATAAGGCTAAACAGATTAGAGAAGCTATATGGGGTCAAAGTGGATTGGAACTTCAACATTATTCTTGTGGTCAGCTGGCCAAGTAGACAGCCTGATATCCTTAACCATAGCTATTACCAAATAGATATTCTGAATTTATACATTGATGGTTCCCATATAGCTGTAACTCAACAAGAGTGTGTGCTAGCCTTAGTTCAATCTCCCATATCTCATGTACTGTAACAACACCCTCCTCTCTAATTCTTGTGCAAGGAGGAAGGAGAAGCAGATGGAACAAGCATTAATCTAGCTCCTGCTACATTTCAAGTACTGCACTAAGTTCTTTTTACAAATTTATCAGTTGATCCTCATCCCTACGAGGTGGGTGCTGTTATTATCCCCATTTTACAACCAAGGAAACAGTGGCTAAGTGACTTGTCCAGAGTCACATAGCTAGTAAATGTATGAGGCTGGATTTGAACTCAGTCCTGACTCCAGGCCAAGTTCTATCCACTGTGCCAACAGCTATCTGTGTGCTATGCACATACCAACTGGACAATGGTAAAAGTCAAAAAGTGTCACTAATTCTCTATTCCATACTAAATATATGGTGTCATGCCAAGAGCACTAAACTTGACTCTCTAAGGGATTTAACCTCCCTCCTACACATCTTTATGGATTTCTCAATCCCACCTGTGTCAGGCTCTTTTATTGGAGCCATAGACATAGAAAGTGCATTTGTCATTGGTCACACTTCCAATTTGAAAACCTCTCCATATAAATCCTTGGTCATAGGTCAGAAAAAATTATTGGTTCTTAATTTAAACTAAGTTTAAACTATATAAAGATTTATATATCATGTCTGGAACCTAGCTGGTCAATCAAAAAATTCTGGTCTTCAGCGTTATGTTCTGTCATCCTCTCCTCATTTATCAATTCTGTTACCATGTGGTTGCACACTGTAACAGTGATAAGAACGTTTTTCAAGCCCCACCTGAATCTGCTTCAGTGAAATTCCTGTCATAAGGACAGTGACCTTTCTGATTATACCAGCTAGTCTTCTTTCCCTAGGCTTTAAGAACATTCCAGACTGAAAACTGTTTGCATCCCAACAGTATCCAATTCAATCTTGGTTACCTCTCCTAGGCAGTGTGGACATTCAGGTGTTAATCAGGATTCTAACTGTGGCCAATCAAATAACTGTCCCCTTGGAGCAGTGATAGTACTGAGAAACACTGAGCTGTTGAGAACATCCAGCATTGCATTTACAACTCTCCATCTTCTTTCTCAGTTTTAGATTAGCAATAGGGGCCTATCCCACTCAGATCATCAGTACCAAGGATGTTGGCTATAGCTGGTATCTTTAATCACTGCAAGGGAGTGTATGGATATCGATAATAACAATGTGTACAAAAGTCATTACTGACATTTTATACCAACATCAACCAAAATCACATTTGTGGTGGGCAAGGTACATCACAACAAAGGCAGCTCCAAAATGGAGGTGACAATATTCCCAGCTAAATCTTTCCTAGCTACCTCTATAAAGGCGCTCATCAGGAATGAATGTAGGGTCTGTTTGCTCTGGAGGTGGCAGACACGATTTCTTTGCCCTAGAGTGAGACATCTTTTTCATTTCATCAGAGAGACAGATACCAGAACGGGTACCCTGTTTGTTCTAAACTCAATAGGAGCAAAAGTTCCTTTATATGATATAGTATTTCCCTCATATGATATATGAACTCAGTGTTAAAGGCTTTGGCTTTGAGCAGTAGATTTGTAGTAAATGGTCTCTGCTTACAAAGTCTTTCAGCAGTTTCTGAAACTGCTTTGGAGTGATGGATTTGGAAACACTAGGATAAACTTTAGCACTAGGATAAGCTTTAACTCATCCTAAAGACATCTACACTAAAACAGAGATCTATGACAATGAAACCATTTAGCCATCTAAATAAAACCAGCCTATAGACTAACAAAAAGAAAAAGGTCCATCAAGTAATCTGCTCTCTTTTTCTTGGCTTCCTAGTATTATATGCCTTGCCATGAGTAAGGTACAATAATATTATTGGGTTATTAAAAAATTTAGCTGACCAACCAATTTTTAGACTGCAGTAACACCAACTGACCCCCTTTAATCTTTTATCCAGTCATAGGAACAAGATAAAGAATTACCTTCATTAAAAATGGGCTTATCTTGTAAAATATCAAGGTTCACCTAATAGAAGCTTAGGAAAAAGTAAGACAAAATAATAATTGTTCTGCTTGAAGATAAGAAATAAAACTATAAATAACAGAGAGAATAGATATATAGATAGAGAGTCTAAGGAGTCTCCTATGCCTCCTATTTTTAAATCATCTAGCTATTCCCAGGATGGCCTTAGTTTGCACTTCTGAAAAAAAAAATCCCTCTGTATAGACTTCATACAGTCCATAAAAACAAAGGCTTCAAAGATTGTTCATGGCCTGAATTTTTTATGTAATACTTTGTACTCTCTCAAACCAACCTTCAAGTTTCCTTCTTCTAGTGTATGATATGAATTTTTGCAGGAGTTTTTTTATGTTTTGTTTCCCATTCTAAGTACCCCCCACTCAACTTTTCCAAAGATGAACACTCAGTTCTGATCTCATGTGTAGTAGGGAGATCTCAAAGCCCACTGACCTGTTGGTCACCTGATTCCAGCCACCTCCAACTGGGGACTATGACTTTAAATCTCCATGAAGGAAGGAACCTGGCTTTCCACTTCACTGTATGGCAGTAATTCAGTGTCAGCCTCATCCATGTAACAGAGCACTTGGCCTTATTCCTGCAGGCCTTACTGCTGTTTTGCAAATTTGAGTTTCTTGCCAGCTTTTTGTCTAGACAATCTTATACACACAACCGGTCTACTCCACAAATACTAAACTATCCTACTATAGCGGGATAGACTGAAGACTATAAAGTACTTACAGACACAAGCAGAAATAAAAACATATACAACATATCTTAGTATGTCAGACATATCTATTGGCCTTTTTCTTAAACAGTCAAATTCTATAAACCTAAACGAGTCAGCAGGACTGGGCAGTCTGCATTGAAAAAAATTTCCTAAAAGGACTCAAAAGCTCTCTCACCTGTATTTAGCTGGCTAAGGACATCTTTCAGAATAGGAAGTTTAGAGTCACATACTGCTTCCTATCAGGCATTGGAAATCTGAGTCATAGCACCATTTGAGGATAGAAGGAAATGCATTTTAGGTATAAATCTGCCAGGGACAAATTTATTAATTAAATAAAGCTCTGTTTGTCAGGTCATGGAATTCTAAACTATCTTTTCATGGAACACTGAAATCTGCTCTCCATAAATTTAAGGTACACATAGGCTATGCCAACATTCTCCTTCTTATCTAATTAAAACTTGAAGGTGATATAATCACTTTTTGAAAAGGTTCCCATTGTTTCTCTCCCTCCAACTGTTCCCCTTATTGGTCAGAGGAAGATCCTGAATCCAATTTCCTTATAATGCGAATTCTGTTCCCTTTACGGCTTCCTCTGCTTCCTGCAAGATGAAATTATAGGCAAGATAAATCTGCTTTAGCAAAAAAAGATCCCCAAGACATTTCTGCAAAATTCAAGTTCCTGAACACTCCTAGAATATGCTCATCTTCATGATTTTTGTTAGGAGCTTACTTGCATTATTATTCTAACACAACATCACTCAGACTTTTCCTTCCTTTTGTCTTCAGCTAAATTTCACATATTTTCCCACTAAGTTTCACAGCTTTCCACAGCATGTCTTCTTGATAAATGGAACTCCAGACCCAGTTGGTATAATTTTGTCTTTTTGAACAAAGTCTATGCTTCCATCATCAAATTCCAATTACTAGCCTACCAACCTTTAATAATTATGAGGACATATTTACTTCCTTATGTTAACATCTCAGATTCACAATATTACTTGTACTCTGTCCATTTGTGTATGGGCATGTTTGTGTATGTATGTTTGTGAGTGTATGTTTCTGTCTATCTTCCCCCTTTTTTGCTCCTGTGGATTACTAGTCTCCTCCACAGCTATTCCTTTTCATACTTTACTGAAAAAATTGATGCCGTTTTCCAAAAGTTCCTTCATCTCCCCATCTGCACATTTTATAGACCCTTGACCTGTGTTCTCCCTAGAATAAAAATACTTTCTTTCTCTCCATTTTGTCAATCAAAAAACATGTCACTTTCTTACTCATGAAATTCTAAAAGTTACCTACTACCTCTAGAATCAAATATAAACTCTGCTTAGTTTTTTTGGGGGGAGGGGCACTATGCATGATTCTATTAAGAATAAAAAGAGTAAGTTAGTTAAGTAAAGTACAAGTTAAGTTAAAAAATTAGTTAAGGAAAAAAATCAGAAAATATTTTCTTCAAAGGAGCAAAAGGAAAAGATGAAAAAACCCCGAGGACTGCATGATGCAGAAATATTGGTGGCTTAAAAGGGTGACTGTGGGCATGATGAACCCTCAACCCCTTGATCTCAGGAGGAGCCCAGGGGGAGCAGCCTTGTGAGCCCTTTCTGCCCTTCACCAGAGGGATTCCTTGAGTGGTATCCTGGCACTTACAGCTCCTTATGGACCAGAGTATTCTCTCCAGCTCAGACCAAAATCACAACCTTCTAGCTGGTCCTTGCCTCCTAGCAGCAGGCTCATTGATGATCCATGCTCTGAGCCTTTTCTGAGTACCTGACAAATGTCCAAAGACTCCTGGGCAGTGATTTACCAGTACTTCCTTCCTGCAGCTTCCCATAGAAATCGTCTCCTTGTTCTGGACAGTCAAACAATGAATGCTGTTCTCATTGTGGAATCTGTATGTCTTATGACAGCCATTGGTCATCAGCTTAATCATGCCAGGCTGGCAGAAGCTCAAGTTCATGTTAGGACAAATAATTTATGAGACAGAGGAAATGAGTTAGTCTACACAGCTGTGGATCAATTCTTCATCTCACAAGGATAAGTGGGGAAAGAGGAGAGGACAGAGCTCTGCTTAGCTTTTAAAATCCTTCACAACCTAGCCACAACTTACTTTTACAATCTTATTACACAATAATCTCATTTACAATCCAGTCAAGATCTAGCTATTCCTAACACTACACTACATCTCCCATCACTGTGTCTTTGTACTCTCTGAATCCAATACTTGGCATATGCTTCCACCCTACCCCCTAAGAACTACTTGTATCCTTCAAAACTCTTCTGAAGCCTTTCTTGATACTCTAGTTACTAATACCCTCTGGGGCAGTGGATAGAGCACCAGTGCAGGAGTCAGGAGGACCTGAGTTCAAATCTCACCTCAGACACTTGACACTCACCAGCTATATGACCTTGGGCAAGTCACTTAACCCCAATTGTCTCATCCTGGGTCATCTCCAGTCATCCTGATAAATATCTGGTCACTGGATTCAGATGGCTCTGGAGGAGAAGTGAGGCTGGTGACCTGCACAGCCCTCCCTCACTCAAAACAAAGTCAAGTGCAAGTCATGTCATAATTTCTTTGATGGCAACCCTAAAATATGTGAGAAGGGCATACAATCAACTACTCACTATTGTAGCTTCTGATCCTCATTGTGTGAGCCATTTACACAAAATCAGCCACCATTACATCATTAACTCTTAAACATAAAATGTTTACTAAATGATTAGATGAACGCAATAATTATAATATTTATTCACTATAAGATCAGAGAAGAAATAATAATGTAACAGTTCACCCAGAAATCTGGATTATGTTCTTCCATCAATACATTTAGTGTGTGTGAGGCAGGCGAAGTAATCACAGAAAACTCACAGGGAGACTGAGAGTGAGGAAATTCACGTGTTCAGGTCAACTCCCAACTTTAGAGTATCAGTCTTGATGTCCTTGGTCTCTACAGGATCAATTTACACAACACAAAACTGCTTCTCTTCTATGTACTCTCTTTCTGATCCACTCTCCTAATGGACAAACAAGCTTATTACTTCATAGCCATCTTTTCCTTGGCTCATATCTGAGTCACAGAACCATTTAAGTGTGAAGGAAAAATTCTGTGCTCTGCATTGTGGAAACAAATGTGCCAAAGACAAATGTATTAATTAAATCTAAGCATCTTTGCTTTAGAGTGCTTAAGGTGCTGCTGTCAAAATGTTATATACTATTATAATTACCAGAAGTTCCCTTAAGCTGGAAAAGCACCAAGCTCCTCATCTCTAAATGGCAGAGGATTCTGCTCCATCCAATCAGCTGAAAGCCAAGTCTCTTCTCATTAAAAGATGAGCATTTTCCCCCTATGTTCTCTCTCTCAAACCAAAGGCAGTGAAGGGCAATCAACCATCCTGTAGAGATTTCCTTCCTCTCAGGCTGTAGGTGGAACTAGAAAACAATAAGCTCAAATAAGCTGTATACAGCTGCAGAATTCAATTCTGCAATCAGCCCAGAAGATGAAGACATCTCTCAGTTGACCCAGGTGATCAGTAAAGCAATACACCTCTTTAATCAGTAGGCTCTCAACAAAGTTGCTGTTACATCCTCCTATCAGTTCAATTCCTATGTTCTCCATCGTATCTTCTCTAATAGACTTCTGTCTCTGACTTCTTGTGACTCCTCCTGAGCCCAGTTTATCATCCTCCTCTTCCTTCTCCTCCTCATCTCTTCACATGGCTTCTTCCCTTACTTGCTTCTTGTATCTTCCAAAGCCTCAGAGATTCTTGGTGGACACCGACTCATCTTTATGAGAGAAAATGCAAGAAATCCACATTGCTGTCAAATATGAAACCAATAATTCTTATATAATTTACCCATAAGCACCAAATAGTTATTTCATTTACAACATCTCAATTACAAAATACAAAAGTCTAAAAACAGTTACATACAAACAAGCTAATGGATCATAAAATCCTATAGCCATCATTGTATCAGTTATTGCTATGCCTGCAAACAGATGCTTTCAGTACATTTGTTTGAGGGGCAATTCTCTATCTGGGCCTTAGAACAATCTGCATCTCTCCTCAACATTTTATGTGAGAGACTGTATTTCTTCACAAGTCAATTTTTATCATTATTTCTTTTTCAACAACCAAAAACTCTGTGTATGTATATAGCACAGTAGATAATCATTTATGTACATGTTATTTCTACCAATAGAATATAAGCTCCCACTTCTGTAAAGGAAGGGGTTGAGCTGGTTGAAAGGGAATCTTTTGGTTTTTATTTTATTAATAACTCATAAACTCCTAAGTAGCTGAAATTAATGAACTAAGATATCTTGGAACCATTCACACCTAAGATATTAAGTCTTGAGGTTGCAAAATGGAGTGAAATAGCAGGAATTACAGTGAAACTTCCAGAATAAAGGCAGGAGTAGAATCACAGAATGAGAAAGGTATGGTCAGAAAAGAGTGACCACACCCTGGGGCAAGTCCAGTGAAAATTATAAAGAGTGGAGGCTATTCCCTCACATAGCAATCCTTTCTCATAGTGCTACCTCCTAGTTATTTTTGTCCCTCTTTCTTCCTCCTGAAGGAAGGCTTTCCCCCAAAATTTTGTCCCTGTTTTCTCCACATTCCCTTGCCCATCTCAACCATTACCGATGTTTCTATAATCACCTCTTAGGCTGTAGCTAGGGCCCCCCATAAAGGTTCAGTATTAATTAGACAGCCTTAGGTGAAGTCTGTGCTGTCTCAGAAAGACCTTATCACCACAGACATATCTGATCTGAAAGACTAAACCCCCAATCAGAATTATACCAATTGCAATCACAACATTCAAGATTCCCAAGTGAAAAGAAAACGTACACAACACACTGCTTCCCTGACTACCTTCCTATAGACCAATGGACAATACACACTGCTCATCCTTATCTTTAATCTTTCCACTATCCTCTCACCCCTAGTGAATATAATGGCCATGCTTCTGTCCTTAACCTAAATGCGGATGGAACTGCTTTGCTACATGAATACGTCCCTTTGGCAACCCTTTCCCTTCTTCACTGTTAGAGGCCATAAGCATGCATTTGACGAAAAGTCCCTAAGCAGGAAGAGGCAATGAACATCTTCAAATAACTACAAGCAATTAGAGATCACACTCCTCCCAGTAAATCAAACAGTACTTCTGTCTCTCCTTGTTGGAAATCCAGAATTTCCCATACTCACCTCCTGGATGCATCTACAAGGAGCGAGTCTTTCCTGCTATTATCAAGGGAATGCTAAAAAAAATATACCATTTAGAGACAGAGACAGGGACTGATATTCTGATTTCCTTGATATAGTGAGTTCTCAGGTGAGGAATCTCTATCAATGCAGATTGGCACTTTCTCTGCAACTTAAAGTCTTAGAAAATTACCTGAGGCCTTGAGAGGTTAAATGATTTATTCAGGGTCACGCAGCAAGTATATGTCGGAGGCAGACCTTGACCCCAGATATTCCTGGCTTCTTCTCTTGTTCTCTTCCTTCTATATCAGCTTGTCTTTTGAAATTAAAGATTGGGTGAATCTTCCAGATTCACTGTAATCCAACTTCATCACAATCCTACATCACAAATCATCCCCAAGTGATAGTGAATGGACCTGAATATCAATCTATTGTCAAAAGCCTGGGAGGACACCTGCCCCACCAAAAACAAACCCAGGAGATGAGTATGCTCTAACCAGACTTGGCCTCCAGTTTTCCACATCAGAGCCTTTGTTTTTCACTGGTTCCCCTGTCACTTTGCTTATGCCTAGGTCCATCTTAATGTATGTCAAGTGGCCCAGATTTCTTTTTGCAGGTGTTATTTTCAGCTTATCAAAGCTGGAGTTTGCTAAGTCTTTCTTAGTTCAGCCATGTCCACATGGCACCATAGGCTGCCTGAAAAGTAGAGTTTCCATGAGCAAAGTGTACTGTATTCTTGGTAAATTAAGCCATTACCAGGAACAAGACCCAGTCTTGTAGTCAAGTGCAAGGTTTAACAGGATTGAAAATAACCTAGTTTATACATACTCTATGTTTCCATTGGCTTATGGGTCTTAGACTGTAGTAATAGCTGAAACTATAAATTTCTTCATTTCCCTTCTAGAATTTGGCTACAAATTTTGACCTCTCTCCACGTCAGATCTGTATGGGAAACTCATGTAAGTGGATGACCTACCGTAGAAAATACCATATACCATCTATAGGGTAGATAGTAGTTTGGGACATAGGATCAAACACTATATTCTTGAGAAATAAACAATAATAGAATGGTAATATTCCCCTGGGATACTGATAAATCAGAATAAAGTGGCAGCTCAAAATAAATCTAGTTAAATAAAGCACTTAATCTAGTTAAGACTAAGCCCACCCAATATCATAGTTGAACGGGTCCTGTCAGTGGCTGTAGGATTTTCCATGACTTCCGCTGGAGTCTCTTCATGTGCTGAAATTGACCACACTCTTGAGTATAACTCAGAATGATCTTGGAGGACCAACAGTGCCAATACTTAAAATTTTTGGTTTTCACTTCTCCTCTTTACCTGGCTGACAGCAAGGTGATGGAGTGAGCCAATCACTTCTCTTTCATGCGACAACACTATGACCTGCCTCTCAAAGAACCACAGCTGGAACTTTTCCTATTTCTTTAAGGCTATTGCACATATCCTGGGGATAAAAAGGGCTCTGTCCAGATCTTATCTTTATAATGTTTCAAATTCTGCAACAGCGCAAGAGTTTTTCATTCCAGACACCTGAATCACCTGAAGAAGAAAACAAATCTACAAAATATAACACTCACTTGGAATGGCATCCCAGTATATTTGGTCTCCTTATTGTGAATTAAATATTTGTGGTCTGTTAACATCACAGCTGGGGGCTTAGTTTCCTTCAAGTACAGCTGCCAAGTCCCCAGGGCAACACTGATAGCAGGCAGCTCCCAGTCTATCATGATGTAATTCCCTTCTGACAAAATCAGCTGGCAGGAATAATATACAATGTGGGGGCATTCAGCCCCAAGGCTCTGACATTTTCTCTCCTTTCTGACAAGTTTTGCTGAGTTAGGGGTGCCTAACAAGTTACCCCAAGGTGTCTGTCCCCACAAAAAATGGATAGTCTCAGTTTGGGTGTTCCTCCAAGGGCATGGACATGAAAATTTTCTTCAGTATCAGGAAGGTCCCCTTCTGGCTAACACTCATTTACCTCCTTTCTCTACAATTCCATGAAGAGTTCTCTCAGTTTTTAGTGTTCTAGAATATAAAAGATCACCATCCCTTAGTGAAATTTCAGAGCCTGCTGACAGAAGTCAGTCTTACATGGCTTATTCATACATTTGACCCATTCATAATCATTCTGCCATTGGTTCCAGAAAGTGTACCTGGCTCTGAGGGAAGGTACACTTCCTCAGGTGAACAGTATAAACTATGACGGAGCTATCAGGTAAGTACTTTATTCAAGGTGTTACATTTCTATTCATGCTGAGAAAATCAGAATGTCACTTAAATAAGTTAGGACACATTGTTAGAAAATTATAGGCATGTCAGCCAGTCCAAAGATGTTCAAATTTTATCTGAAAGTCTGTCTTCCATCCATCCTTTAGCCTAATTCTAAAGAAGCTATATGTCTTTGGCAATTTTGGAAGAGCTCCATAGTAGCTAAACTATTGCCAAAATATCTGACACCAACAAATTTGGCTATGGTAATAGATGATGATTTTATATAAGCCTGTGT
Organism: Bettongia penicillata ogilbyi; assembly: GCA_023548195.1. NCBI lineage: Eukaryota > Metazoa > Chordata > Mammalia > Diprotodontia > Potoroidae > Bettongia > Bettongia penicillata. The sequence goes on from JAJHZJ010000092.1 coordinate 4,112,143, forward strand.
GTTCATCACAGGGGAAGGGCATACCGAAGTCTCTCAGGCATCCCAGACAATATAGTGCACCCTTCTTAAGGCCTAGAAGTTTAGGTAGGAATTAATTTCTCTCAAATAGCAACTAAATCTTCTAAAAGTTTCCATTGTTGCAACCAGTCCAATTTCTACTAGAAAAATGTACCTCTCTTTCTCTGTCTAAATCTCCTTACTCTACATTGCCCATAATGGTGGCACAACACAGTCCATCTATGGTCAGCTTTTTTTGCTGCTTTCTCCAGATGCAAGGCTGACCAAGTTAACTGTATCCAGTTCTTCCACTACCCTTGGCCATGGTGCTGACTTCTATGAAGATGTCTTCCCAGATCTCTATTTCAAGTTCCGGTTTTTCTCCTGAATTAGATTTTCTTCTCCTGAATTTTTCCTGCATTTATAATTGCCTAGTAGACATCTCTATTAGGTATTTTTCGGGCACCTTAAACTTGACATACTCAAAACTCAACTGGTTGCCCACAAGACCAGTTTCTCCTTACTTCCCTATTGCAACTGATGACAGTACCATTCTCCAACTTAATCATATTTAAAATCTTGACATCATCTTTGACTCTTCCCTCTCCCTTGTCCCAGTCAATAAGTTGTCAAGTCCCATGAAATAAATCTCATTTATCCCTTTCTCTCTATTCCTACTGACACTACCCAAATTCAAGCCCTCTTAGTTCTATACTGGTCTATTGAAATCACCTCCTAATTTTCATTTTCCCTTAATCCATACTACACACCACTTTGGCATAAGCCTCCCCAAAATCCAACTGCTCACATCATGTATCTAATAAATCCTTCAATGGCCACCTATTCATGAAATAAATAAAATCCAAGCTTCTTAGACAGGCATTGAAATCTCTTAATGTCCTACCTTCCATCTTCCTTTGCAGTCTTACTGCACAACCCCACCTCCTTTTCCAAGAGCCCTTGTCATACATACATTCAAATGCATAACGATGAAAAAAAATTCTCTTAGGTAATGACTAGGATAGGTAAAAAAACCCAGAAGATATATTTTTTAAAATTATAAATGCAGTGTTTCAAATAGATATGGTGCTGCCAAAACAGTATTGAGAAGAACATTTATTACTCCAGATGCCTATGCTAGTCAAAAAGAAAAAGAGAAAGATCATGAAATGAATCTCTACCTGAAAGATTTGGGGAAATAACAATGTGGTAAACCAAAAGGAAGTAGAAAAAAGAAAATACTAAAACTAGCATAGAGACAGGCTGAATGAAATACTCTGTTCTGATAAAAAATTAATTGAAAAAACATTAGCAGAATTCATCATTAAGAGAAGAAAGTATCAATCAATAATGCCAGGGATGAGTAAGGAGCTAGAGAACCCAATACAAAAGAAATTTGAGACATCAGAGAAAGAATGATTATTCTCAGCAATATGTTAATAATTTCATTTACCAAGCAAAAATGGGTGGTTATCTGAAAAAATACAATATACCTAAACTGACACACAAGAAATAGAGGATGTATATAGAAGGAAGGAAGAGTATACAAATAAAGGATTCTGCCTTTCCTCCATAATGGATTCACTGGATACTTATAAACTTTTAGTGATCAGGTAATCCCAGGCAACATAAAATGACATGTATCGGTGCTGCCAACAACACAACTGCGGCCTATAAAGAGAAAAGGCAAAGTCTGGGTTTCAAATCATAGATTGGTAGTTAGAAGGGATCTTAGAGTCTATTTTTGAGATTGCCTCCATGTGAACTCCTGGAGAACAGGAGCTCTTTTCTATTTTTATCCCCAGAACTTAGCACACAGTACTCTGGACACAATAGGTATCTAAGAAATACTTAGATGTTATACTAATTACATATACATATAAGTAACATATATAATAACTATATATAATAATTATAATAAGAAATACTTGGATAGTAATACTTGAAATCATTCATTCAATCCTCTAGTCTAAAGCCCTCATTTTAGAGTGGCACTTTTTAGAGGTGACACTTAACGTCCAGTGCTGGACATTAAGTGACTTGACCAAGGTTACACAAATAGTAAGTATCAGGGGTGGGATTTGAACCTAGTTCCTCTGACTTCAGAGTTGCAATATTCTATTCACTCCCATATAGTGAGTAATTTCAATTGGAGAATGGCTGAAGAAATTATGGTATATGAACTTAATGGGATATTCTTATGCTATAAAAACCCAGTAATTTCAAAGACACATGGAAAGACTTGTAGGAACTAATGCAGAGCATAATGAGCAGATCAAGAATAACAATGTATCAATCAAAAAACAAACAGATTTGAAGATGTTATGACTGACGATGAAATGTGACATCCGTATGCTGACAAAGAAGTGATGGATATTGGATGCAGAACGAGACATGTATGTATGGATGTGTGTGAATACATGTGTATATATCTATAGCTATACCTATATTTATACTTATATCAATATAAATAAATGGTCATTGAGGGAAATTTGTTTTGCTTTATGATGCATATTTGTTACAATTAATTTACTTTTCTTCACTGGGTGGAAAAGAAGAGAGAAAATAGATTTGTTAATTCAAAAATTTTAATAAAAGGAGAAAAAAATAAGCTGGAACCTGTTGGTCTTGTTTCCATACAGCTACTCCCAGACTCCCTTCTTATCCTACATCTTTTCCTGCTCTGTCAGCTCCCTCAGAATCTATCTCTGCCTTTCCTTCCAGAAGCCATCTCTGGATTTGTGCTCCTGAGTGGCAGCCTTCATTGACTGACTGCCTCCTCTGATCCAGTTTCTGCCTGGCTGCTCCCATGGATTTTGCCTCTGTATTTGCCCTCTCATTGTCTGCTTTGGTGTACTCCCCTCTTCAGCCACAGAACTTTCCAGGCCTCACAGTCCCACTCTTGTAGTCTAGATCAAGCTAGTACATTTCCAACTTGTGTTGTGAAGCAAACAAGGTTTGGATCTCAAGAACTGACAAAAACAACACCAAAAAATAAAGGTATTGAACAATTTCACCAATGAACATAGATGTGACCATCCTAGAAAAGTTCAAATTGTTAATTCTTTAAATAATTAATAATTATTAATTAACCATTAATTATTTAAATAATTAAAGAAAAACTAAACAAATATACATCATAACCATGTAGGACTTATTTTGAAATGCAAAGTTGATACAACAAACAGAAACATAATTTATTATGTTAAGACAATAGTGGAAAATTGTCTTAATAGATGTAGAGACAATTCCATAAAAAATAGAAATGAATCATTTCAACTCTAAAAAGAAATAGATATGAGAGGATTCTAAATGTAAATTTTTAAAAAGCAAGAGTTAATATTAAAGTGAATCAAAGTGCAGTAGAGCCATTCTTTTGAGAAATAGAAATAAAGCACGGGGATGCACTACTCCTGCTTACTAGTATGCTGGCATTCACTATCAGTGGTTTTTAAAAAGTCATGAATACAATGAAATGACAGGGCAAAGTCATTTTTTGATGGGCCTATGATTTCATCAGTGTGGACATTCCTTCCATTAAAGCTGATCACAATACTTTTGTGCCTTCTAATCTAATTCATGCCTGTATTTCCTCACAAATCCTCCAGAGGTCATTTACCCAACATACTGGTGGTCTCTATGTCATTCTTTTAGTATCTCAGAAGTATCGGTCATTTAACCAATTAATGAATCGATCAACAAGAAGAAAGATCAAGATTTGTATTCTCTCTCCTTCTGGCCCCCATCTTTAAAATGCAGGCTGGGTCACTCAGCAGGGGTTCTAGAGTTTGCCCCTTTCCTTGAAGTCATTGCCAGTTGTCTTCATCACCATGAAGGATCACACTCCCTAAAGGTGCTTTCTCCCTGTCATAAACATGATGATGTTTCCTTCTTTCCTCCAGATGGACATCTGCCCCATCTTTGCCATGTTGACCGTGAGACAGCTGCCTGGACTCCTGAGAGGTTCTGTGATTTTCCCAGGCATTCTAAGCAGTGGAGGTGAGGAGGGAGAACATCCCAAACACAGAGGACAGCCAGCGCAAAAGCCAAAGATGGGCAACGGAAGATAGAGGGAGAAGTAGGCTGAACTTCAGAGAGCATGGAGGAAAGTAAAGTGGAAGAAACTTGTAAACATAGGAAGGGACGACTTGTGAAGATTTTCAACACTAAACAGAGGAATTTATATTTGATCCCAGAGGTATTGAGGATATTTATTGAGTAGAGAGAGTGACATAGCAAGACTTGAGGAAAATCACTTTAGAAGTTACAGTGAGAGATGATGGTGATCATTGTGTGTGCTTCATAATTATATAGGGAATGCTCACAAAAAACTGATCGTATTGTTTGTTGACAACGGAGAAATCTTAGGAAAATTGAGAAAAGCAGAAATAATAAATATTATTTTATGGAAAACATAATGTAACTAGAAGTAAACTATGATAACATGATGGAAACATGAAGGTTACTATGGAAATTTAAAGAACACTTTACTGAATAATCTGCCATTTAAAGGAGAATTACAAAAACAGTTTGTTTTAAGGATTGTAATAATGTAAATACTATGTATCAAGATTTTCTAGGCAAGCAAGATTTAGTGAGTAGTTCAAAAGGAATCCAGAATATCATAATCCCTCAAAAATTAACAAAGACAAGTTGTGGCATATGAATGGAATGGAATGCTATTGTGCTGTAAGAAATGACAAGAAACAGATTTCAGAAAAACCTGGAAAGATTTAACATGAACTGATGCTGAGCGAAGTGAGCAGAACCAGGAGAATATCATACACAGCAACATACCATATAACAGCAACATTGTGCAAAGATCAACTATAAATGACTTAGTTATTTTCAGAAATACAACGATCCAAGACAATTCCAAAGGACATGCGATAGAAAAATGCTATCCACATCCAAAGAAAGAACTACAGAATCTTAATGCAGATGAAAGTGCACTATTTTAATTTTGTTTTGGGGTTTTTTCTTTTGGTCAATTTTTTCTTTTACAATATGACTAACATGGAAATGTTTTACATGATTGGTCAAATTGCTTACTATTTTGAAGGACAGAGGGACAGAAATTTGGAACAATTTTTTTTTATAATGTTAAATTGTTTTTACATGTAATTGGAAAAAATACATAAAATAAAAAAATGCTTCACATATAATAAAAAGAAAGTTGTTTTGAACATTGAAAGGGTAAGTGACTTAAGAGAAGAATATACATAGTTAGAAAAAGAATAACATCTTTAAAAAATCTCCACAAGATTATGAATATCAATCAAAATAAGAAATGAACAAAGGTGAAGGAGAGGATCAATACAATTTTTTTTAATAAAAATTTATTTATTTCACTTTTTACATTCATTTTCACAAAATTTTGGGTTCCAAATTTTCTCCCCTTTTATCCCCTCCCCCACCCCAATACCCCAAGCAATCTAATTTTCCCTATCACCAATCTGCCCTCTCTTCTATCATCCCTCCCTTCTCTTGTCCCCATCTTCTTTTTTGTCCTGTAGGGCCAGATGACTTTCTATTCCCTATTAACTGTATTTCTTATTTCCTAGTACCAACAACAATACTAACCAGTTGTTCCTAAAACTTTGAGTTCCAAATTCTCCCCGTCCCTCCCTCCCTACCCATTCCCTTTGGGAAGGCAGGTAATTCAATATATGCCCTATCTGTGTAGTTTTGCAAATGACTTCGATAATAGTCGTGTTGTGTAAGACTAACTCTATTTCCCTCCATCCTATCCTGCCCCCCATTGTTTCTATTATGTCTTTTGATCCTGTCCCTCCCCAAGAGTGTTGATTTCAAAATGCTCCCTCCTACCATTGCCCTCCCTACCATCATCCCCCGCTGTGCTTATCTCCTTCTCCCCCATTTTCCTGTATTGTAAGATAGGTTTTCATATCAAAATGAGTGTGCATTTTATTCCTTCCTTTAGTCAAATGTCATGAGGGTAAAATTCTTGTTTTTTTCTCATCTCTCCTCTTTTTCCCTCCACTAAAAAGTCTCCTGCTTGCCTCTTGAATGAGATATAATTTACCCCATTCCATTTCGCCCTCTCTTCTCCCACTACATTTCTCTCTCACCAATTACCTTAATTTTTTTAAGATTAAGATATGGTCCCATCCTATTCAATTCACTCTGTGCTCTCTGTCTCTGTATGTGCGTGCATGTGTGTATATGTGTGTGCGGTCCCACCAACTACCCAGATACTGAAAAGTTTTAAGAGTTACAAATATTGTCTTTCCATGTAGGAATGTAAACAGTTCACTTTTGGTAAGTCCTTTCTGACTTCTTTTTGCTGTTTACTTTTTCATGCTTCTTCTCATTCTTGTGTTTGAAAGTCAAATTTTCTTTTCAGCTCTGGTCTTTTCATCAAGAATGATTGAAAGTCCTCTGTTTCATTGAAAGACCATATTTTCCCCTGAAGTATTATACTCAGTTTTTCTTGGTAGGTGATTCTTGGTTTGAGTCCTACTTCCTTTGACTTCTGGAATATCCTATTCCATGACCTTCGATCCCTTAATGTAGAAGCTGCTAGATCTTGAGTTATCCTGATTGTATTTCCACAATACTGGAATTGTTTCTTTCTAGCTGCTTGCAAGATTTTCTCCTTGACCTGGGAATTATGCAATTTGACCACAATGTTCCTAGGAGTTTCTCTTTTTGGATCTCTTTCAGGCGGTGATCGATGGATTCCTTCAATACTAATTTTGCCCTCTGCTTCTAGAATCTCAGGGCAGTTTTCCTCGATAATTTCATGGAAGATGATGTCTAGGCTCTTTTTTTGATCATGACTTTCAGGTAGTCCCATAATTTTTAAATTGTTTCTCCTGGATCTCTTTTCCAGGTCAGTTGTTTTTCCCATAAGATATTACACATTCTCTTCCATTTTTTCATTCTTTTAGTTTTGTTTGGTGATTTCTTGGTTTCTCAGAAAGTCATTAGATGCCATCTGTTCCATTCTAATTTTGAGAGAACTATTCTCTTCAGTGAGCTTTTGAACCTCTTTTTCCATTTGGCTAATTCTGCTTTTGAAAGCATTCTTCTCCTCATTGGCTTTTTGAACCTCTTTTGCCAATTGAGTGAGCCTATTTTTCAAGGTGTTATTTTCTTCAGCATTTTTTTGGGTGTCCTTTAGCAAGGTATTGACCCGTTTTTCATGCTTTTCTTGCATCTTTCTCATTTCTCTTCCCAGTTTTTCCTCTACCTGTACAACTTGATTTTCAAAATCCTTTTTGAGCTCTTCCATAGCCTGAGCCCACCGGGCATCCCCCTGGGATGTCTGGAATACAGAGGCCCTGACTTCCACATCTTCCCCTGATGTTAAGAATCCTTCCTCGTCATCAGAATTGAAAGGGGGGAACATCTGTACCCCATCAAAGTAGCTTTCTATAGTCTTATTTTTCTTCCCTTTTCTGGGCATTTTCCCAGCCAGTTACTTGAATTCTGAGATTCCTGTCCACCCCCACCTAGATCCGCCCAGCTAGTTCTTGGGGTCTGAGATTCAAATGGGCTTTCCGCGGCAGGTGCGGCTGCTATTCAATGTGAGCTTAAGTTCTGGTGCTCAGGTGGGCATAGGGTCATTTCCCTCAAGGGCTTTATGCAGAGACCTTCAGTAATGGAGCGGGTGGGGGCAGGGCCATCTCCCAGGCTCAGTTCCCTCAGGGGGTTTATGCAGAGACCTTTGGTAATGGCCCTGAAATTCTGCCTGCTGCTTGCTGCCTGCTGTCCCGGGCTGCCGCCGCTGCCTCTGCTGCTCCCTCCCCTGCTGCCTCCCAAGGGGGCCTGAGCCACGGAGACACCCCGCTCCTGTCTCGGCCAGCCCAGAAGTCTCTCTCACTGACCTGTAGCATCTGTGGGTGGAGGGACCTTCCCAGCCACCGGAGGTTCTGTCCCTGAAGCCTGCTTGGATCTGCTCCTCTGGGGCCCCGCTGCCCGGGCAGCACAGGGATGGACTCCGCTGTCTGGGGAGCAACGGACCCCTGGGGATGGCTCTCCAGGGCTCTCTGGAACGGAAATCTTTTCCACTGTGTTTCTGTGCGCCTTGCAGTGATCCAGAATTTGTGGGGAATTCTTCTTGCAGGAAATATATAGGCTGTGGGTTCAGAGCTAGCATACGTGAGTCTTTCTACTCCACCATCTTGGCTCCACCCCCCCATCAATACAATTTTTAAAAAAGTTAACAAGCAACTAAAATATCAAAGCAGATGAAATAGATTAGATATGTATGACCCAGAAGTAATCATATACAGTAACATGGTGAAAGAGAAAATTTCCAACTACTGGAATAAGGACCCGTGATATGACAAAAAATGAAAGGAAGTCTCACAGAATTTAGATTTAGATAAGGATTTGATACCATGTCCCACAACTTCAAATGATTCTATGACCTAGAAACAAAATTTGATCAGATTATAAACTAATTAGAGGGTCAAATTCACAACTGTGAATGGGAAAGGTGTTCTTGACCAAACAAGGGATAAGAAGGATAAGGGGAGAAAAAAATGAAAAAAATTTATTGTCTTGCACAAATGAAAACAATGCAGTTAGAATTAGAAGGGAACCTGGGCAGTATATTTCTCAGGGATTTGTTGTAACTATATAGGAACAATAGTCATTCTCCAACAAATAAATAAATGAATGATATGGAGGCAGTTTGCAAAAATCAACTCCCATATGAGAAAGTGTTCCATTGCTACTAAAATGCAAATTAAAACGCCCATCTTAATGGCAAAGATGACAAAAAAGGGAATTTAACAGTTTTCAGAGTATCTGTTGGAGGACAGGTTCACTAATGCTCTGTTGGTGGATCTGTGAACTGTTCCAACTATTCTGGAAAGTAATTTGGAACTATACTTAGAAAGTCATTTCCTATGACTATGCATTCCCTGTGACTGAGGAATATTACTACTAGGCATACTGCCCCAAAGAGATCAAAGACAAAGGGAAAAGACATTTAGTAATGGCTTTGGAAGGGAACTAATTTTTTGTCCCTTAGTAAGATAGTAGGAATGTTTGTCAATTTAGCACAACTGACTGACTATATTTTAAGCCTCCATTTTGTGGCTGAGTTGTTTTGAGTAAGTTTTTTTTTAATAAGTTGTTTTCTAGTAATGAGATAAGCACAAGTGTGGTATGATACAGTAACTAACGTGCTCTTAAACAACAGACAAACATATGTGGACATAAGACAGACCACGAATGAAAAAGGTACTGTAACCAACTTCATAAGTAATTCATGTAATAAACTACCAACCAAATTATGTAGTAAACAATTTAAATTTAAAAATACAAAAACTCAGCTGAAGGCCCAGCCATCAATGTCTTCCTAGCATTCAACTAGCACTGGCTCCTTCATTCCCGCACTTGAGATTCAAGTAGCCCATGTTCACTTGAGGGCAGTGTTGAGTGGAAGACTTGCCAGATGACCACCTTGGAGGGAGACACACAGCCTCCAGCTGGGCTGGGAGGGAACCTTGTCAAGTCCTCTATGGCACTTTTTTTTAGAGGAAAGTGTTGTTTGCATGCTTTGATTAATGAAGTTTGATTGCATGCATTGAAAGTATATGTCGAATTATGTTTCTGTTCACTAGTTAGCATAAATAAATGATAATTTGACAAGTTCATTACAGAAACTGAGGGCTGTTGTCTAAAAATGACAGTTTCCCCTTTTTATCCTAAAGGAGAAGGGAGAGAGCTTAAATCTTGTAAGGAGCAAGAAGTGAACAGTGCCATAAAGGGAAGCTTTTAGATGGTACAATGCAATGGAAAGAGCACAGACAGCACAATGGTGTCGGAGGGGCTGGGGGTTATTACTTCCTCCTGACACAGACTCCTGACCAAGCAACTTCAACTATGTTATAGAGAGTGATAAGAGGCTGACCATGTGACTGATATCAGAACTGATGATTAGAGCTGAGTGTGGTGAGCTGGATAGGAAGAAACAGACCCCAATACCCCAGGCTTCTATACCCACATCCTTTGCCTGCCTCCTGCCACCTCATTCTGTCCCTAGGGACAGGTGAATCTTCTTTACTAGGGTTTGTTTCCTTAAGAATTTGTTTAGCTTTCTCTTTCACCATTTATTTTAAAAAGAAACAGGTTGGGGGTTTTTCTTCTGAGATCCCATGGTCATTCGTTTCAATATTGACTTTCTATGTGTAGCCTTTTAGGTAAAATTCAGCCAATAAGAGGATTAGGTTCCATGAACAGTAAAGCATACTGGAGAGATACATACAAGATTTTATACTTTGATAGATATTAAACAGAACTAGATCCTCTATATAATTACTAGAAAGGCCAGCTGGAAATTCAAAATGATTAAAATAGATTCTATTAATTCTCAAATAAGGGAGTTTGTGGATTTCCTTTGAGGACATCCAGGAAAGATAGCAAGTGGAGATGAAGGAGAAAGTTCCAGGCATAGGAGACAGCCAGTGAGAATACTCAGAATTGGAAAATGGAATTTCTTGTTCAAGGAACAGCAAGGCGGTCAATATCACTGGATCAAAGGTATATAGTCTGGGGGAGCGGGACTGGTATAAGATGTAAGAAGCCTAGAAAAATAGGGGAAACAGGTTATTAAAGGCTTTGAATGCCAAACAAAAGATTTTTTTTTATTTGAGGAAATAGGGAATCACTGGAGTTTCTTGAATTGTGTGTTTGTGGTGGAGGATGGGGAGTAATACGGAAAGTCAACTTCACAGCTGAATGGAGGATGCACTGGGTCAGGAAGAGATTTGAAACAGAGAGATCAATCAGAAAGTTACTGCAATATTCTAGAAATGGGGTGACAGAGGTCTACATCCAGGTGATGGTATTGTCAGAAAAGAACAGGAACATATGAGAAGTATTTCAAAGGTAAAACTGACAGAACTTGACCACTGATTAGACATGAGGTTGAGAGAAAAGAGTTGAGGATGACACTTAGATCATGAGCCTGACTGACTGGGAGAATGGTGGGACACTAAACAATAATAAGGAAGTTCCGAAGAGGGAAGGATTTTGGGGAAAAGATCATGAATTCAGTTCTGGACATGTTGCATTTAAAATATCTACAGGACATCTAATTCAAAATGTCTCAAAGGCAGTTGAGAGATGAGAGGTTAGGAGAGAAGTAGATCTGACAGTCAGCTGCAGATATATGACCAGTGAAACCATGGGAAGTGAAATTCACCAAATAATATAGAGGGAGAAGAGCATCCAGGACAAAGCTCAGAGGGACATCCATGCTTTGCAGTGATACTGGATGAAGATTCAGTAAAGAAGACTGAAGAATGGTTAGACAGGCAGGAGAAAAACAAGCAGAAATCAGTGAAAACTTAGAGAGAAGAGAGTATCAAAGACAAGAAGGTGATTAACTGTCCTTGCAGAAAGGTCAAGAACAATGAGAATGGAAATAAGGTCATCAAATTTGGCAATTAAGAGATCCTTGGTAACTTTTGAGAAAGCAGTTTCAGTTGAATGACAAAGGTGGAAGCCAAAGAGTTACAAAAAGAGTGGAGGGAAAGAATCAGGTTGTTGAATCATGTTTCAGGCATGTCCAACACTTTTGACCCCACTTGGGATTTTCTTGCAAAGATATTGGTGTGGCTTACCATTTTCTCCTCCAGATCATTTTACATATGAGGAAACTGAAACAAATAGGTTTGGCTTGCCCAGAGGTCACATAGCTAGTGAGCGTCTAAAGCCATATTTGAACTCAGGAATATGAGTCCTCTTGACTCCAGGCCTGGCACTCTACCGCACCATCTAGCTTCCCTTAAAGAATAAGGCAGAGGAACCAAAATGCCAGAGTTGATGGAAGCATTATAACTCTTCCAAACGTACCTAGAAAATGCAAAATATTGAATCCTGATAGGGAAATCCAGAAAAAGTCACAGTGAGTCCTTTGTCCAGCCCAAGTCAGCATGTGGATACTGAGTATGAGGTCAGGCCAGAAGCATGCCATGAATGAAACTCTCTAGCACCCAAGGAGAAGCTGCTCATCTGGGCAAAATGTGGTCCCAGATCCTTATAGGACACCATGACAGAGGGAGGTACCACATGACAGCTTGGGCACTACCCAGTTCTGGGTCACAGATATAGAGACAGAGTAAGGACACTTGCACTTGAGGTGGCATTCCATTCCCATGATTTCCAGTTTGGGAGACCCTGGATAGGGCACCAAGAAATTAGGAAATTCAGAAGCTCCAGGAGCAGTGGATCTGCTCCAACATATTGCCCAGGGATAAATGGGGCATGAATTGCAGACCAAAGATGAGTCTACAATTCTGTCACTGAACAGACACAGCTTTCCTGCTAGTTGATATGAACTGAGTCCAGTAGCAGTCTGCTGTTGAAGGAAGATGATAAATGTTGGAGAGGATGTGGGAGAGTTGGAACACTAATTCATTGCTGGTGGAGCTGTCAGCTGATCTAATCATTCTGGAGAGCAATTTGGGACAATGCCCAAAGGGCTACAAAAATGTGCATACCCTTTGACCCAGCAATATCACTTCTGGGACTCTATCCCAAAGAGATCATAAAAATGGGAAAGAGTCCCACATGTACAAAAATATTTATAGCAGCTCTCTTTGTGGTGGCCAAAAACTGGAAATCAGGGGGATGCCCATCAATTGGGGAATAGCTGAACAAGTTGTGGTATATGAATGTGTGAGTTTTCGTCCTTTGTTGCCAAAAAAGACCATGCCATCAGAGAAATCATGATATGACTTGCACTCAACTTTGTTTTGAGTGAGGGAGTGTTGTTCTGGTCACCAGCCTCACTTCTCCTCCAGAACCATCTGAATACAGTAACCAGATATTCATCAGGATGACTGGAGATGAACCAGGATGAGGCAATTGGGATTAAGTCACTTATCCAAGGTCACACAGCTAGTGAGTGTCAAGTGTCTAAGGTGAGATTTGAACTCAGGTCCTCCTGACTCCTGCACTGGTGCTCTATCCACTGCACCACCTAGCTGCCCCTGGTACATGAATGTAATGGAATACTATTGTGCTATGAGAAATGATGAACAAGAAGACTTCAGAGAAGCCTGGAAAGACTTATATGGACTGATGCTGAGTGAAAGGAGCAGAACCAGGAGAACTTTATACACAGCAACAACCATAGTATGTGAGGAATTTTTCTGGCAGACTTAATGCTTCATTGAAATGCATGGACCTAAAAAATTTCCAATGGACTCTTGAGGCAAAACACCTTCCACATCCAGAAAAAGAACTATGGAATTGGATCGCACATGGAAACAGACCATTTTCTTTCGTATTATGTTATGTTTTGTTCTGTGTTATGGTTTCCCCCATAGATGGTTTCTACGCAGAATGCATTTAATATGAATGTATGCATAGAACCTGTATAAAATTGTACACCATCTCAGGGAAGGAGTGGAGAGGGAGGGGGGAATAAGAAGGAGGGAGTGGAAAAAAATCTAAGATGTATGGAAGTGATTATCGAACAACGAAAACAAAAAAAATAATTCAATTAAAAAAAAATCTATCTGAGTAAAGAAAAAAAAAGCCTACTGTTGCTCAAACTGAAACCCAGGTCAGACATTTACAGAGCTCAGACCAAGGCGCAAGCAATCAGACTATGCCCTAGACCGGTTGACTGTGAGAGCACTAAAAGCTTAAAGGTCCCCAATCTGTCCCTGAGATCCTGGAATAACACAACAATGTTAACTGCTGTTAAGCTGTTATTGTTTGACTTCAGCAAAACATGCTGCTTATAAGAGAAACTGGTTTTCTAGCCTGGTAGAAGTGTGAATATGACACCAAGGGAAGAAAGGGTCTCAATGATTTTTTGAATTTTTAAAAAAAGAATCATAGGATCAGAGCTAGAGTTGGACCTCAGTTCAACCTTATCATTTTACAAAGAGGGAAACTGAAACTTAAGAGATGTTAATGACTTTGCCTATGGTCACATATCAAGTGAGTGTAATGAAGTTTTTGGAGCCAGGGCTTCCTGACTCCAATGCAGCATAGTCTTCCCTGCCTCTCAGTAAGATACTGACCTCTCACCTCATTTCAACTGGCTCCCATCTTATCAGAGGTAACAGTAACCCTTCTCACCCCCACCCTATTCTACCCCACCCCCCATATACACACACCCTTAACCTGTTAGAAATATACGGGTCACATATTCTATCAATAAAGAGAAGTCAGAGATGTTTGAAGTCTCTCCCTAACTTTTTGAAGTTGAGACTATATAAGGTAATCAAGACCTCCTACAAAGTATTCTTTTTTTTTTTTGTAAGAGACAAAAATTTGGAAGGGGAGGACAATTGGTTTCAACTCCCATAATTTCATAATACATTTCTTAAAATAACATTTCCTTGTGCTCTTCAAACCAACTCTTAATCTCCCACCCTCAACCCTTCTCTGCCCTTCTACAAAGAGTTTCCCTTCCATCATCAGTGAAATTAAACATACATACTCTACCTGGCACTCTGGATCATCCTATAGGCAATGTACTTGCGGAACAGGTACCCCAGTCTGATTTGGTTCAAATAATGTGTCTCATTTATGAGTTCCTTAGCTGCTTGGTGCAGAATCACGGGCAACTGAAGGCCTTCCACTGCCCGGTGAAGGATCACCAGGTTCTTCCTTTGACCCTTAACATCAATAAAGTATCGATCTTCCTCAGGAGGAGGAGCAGATACAAAGAAATCTCCAGGAGAGGAAGGGGGCACTGTCATCTTGGCTTTCTCAGTGACTATAAAAGAGGGCGACTTCAGCAGCTTCTTATCTATGGGAGGAAGACAGACTTTTGGGTATTTTTGAGCAGAAGATATGAGCTGTGATATTTGGAGAAACTGAGCTGAGGGAGGAGATGGTGATTTTGGAAACTTGACAGCAGGAAAAGAATGTTCAGCAATAAAAGATGATTGAGGTGATAGGGCCTTATAGCCAGTCTCTTCCTCAGGGGGATAAGGCTGAGTACTCTTCAAGATTCCTGGGGACCATTCTGTTGGGGGCTTTCCAGAAATGGGAGGGAACTGTGGCACCTCAAACTTTGGAGCAGGAGGAGGACCCAGAAATGGCTTCTGAGATGTAGGAGGGGCCAATTCGGTGCTGAATTTCTCAAGGGCAGAAAGTGGCTGTGTTGTTAGGGGCTGCCTACGGCTGTCAGGGACAAATGGCTTCAGTGGCTGTTGCTCAGGGGGAACCAGTATCTGTCCAGGGGAAGGAGTGAACTGTGGCACATAGGTCTCTTCAGGAGCAGCAGGGTACCACGATGTCAGGGGCTGCCCAAGGGCAGTAGGGGCCACTAGTGTAGGGGGCTGTCCAGGAGCAGGAAAAACCATAGGTGTGGGGGGTTGTCCTGGGACAACAGGGGCCACTAGTGTAGGGGGCTGTCCAGGAGCAGGAAAAACCATAGGTGTGGGGGGCTGTCCTGGGACAGCAGAACCTACAGGTATGGGGTGCAGTCCAGGGGTAGCAAGGGCTACAGGTATGGGGGGCTCCTCAGGGGAAGCAAAGGTCACAGGTATGGGGGCTTGTCCTGGGACAGCAGGAGCCCCAGATGTAAGGGACAGTCCCGGGGCAGCAAAGACCACAGGTGTGGGGGGCTGTCCTGGGACAGCAGGACCTACAGGTATGGGGTACAGTCCAGGGGTAGCAAAGGCCACAGGTGTGGGAGGCCATTCTGGAACAACAGAACCTACAGGTATGGGATGCAGTCCAGGGGTAGCAAGGGTCACAGATGTAGGGGGCTCCCCAGGGACAGCAATGGTCACAGGTATGGGGGGCTGTCCTGGGACAGCAGGAGCCCCAGGTATAAGGGGTAGTCGAGGGGCAGCAAAGATCACAGGTGTGGGGGGCTGTCCTGGGACAGCAGGACCTACAGGTATAGGGCGCAGTCCAGGGGTAGCGAGGGCCACAGGTGTAGGGGGCTGTCCTGGGACAGCAGGACCTACAGGTATGGGGCGCAATCCAGGAGTAGCAAGGGCCACAGGTGTAGGGGGCTGTCCTGGGACAGCAGGACCTACAGGTATGGGGCGCAGTCCAGGAGTAGCGAGGGCCACAGGTGTGGGGGGCTGTCCTGGGACAGCAGGACCTACAGGTATGGGGCGCAGTCCAGGAGTAGCAAGGGCCACAGGTGTGGGGGGCTGTCCTGGGACAGCAGGACCTACAGGTATGGGGCCCAATCCAGGAGTAGCAAGGGCCACAGGTGTGGGGGGCTGTCCTGGGACAGCAGGACCTACAGGTATGGGGAGCAATCCAGGAGTAGCAAGGGCCACAGGTGTGGGGGGCTGTCCTGGGACAGCAGGACCTACAGGTATGGGGCGCGATCCAGGAGTAGTAAGGGCCACAGATGTGGGGGGCTGTCCTGGGACAGCAGGGCCTACAGGTATGGGGCGCAATCCAGGAGTAGCAAGGGCCACAGGTGTGGGGGGCTGTCCTGGGACAGCAGGACCTACAGGTATGGGGTGCAGTCCAGGGGTAGCCAGGGTCACAGGTGTGGGGGGCTCCCCAGGGGCAGCAAGAGTCACAGGTATGGGAGGTTCCCTAGGAGCAGCAAGTGTCACAGGTGGAGGGGTCTCCCCAGGGGCAGCAAGGGCCACAGGTGGTAGGGGCTGTCTAGAATCCCATGAAACTTGGAACTGCCCAGGAGTAGTAGGCCACTCTGATATTTGGGGTTGTCCAGGGGCCACAGGTGTTGGAAAGACTTGTTGAGGTTCCGTGGTTGTCCATGACACTTGGGGCTGCCCAGGAGCCCATGATGTTTGGGGTTGCCCAGATACTGCAGGGGCCCATGACATTTGGGGTTGCCCAGGGGCTGTAGAGCCCCATGATATTTGGAGTTGCCCAGATTCTGCAGGGGCCCATGACATTTGGGGTTCTTCAGTGGCTATAGGGGCCCATGATGTTTGGGGTTGCCCAGTGGCTGTAGGGGCCCATGACATTTGGGGTTGCCCAATAGGGGCAACAGGGACCTGCAATTTGGGGAGTGGCCCAAAGGGGGAAGTGGCCCAGGATACTGGGGCTTCCTCAGGTGCTGGAGGGCCCAACAACATTGTGGTCTCATCAGGGATGGGAGGGAGCCTGGATGGCAAAGGTTGCCCAGGAGCATCAAGGGACATTGGTGCTGGGGTTCCTCCAGGTGGGACAGGGGCCCTTGGTGCTAAGAGCTGTTCAGGAGCACCAAGGGAGCTTGGTGTTGGGGTTCCTTCAGGTAGGACAGGGGCCCTTGGTGCTGGAGGCTGCTCAGGAACACCAAGGGAGCTTGGTGTTAGGGTTCCTTCAGGTGGGACAGGGGCCTTTGGTGCTGGGGGCTTCCCAGGAGCACCAAGGGAGCTTGGTACTGGGGTTCCTCCAGGTGGGACAGGGGCCCTTGGTGCTGGGGGCTTCCCAGGAGCACCAAGGGAGCTTGGTACTGGGGTTCCTCCAGGTGGGACAGGGGCCCTTGGTGCTGGGGGCTGCTCAGGAGCACCAAGGGAGCTTGGTGCTGGGGTTCCTCCAGGTGGGACAGGGTAACTTGGTGCTGGGAGCTGCCCAGGAGCACCAAGGGACATTAGTGCTGGGGTTCCTCCAGGTGGGACAGGGTAACTTGGTGCTGGGGGCTGCTCAAGAGCACCCATGGACTGTGGTGCTGGGGTTTCTCCAGGTAGGACAGGGGCCCTTAGTTCTGGGGGCTGCTCAGGAGCACCAAGGGAGCTTGGTGCTGAGGTTTCTCCAGGTGGGGCAGGGTAACTTGGTGCTGGGAGCTGCCCAGGAGCACCAAGGGACATTGGTACTGGGGTTCCTCCAGGTGGGACAGGGTAACTTGGTGCTGGGAGCTGCCCAGGAGCACCAAGGGACATTGGTGCTGGGGTTCCTCCAGGTGGGACAGGGTAACTTGGTGCTGGGAGCTGCCCAGGAGCACCAAGGGACATTGGTGCTGGGGTTCCTCCAGGTGGGACAGGGTAACTTGGTGCTGGGAGCTGCCCAGGAGGACCAAGGGACATTGGTGCTGGGGTTTCTCCAGGTGGGACAGGGTAACTTGGTGCTGGGAGCTGCCCAGGAGCACCAAGGGACATTGGTGCTAGGGTTCCTCCAGGTGGGACAGGGTAACTTGGTGCTGGGAGCTGCCCAGGAGGACCAAGGGACATTGGTGCTGGGGTTCCTCCAGGTGGGACAGGGTAACTTGGTGCTGGGAGCTGCCCAGGAGGACCAAGGGACATTGGTGCTGGGGTTTCTCCAGGTGGGACAGGGTAACTTGGTGCTGGGAGCTGCCCAGGAGCACCAAGGGACATTGGTGCTAGGGTTCCTCCAGGTGGGACAGGGTAACTTGGTGCTGGGAGCTGCCCAGGAGGACCAAGGGACATTGGTGCTGGGGTTTCTCCAGGTGGGGCGGGAGCCCTTGGTGCTGGGGGCTGCCCAGGAGCACCAAGGGACATTGGTGCTGGGGTTCCTCCAGGTGGGACAGGGTAACTTGGTGCTGGGGGCTGCCCAGGAGGACCAAGGGACATTGGTGCTGGGGTTTCTCCAGGTGGGGCGGGAGCCCTTGGTGCTGGGGGCTGCCCAGGAGCACCAAGGGACATTGGTGCTGGGGTTCCTCCAGGTGGGACAGGGTAACTTGGTGCTGGGGGCTGCCCAGGAGCCCCAAGGGACATTGGTGCTAGGGTTCCTCCAGGTGGGACAGGGTAACTTGGTGCTGGGAGCTGCCCAGGAGGACCAAGAGACATTGGTGCTGGGGTTTCTCCAGGTGGGGCGGGAGCCCTTGGTGCTGGGGGCTGCCCAGGAGCACCAAGGGACATTGGTGCTGGGGTTCCTCCAGGTGGGACAGGGTAACTTGGTGCTGGGAGCTGCCCAGGAGCACCAAGGGACATTGGTGCTGGGGTTTCTCCAGGTGGAACAGGGGCCCTTGGTGCTGGGAGCTGCCCAGGAGCACCAAGGGACATTGGTGCTGGGGTTCCTCCAGGTGGGACAGGGTAACTTGGTGCTGGGGGCTGCCCAGGAGCCCCAAGGAACATTGGTGCTGGGGTTCCTCCAGGTGGGACAGGGTAACTTGGTGCTGGGAGCTGCCCAGGAGGACCAAGGGACATTGGTGCTGGGGTTTCTCCAGGTGGGGCGGGAGCCATTGGTGCTGGGGTTCCTCCAGGTGGGACAGGGTAACTTGGTGCTGGGAGCTGCTCAGGAGCACCAAGGGACATTGGTGCTGGGGTTCCTTCAGGAGGGACAGGGTAACTTGGTGCTGGGGGCTCCCCAGGAGCCCCAAGGAACATTGGTGCTGGGCTTCCTCCAGGTGGGGCAGGAGCCCTTGGTGCTGGAGGCTGCCCAGTGGTTAAAGGTGGTCTCAATGTTGGAGGCTGCCCAAGAGCAGCAGAGCTCCACACTCTGGTAACTTCCCCAGGAGCAGCAGGTGCCTGCAACGTTGGGGTTTCCCCGGGGACCAAATAAGCCCCTGAGGTGGGAGTTTCCCCAGAGGTTGTAGGGTACCCTGATGTGGTGGTTTCCCTGAGCGTAGGATGGCCCCGCAATACTGGGCTTTCCCCGAAGTCCGGTGGGCCCCCTGATATTGGACTTTCCTGAGAGACAGCTGTGACCACTGGCCTTTCCCTGGGGGCAACGCCTGGTTGAGGCCCCAGTGGTGTGGGTTTCATAGGGACCTCCTGACCAGGAAGATGGGCTCCTCTTAAACCTGACTGGTCTGGGCCTGGAGCCAGCGCCTCCTGGGCCCCGGGCTTCATCACCTTCCGAGGGAGCTCCCTGCCGGGAGCGGGGGCCGGCCGGGCCAGGGTGTCCTGCGCCTGTGACTGTCTCTGGGCCTGCTGCTGCTGCTCTTTTTCGTGCTCAGCTCTTCTCCACTCTTCGAACTTCTCGGGGTTCAGCCTGCGCAGCTCCTCCTCTTGCCGCCGCATTTCCTGCAGCTGCAGCTCCACCTGCTCTTGGTACCTCTGGGCGATCTGCTCCTTCCAGCGCTCCAGCTCCTGCGGGTCCAGCGCTTTGTGCTGCGCCGCCTCCATGGCCCAGCGCTTCTGCTTCTCCTCGTGCTCCCTCTCCTGCTGCCACCACTGCTTCTGCATCTCGAGCCACAGGTCCTCCTCCGCCTGCCACTGGCGCTGCTTCAGCTCCCAGCGCCTCTTCTCGTCCTGCCTCTTGAACCACGCGTTCTCCTCCTGTAACTTCCTTTGTATCTGTTCTTGGGTCTCCTTCCACAGGCGTCTCTCCTCCTGCAGTTGTTTGATGAACTGCATGCCTTGATTCTTGGGGGAGCTCTGCTCCTCCGCGTGCGTTTTGTCTGCCGACCCCTCTTTGCGTTCGCGTCGGGCCCTTCCCCCCTTCTCTCCCGCTTCCTCCTTTGCCGTGTCGACTTGAGGCAAGAGCGCTTTGAGCATGTTGGACAGCATTGGATCCATTTTCTCGCCAAGTGAATGAGGTGGAATCAAGGAGCCTTTCTTTGCAGACTTAGCAGACTCTCCAGGCTTCTCTTTTTTCTCTCTGTGTTTCTTCAAGGTATTGGTCAGAATCTCGGCCATTTTTTGGAAATATTCCTCCATCTTCTCCCTTACTGTCTTTAATGACTTTTGCGCCTCCGGGTTCTTTAGCTGTACCTGTTCCTTAAATTCACTTTTGGAATCCGCTTCCCCTAGGCCGTCAATCTTCTGCTGCAGGAAAGACATGATGGCTTTCTGATAGTCCTGCAGGGCTTGCTGATCGTCACTTTGGTAAGCTTCCGGCACAGTCTTCTCCGGCACAGTCTTCTCCTTTTTTCCCTTTCCCTTTTTGGCTGTCTTTTGCTTAGCAGCCTGGTCGGGTTTCCCTCCCACGTCCACAACCTCTTCAGATTCCCTGGCCCTCAAAACTCCCTCGGCAGTCCGTGGGCTTTCCTTTGGTTTCTTTCTCTCTGCTTGCAATTCGGCAAGTTTGGTCACACTTCCCACTTCATCCTCCTTGAACCTCTTCCTCTCCAGCAGCTCAAGGCGCTGCTCCTGACGTCTGCCTACCTTAGAACTATCTGTCAAAAATCCATATTCTCCCCTGCTTTCCTGGGATTTTGATTCAGCGATCCTAGGGCGATCCGCTGGGACCGCTGTCGGAGACACCCCCTCGGGGGAAGGGGCTCTAGAACGATCTTCAGGGGTATCTTTTAAAGATTTTGGGGGGGGTTTCCCAGGACTGGTAGAGGATATTGGCAATGAGGAAGATGAATCAGCCTTGGTTTGGCTTAGGCCCCATTTAACAGCAGTACCCCTGGCCAGTCTTCTGTCTGAAGGCTCTGTCTTGGGGACTTCCAAGTGTTCCATGGCTGAGGGCAAGTCTAACAGTGAAGACTCCGGGGATGAGACTGGCTCCTCAAACGGCTCCCTAATTTTTTCCTGTATTCTTAGTAGCATATTCCTCCTTTTTCTAATAGTTTCCTCGGAAGGAAAGCTTGCCCCTGCATTCGCCAAACTCAGCTGGTGTTCTAAATTTGCTTTGGCCTGAAGAAGTTCCATGCATTTTTCTTCTTGATTTTGCAGTTCCTTCTCAAGTGCCTCATTTTTATCACTGAGGATTTGTACTGTCCGCTGGAAGGTCTGTTTCTCCAGCCCATAATATTCTTTTATTTCTGATCCCATGGTGGTACATTGGAAAATTAGGTTTTTAATCTCTTGATTCTGGAACCCCAAAGCCTTGTGAAGGTTTGCTGTAGTTGAGGATATGTATTTAATAGCATTAACTTCACCTTTGTTGAACATGTTAGAGTTGATGAGCTCCTGCAACATGCCAAGGATTTCAGAAACTTTGTTGTTTGTCAGGGTTTCTTCCTTGATCATTTGCTCTGGCTTCAAAGGAGTTCCTGCTGCAGGTTTCCGTAGAATCTTTTCTCTCCAAGTTTTCCACATGGTACCTTTGGATGCTGAGAAACATCAGAGAAACAATAGGAAATGGATGTCATGTCTCACCTTGCCCTTCCTTCCCCCAGCACTGAACTCTAGTCCTTGATAATGCAACCTATTTAGGGTTTAAACCTAAACAAAGGACAAATCTAGCATGAGAGCCAGTTGAAGTTCTTTCATCTGTTCCATTAAAAAAAAGCGCAAAATGTAAAAGGAGTAGGATCTCCATAAACCCTAATATCCTAGAGTAGTAAGGGTATGGTCCAATGGTCTTCACAAATTCTCTGAAATATAAATTGGGGACATAGGCTTGGCCTTGAGATGAAGACTTGAGCCTTGCAAGCTTTGGAAGAAAGGAACACCAAGGCAAGAATATAAAGTTTAACTGTGTTTGAGCTGTTATTAGGAAACAATATCTGGAATAAACCATCAGCCCCACAGACAGAAGGGATATTAAATGAAGAACAACTCTACCATAATCCATTAGAGGTATTGCTTCTATGGAGGTTGGAGCAAGAATTTAGCAGGGTTCCAATGACCTGGTATGACATTAGATATAGGGTTGACTGCCCCTTACTGTGATGACAGGTGTCACTGGGAGTTTCCCCAACACTCAGGACCCCAGTTCTCCCACCCAAATCATATGTTCATGGAGTGCAAGGCAAAGAGTCATATTGATTATCTTCAACTTAGATGTAGTTGAGATTCATTGGAAATTCTAACTTTAGAGTTTAAAACTAATCTGGGCACCATCATATAAAGCATAAATTGGAGACAAGAAGCAAATTATACTAAACAGTTTCAACTGCTTGAAGCACTTACCTAATCTTTTCTTGTGCCTTTTCTTGTCTTTTAAGAAATAAATGCTAAAGGCAATCAGTGAATTGACGTTGAGCTCAGCAGCACTGAGGTTACTTGAGAAAGCTTCCATGGCTGCTATCCACTTGTAGTAATCTGTTTCAGATTCTTCACTCTTGGTCACCTCAGTCAAAATGGTATCTTGAGAAGAGTCAAAATAAAAGGGTCAAAGACTTTGAAAGAGAAATGTTGGCTAGCAACATTACGTAGCAATCTGAGACAGAACATGAACATTTTGAATTTACTTTGACCATGAGGCTTCTCCAGATGTAAAAAGATGGAATAGGGGAAAGAGGATATTTACACTAAAAAGAGGTGAGTAATCCTGCCTACAACTGAGAATCAGATTTGCAAAGGATCTTGGGGATGTTAATTCAAATCAATTTGGAGCATTTATTAGCGTCCAGGAAGGACTACAATCCTGACCAAATGTTTTTATTTTATTTTTTTAATTACAGTTTTAATCTAGTAATCATGATGTCATTTCATGGGAATTTTGCTTAACAACTAACCTAAATACTTCTCCTTACAGTTTTAACTCATTTGCTATTGTTGGTTTTATCCTCCTTAATATGGAAAATAGTCACCACTATTTAGAAAGTAATTCAATATTAGAAAGCTAACCCTTAACTTCTTCTGACTCTGAAGAATACTAGTTCATTCAACCTGTTCTAATCTCTCTTCTTTATTAAAACTGTGGTTCACTTGTAAAACACCCGCTGTAACTTACGCCAGTCTTCAAACCAGACTAGAAGTTCAGTTAGAATCCTTTCCTTAACATCAGCAGACTGCATACTCTGGTATATTTGTTCCATTGTGCTGATTCGATATTTTTTGAAATCTTTTTCTATCAAGGAAGATTCCCTCTTTTTTCTGAATGCATTCAGTTCAATATCTCCTTGGTAGCGATTTATGATCCGATTCACTTGCAGCATTATGTCATCAAGCTGTGCTCTCATGTCCTACAGAGGCAGAAAGGGACAGCTGTAAACCAATAACCAATTTTAAGGACAAATTGGCAGAGTGTTTTGGACATCTTTCTTTCCAGGGTTTCAGAAGAAATAAATTTTAAAATAATCCATCCTTAATGTATTTTGCATGATTGAACATGTATAACCTATATCAAGTTACTTATTGTCTCAGGAAGCAGGGAGGAGGGAGGAAGAGAGAAAATTTGGAACTCAAATTTTTTTTCAAAACAATGTTAAAAATTGTCTTTATATGTAACTAGGGGAGGAATAAAATATTATTTTTTTTTAAATTCCATCTTCCATTATAGGTCTTTTAGATTCTTTCAGGTAAAATGAGTAAAGTAAGCAGAACCTGGAGAACAATTTTCATAATAATAACATTGCAAAGCCAAACAACTTTGAAAACCTTTGATCAATGAAATAACCAGCCACAATTCCAAAGAACTAATGTTGTACTCTGCTATCTATTTCCTGACAGAGAGGTGATGGACTCAAGATGTGGAATGAGACATATATCTTCAGACTTGCCCAACACAGGAATTTGCTTGACTATGAATATTTGTTAAAAAGTATTTTGTTTTCCTTTCTTTGTTGTTAGTGTGAAGAGAGAGAGAGAAAGAGAGAGAGAGAGAGAGAGAGAGAGAGAGAGAGAGAGAGAGAGAGAGAGAGAGAGAGAGAGAGAGAGAACAAAGTAAATGCTTAGTAATTGGAAAAAATATAATTTTTTCAAAGTATCACATCTTAAAATCTTATAAATTTATAAATGGGAAAAAAACCATTAGAAGTCATCTAGCTCAATCTCTCACTTTGTAAATGAAGAAATTTAGATCCAGAAAGGTAGTGATTAAGGTCACACATCTAGGTATTTGCAGAATTGTGACTAGTACCCATATTATCTTGAGACCCTTTCCAGAATTTTTTCTGCTTTACCTTATCTGTCTCTAGAGCAGATCAACCTACTGGGGTTTGAAAGTATGTCAAAAAGGAGCTAGGGTAAAGCAGTTGCAAGAAATAAGAAATAAGATCAGGCACACAAGAAAGCAGAGGGTAGTACAGGAGAACAGAATCAGATTTCCTAAGCTAACGTCAGGAACATTGGAGGTCAGAGTTAGAAGGTATTGAGAAATCACCATGAATGGTGGGATCAGTTCACAATTCCACCAAAAGTACATTAGTGTCCCAGTTTTCCCACATCCCCTCCCACATTTATCATTTTCCTTTTTTGACATATTAGCCACAGATTAGGGTAGTTCTAAAGTTTGTGCTGGAAACCATTCATCAAGCCCTTGCAATATGATTTCTAATATCATACTAAACTGAATTTGTTCTTTTATAAAGCAACATGACTTCCTAGTTGCTCACCCCAATGACCTCTTTTCAAACCTTATTTTTCTTGAAATCTTGGCAATGTCTGACATTATTAATAATTCTTTATTCCTCCTTGCTATTTTCTCTTCCCTTGGTTTCCATGATAGTACATCTTCTGGTTCTCTGACTCTTTTGTATCTTTTCTGTCTCTTTTGCAGGTTACTCTCTGTCTTTCCTTAAAGATTTGTTACTGTTCCCCAACAGTCTACATTGGCCTTCTTCTCTACATTCTCTTCCTTACTCATTTCATTTATACCCATAGCATCTGCTACCAGTCCTATAAACTATTTCTATAGTACTGTAGACTTATAGATGTTCATCTTCCGTCTTAATATTTTGCATCACAGCTACTTACCCTGTAGGAGATACTGTGCCCTACAGGGAGTAAACCCAGAGACAAGTGATATATATGCCTAGCATAAAGTTTGAGCCAGGGAGAGCAACATGAAAAAATAAAGAAATATAAAATAAAATAATATGCTACGTGTACATATATATAATAAATATTAAAAAATTAAAAAATAAAGAATACAGGGGCTCTGCAACACTAAAATAGCAAATTTCCTTGATCATACATGTTTCCCAATTTGAGTTCCTCCTTACTACTGTACTTCATGTGTGTTTCAACTCTTGCTTCTGACACTGTGCATATTTCGAAAGTTTATCCTAGATTTCTGGAGAGATTATTTTACTGCTACTATTCTAAGGGTCCTATCTTAATAAATACTTTTGCTCTGAGTTAATTGTGTCCTCTGGCTGACTATAATCACAATGCTATAGTTTTGGGAATTTGGACTCAAAAATATGCTTCATCATCAGTCCTCTGGAATCATGGTTGGTCACTGCATTGACTAGAGCTCTTATGTATTTCAAAGTTGATTGTCTTTGAAATATTGTTGTTCTACTCACTTCACACTAATTTGGCATAGTCATCAAGTTGGGGGACCCAACCTATGACTGTGACTTTATGGGGTGGCCCCCAAGCTTTACTACATATATAACCAAATCCCTCCAGCTTATCTCCAATAATTTATTTCATCTGCTCAATGATTCTGCTTTCCTCCTCTTCACAGTTCAGATACATGTATTATTCCTTTTCCTTATTTTGAAAGTACTGTATGATTGACTATTATGATGGACTGAAAAGACATTACTCCATGCTGAAAACAATGTAGAAGAATATTAGAGGTGAAGGCAGAGCCAAGATGGTAAAGAAAAGGCAGGAAGGTGCCCAATTCCCCTTGGAACAACTTTAAATCATGCCTAAAAACAAATTCTGGAGCAACAGAATGAATAAATGGATGGGTCAAAACAATTTTCTAGCCCAAGATAACTTAGAAAGACTGCAGGAAACGTCCGTCTCACTTGGGTAAAAGGGGAACGCAGCCCAGTGTAGGTGGTATCTGGGCAAACCAGTGGGAGGGCCCCTAAGCCCCAGCACAGATAAGTAACCAAAGCCCTGTGGTTCAGCTCAGCAGGCCAGTGGCACAAAAGGCCAGCTGTGAGGGGTCCAGCCCTAGTGCACTAGGCTAGTGGCTAGGCCTGGCAGGACCAGAGGTCCCTGCACAGCAAGCAAGCTCCCAGCCCTGGAAGCCTGGATGCAGCAAGCTAGTGGTCAGGGCCCTGGCATGAAGCTTGGGACAGTGCTCCCTATACCCCAGAAGCAGAGTTCAACTTTAAAAGTCATGAAATAGGGTGGAAATGAGCAAACAACAATAATAAAGAGATTCTTACCAGAGAAAACTCCTATGATGACAGGGAAGATCAAAATGCAAACTAAGAAAAGGACAACAATGCCAAAATATCTACATGCAAAACTTCAACAAGAAATATGAACTGATTGCAGACCCAAAAAGACCTCCTGAAAAAGAGTTTTAAAAGTCAAATAAGAAAGGAAGATGAAAAA
The DNA here is from genome assembly GCA_023548195.1 of Bettongia penicillata ogilbyi. Taxonomy (NCBI): domain Eukaryota; kingdom Metazoa; phylum Chordata; class Mammalia; order Diprotodontia; family Potoroidae; genus Bettongia; species Bettongia penicillata. The sequence goes on from JAJHZJ010000092.1 coordinate 4,139,058, forward strand.
CTGGGAAAAGAAATGAGTCACCCAAGAGAATAATGGAAAAAGAATCAACAATTTGGAAGCATACACACACACACACACACATACACACACACAAAATCAACAGAAAAAGATATACAAAAATCCACTAAAGAAAGGAGAATTGGCCAAATGGAAAAGAAAGTACAAAAATTCACTGAAGAAAACAACTCCTTAAAAAGTAGAATTGGCCAAATGGAAAAGGGAGTACAAAAGCTAACTGATGAAAATAATTCCTTAAAAATTAAAGTTAAGCAAGTGGAAGTTACTGACTCTAAGAGACATCAAGAATCAATCAAACCAAATTTTTAAACATGAAAAAATAGTAGAAAATGTAAAATACTTTACTGAAAAACAATTGACCTGAAAAATAGATTCAGGAGAGATAATTTAAGAATTATAGGATTACCTGAAAGCCATGATCAAAAAAAGAGCCTGGATAGCATCTTTCAAGATATTATCAAGAACAACTGCCCTGATATCCTAGATCCAGAGAGTAAAATAAAAATGGAAAGAATCTACCGTTTGCCTCCTGAAAGGGATCCCAAAATGAAGACTCCCAGGAATATTATAACCAAATTCCACAACTCTCAGGTCAAGAAGAAAATACTGTAGGCAGCCAAAAAGAAACAATTCAAGTATCAAGGGGCCACAGTCAGGATTACACAGGATTTAGCAGCTTCTACATTAAAGGGTTTGGCAAAGAAGCTTGGGAAACAATAAAGAATCAACTACTCAGCAAAACGGAGCAAAATCTTTCAAGGGGGGAAATGGACATTCAATGAATTAGGGGACTTTCAAATATTCCTGATGAAAATCCACCACTAAACAGAAAATTTCATCTTCAAACACAAGGCATAAGGGAAGCATAAAAAGGTAAACAGAAAAAAAAAACCATGATAGTCAATCAGGTTAAACTATTTACATCCTTACATGGGAAGATGATGCTTGTAACTCAAGAATTGTATCTCTATTTGGGCAGTTAGAAGGAGTCTGCATAGAGGGTGTGAGTATAACTTGACTTTGATGGCATGATATAAAAAAAATTAAAGGGGTGAGAAAGAGGCTTTCACAGGAAAAGAGGAAAGGGAGAGGTAGAATGGGATATATCACATAAAGAAGCATGAAAGACCTATTACAGTAGAGGGAAAGGAGAGAGTAAGTAGTGCTTGAACCTTAAATTTCATCAGATTTAGTTCAAAGATGGAATAACATTCACATTCAGTGGGGTACAGAACTCTATGTTACCCTATATAGAAGTAAGAAGGGAGGAGGAAAAGAAAAGGAGGGAGCTGATGGAAGGGAGGGCAGCTTGAGAGAGCAATAGTGAGGAGGGAGAGGGTGAAAGAAGAAAGAAATATATAAGCAGGGGGAAAATAGGATGGAGGGAAATACACAGTAATTATGACTATGAATATAAATGGGATGAACTCACCCCTAAAATGGAAGAAGATAGAAGAATGGATTAAAAATCAGAATCCTACAATATATTGTTTACAAGAAACACATTTAAAGCTAGAACACACACAGAGTAAAGGTAAAAGGCTGGAGCAGAATATATTATGCTTCAGCTGAAGTAAAAAAAGAAAAGGTAGCAATCCTCATCTTAGACAAAGCAAAAGCAAAAAACAGATCTAATCAAAAGAGACAAGAAACCATATCTTCCTAAAAGGGACCATGGACAATGAAGTAATATCAATACTAAATATGTATGCGTCAAATGGTATAGCATCCAAATTTCTAAAAGGGAAGTTAAATGAATAGGAAAAACAGACAGTAAAACTATACTAATGGGGAACGTCAACTTTCCCTTCTCAGAACTAGATATATCTAACCACAAAATAAATAAGAAAGACATTAAGGAGGTGAATACAATTTTAGAAAAGTTAGATATGATAGACCTCTGGAGAAAACTGGATGGGGATGGAAAGGCATATACCTTTTTCTCAGTGAGCCATGGCAGCTACACAAAAGTTTACCATGTATTAGGGCATGAAAACCTCACAATAAAATGTAGAAAGGCAGATATATTAAATATATCCTTTTCAGATCATGATGCAATAAAAATTACATTCAATAAAGGGTCGTGGAAAGATATATTAAAAATTAATTGGAAACTAAATGATCTAATTCCAAAGACTGAGTGGGTCAAAGAACAAATCACAGAAACAATCAATAATTTCATTAAAGAGAATGACAACAATGAGACAACGTATCAATATTTATGAGATGCATTCAAAGCAGTACTTAGGGGAAAATTTATATTCCTAAACTCATATCAATAAAATAGAAAAAGAACAGATCAATTAATTTGGTAGGCATGCAACTAAAAAAGCTAGAAAAAGAAATTTAAATTCAAAATTCCCAATTAAACACCAAATTTGAAATCCTGAAAATCAAAGGAGAGATTAATAAAACTGAAAATAAGAAAACCATTTAATAAATAAAGCTAAGAGCTGGATTTATGAAAAAAAACCAATAAAATAGACAAACAATTGGTTGATTTGATTAAAAAAAGAAAAAACCAAATTACTAGTATCAAAAATGAAAGGGTGAAATCATCAGCAATGAAGAGAAAATTGAAGCAATAATTAGGAGCTATTTTACCCAATTGTATACTAATAAATCTGATAATCTAAGCAAAATGGATGAATATTTACAAGAATATAAATTGCCCAGATTAACAGAAGAGGAAAGAGACTATTTAAATAACTTGATTTGAGACAAAGAAATTGAATAAGTCATCAATGTATTCCCTAAGGAAAAAAAATCCCCAGAATCAGATGGATTCATAAATGAATTCTATCAAACATTTAAAGAACAATTAATTCCAATGCTACATAAATTATTTGGGAAAATAGGCAAAGGAGTCCTACCAAATTCCTTTTGTGACACAAATATGATGCTGATATCTAAACCAGAATGAACCAAAACAGAGAAAAAAAACTATAGAGTAGCCTGTGGTCTTTCTTTTTGTATTTATTATTTAGTTTTCCCTCACTGCATGTAAAAACAATTTTTAACATTTGTTTTAAAAACTTTGAGTTCCAAATTCTCTCCCTTCCTCCCTTCTCATCTTCCCCTCATTGAGAAGGCAACCAATTCAATATATGTTATACATGTGTTGTCATGCAAAACATTTATAATAGTCATGTGGTGAAAGAAAACACAGACAAAAAAATTCAAGAAAAATAAAGTTTTAAAAAAAAGTATGCTTCAATCTGTATTCAGACACCATCAGTTCTTTCTCTGGGGATGGATGGCATTTTTCATCATAAATACTTCAGAGTTGTCTTGGATCATTATATTACGAGAATAGCTAAGTCATTCATAGCTGATCATCTTGCAATATTGGTGTTACTTTGTACCCAGTATATTTCACTTTTTATCAACCCATAAAAGTCTTTACAGGTTTTTCTGAGAGCATCCTGCTCATTATTTCTTATAAAACAATAGTATTCCATCACAATTACATACCACATTTTGTTCAGTCATTCTCCAATTGTTGGGCTTCCCCTCAACTTCTGATTCTTTACACCCAGAAAAGTGCTGCTACAAATTTTTTTTATACATATAGTTCTTTTCCTTTTTGTTTTTTATCTCTTCTGGGATACAGACCTAGTAGTAGTATTGCTATGTCTTATGCATGTTTTTATAACCCCTTTTAATAGTTCAAAAATGCTCTACAGAATGGCTGGATCAGTTCACAACACCGGACTGTGCTCCTCTCTCAGTGCAACAGATCTTTCCTGCCAACGTTTAAGTTGTCTTGGGCTGGAAATTTATTTCACTCTATCTTTTATGGGTTCTACTGCTCTAGAATTTGATTAAAGTCATTTTTAAAGGTATTTGGAGGGTTTTGGAAGAGAACTCTGGTGAGTCCCTGCCTTTACTCCACCATCTTCTGGCCTGCCTTTCTATCAGCCCATCAAGTCATGTATGTGTTGACATGTGTTTATCAGCCCAGAACATGGGGCTGCTCATCAACTTGGGAGAACCTCCTGAAATGTCAAGATAGGTCCATCAAGGTCAGTGTGCCAGAAACAATGTATAAACCCACATTTTACATCATATACCAAAATATGATCAAAATGAGTACATGATTTAAACAAAGTATAGAACAATATTTTATATCATATATCAAAATAAGATCAAAATGGATACATAAAGGGTGATACCATAAGCAAATGAGGACAGCATGGAATAGTTTACCTGTCAGCTATGGATAAGGGGAGAATTTATGAACAAACAAGATAATATAGCATTCTATATAATGCTATATGGAGCATTATGAGATGTAAAATAGATAACTTTGATATTAAATTTAAAAAGATTTTGCACAAACAAAACCAATGCAGCCAAGATTAGAAGGAAAGCAAAAATCTGGAAAACAATTTTTACAGCAAATTTATCTGATAAAGGCCTTATTTCTCAAATATATAGCAAACTGAGTCAAACTGATAAGAATACAAATCATTGCCCAACTGATAAATGATTAAAGGATATGAACAGAGAGTTTTCAGATAAAGATATCAAACCTGTCTTTAGTCCTATTTTTGAAATGTATTTGAAGTCACTACTGATTAGAGAAATGCAAATCAAACAACTCTGAGGTACCATTTTAAACCTATCAGATTGACTAATATGGTAGAAAAGGAAAATAATAAATGTTGGAGGGAATGTGGAATAACTGGAAAACTGATGCATTGTTAGTGGAGTTGTGAACTGATCTCACCATTCTGGAGAGCAATTTGGAACTATGCCAAAAGCACAATCAAACTGTGCATACCCTTTGACTCAGCAATACCATTCCTGGGTCTATATCCCAAAGAGATTTTAAAAAGGAGGGGGAGAGGACCTATTTGTTCAAAAATATTTCCAGCAATTATTTTTGTGGTGGCAAAGAATTGGAAATTGAGAGGATGCTCATCAACTGAGGAATGGCTGATTAAGTTGTGGTAGATGATTGTAACGGAAAATTGCTGTGCTATAAGAAAATACAAGTACATGACTTCAGAAAAATCATGAAAGACTTACATGAACTGATGAAAAGTGAAGTGAGCAAAACCAGACACTGTGTGAATGACTTAGCTATTCTCAGCAATTCAATGAGCCAAGATAATCCCAAAGGACTCATGATGAAAAATGCTATCCACCTTCAGAGAAAGAACTGATGGAGTCTGAATGTTGCCCAAACCATACTACTTTTCATTTTCTGTATTTTTTTCATGTTTCTTTTCCCTCTGAGTCTTTTTTCACAACATGACTAATATAGTAGTATATTTTGCATGATAGAAAATGCATAATTTCTATTAAATTGCTTATTGTAGGGGAGAGATAATGGAAAGAAAGAGAAAATTTAGAAGTCAAAAAATTTTTAAATGCATGTTAAAATTGTCTTTACATGTAAATGGGAAAAAATTAAAAAATTTTTTAAAAAGAATATTAGAAACTAAAGTATATAAAATGGTAGCTGTACCTGTGAGCAGTCTAAAACCATGGAATTATTTCAAGATCCTCAAGGAGATAACTATCAAAGAGAAATTCTGCAGCAAGTTATTAAAACGCCTACTTATGGAAAGTATCAGGTGAATAGGTTTAAAACTTTCAAAGTTGGAAAAAAGATGGACTGAAAATTATATAAAAACCTTTCTGAAGAAGATCCTATCATCTTTGGCAACTGGTAGCCCAGTGTTCAAGTCTTTTGCAATATCTGGTGACCCAGGAGCACTGCCCATACTCACTCAGCTAGAGTGAGAAAGAAATTTAGAGGTCGTCTAGTCCAAGACCCTGAAATGCTGAGTGACCTGCCCATTATCACATAGATAATAAGTGGTGGAGTTGAGATTCAATCTTTTCTCAGTAGCCAGTAATCCAGTAGCAAAACTTAGCCATCATATTGAGGCAAATATCCTCCTACAAGGATTTATTACAAGTGAAAGTACAATAGAAATACTCTGGGAAAAACATGAAGAAAAGCTACAGAATGTAGTAGATTGACTAGAAGTTATCACTTAACAAGTACCAGTTCAACAAGAACCTCTGTCAATTACATGGTAAATAAAAGAGAGAACATGCATAACTGTATGACCCTGCATGAATCACACACACACACACACACACACACACACACATACACACACACCAGGCATTAGTTTTCTTATCTTTAATAGGAAATGTCTAAGTGGAGCCAAGATGGCTGAGTAGATAGAGGAAACAACTTAGCTGAACTCTCCCAACATTTCCCTCCAAACACCTTTAAAATAATGCCTCAAAATGAATTCTGGAGCAACAGAACCCACAAAAGAACATGCTAAAATAATTTTCCAGCCCAGGATTACTTAGGCCATCAGGAAAAGTCTGTTTCATCAGGGAGAGGGTGGAGCAGTCCAGTGCAGGTAACACCCTGACAAACAAGCACCAGACCTTAGGGACAATTGAATCTCTCACTACTGTAGTTTTGGTGCAGTGGATAGAGCACCAGTGCAGGAGTCAGGAGGACCTGAGTTCAAATCTCACCTCAGACACTCACTAGCTGTGTGACCTTGGGCAAGTCACCTAAAACCAACTGCCTCATCCTGGGTCATCTCCAGTCATCCTGATGAATATCTGGTCACTGAATTCAGATGGCTCTGAAGGAGAAATGAGGCTGGTAAGCCTTCCCTCACTCACAACAAAGTCAAATCCAAATCATGTCATTATTTCTCTGATGGCATGCTCTTCTTCAGCAATGAAGGACGAACACATTATAGCTTTGCCATGTATTTTCACCTGTAATTCATTTAGCTTTTCCTTCAAAAATTTGGATATGAGAGCATGTGAGTGTATATAGGCTTTGTACTGATATTACTTTATTATCTGTTATGTTTTATTATAATATAGTTCCATTGTTTATCTCTTTTAATTAAATTTTACTTAAATCTATTTTAGCTTTAACTTTGAGATCATGATCGCTACCCTCACTTTTTTTTTGCATCAGCTGAGCATAATAAATTCTACTTTATGTATATCTCTCATTTTAAAATGTGATTCTTATAAACAATAGATTGTCAGTTTCCAGTTTTAATCCATTTTGTTATCCATTTCCATTTTATAGGTGAATTTATCTCATTCACATTCAAAGTTATAATTACTAGTTGTGTTTCCCTCATCCTATTTTTCCTCGCTGTTTATTCTTCTCCTTCTCCTTTTACCCTATCTCTCCTCAAACATCTATTTTGCTTCTAACCACTGCCTCACTAATAATCCACACCCCTTCAAAAATATTCTTCCCTTAACCTCATCCCTTATCATCCTATTCCTTTTTAAAAATGAGAGATACAATTCTTACTTTTATCTTCAATTAATTCTTACCCATTGGTTCCTTCCCTGTTGCCTACAAACATACTCGTCAATTCTCCATCCTAAAAAAACAATGTAAAAAACTCCCACTTTATTTGATCCTATCATCTCTACTATCTATCATTGTAACAAAATAGGCAAGACAAATTTCCTTATTGACTGTGTCCAAAATAAATGTCTCATTTTGTGCCTTATGTCCATTATCTTCCTATCAGCAAGGGGTTGCATATTTCATCATCAGTTCTCAGGAGTTCTGGTCGGTCACTGCCTTGATCAAAATTCTTAAGTTGAAAGACTTAATTGTTTTTTCTTTATAATGCTGTTCTTACTGTATAAATTGACTTCATGATTCTACTCATCTCACTCTGCAACAGCTCCTCAAAGTCTAACCAAATTTCTTTGAAACAGTTCCTTTTATAATTTCTTATGACACAAAAATATTTTATTATATTTGTATATCATAATGTGTGTTCAGCCATTCCCTAATTATTAGACACTTTCTTTGTCTCCATAAAGTATGTCTACAAATATTTTGTACCTATAAGCATTTTCCTTTCTTTGACCTCTGGGGTATGGAATTCATTGTGGTATCACTAGGTAAAAGGGCACAATTATATAAACTCATAGTTTATGAGTTTTTAAGCATGGAAATTACTTTCCAGAATGGACAGATCAATCCCAGCATCACCAACAGCATATTAATGTTCCTGTTTTCCTGTAGCCCTGTCAGCAATTGTCATTTAACTTTTTTTGTCACCTTTGCCCATCTGTGATCTCAGTTATTTTAAGGTTTCATGTCTTTAATTTATTGGTAAATTAGGGCACTTTTATTGTGATTTTTGATAGTTTAAATTTCTTCCTTTAAACAACTACCTATTCATATCCTTTAATCATTTATCTATTTGGGAATGGCTATTATTCCTATGTATTTGAACAAGCTCCTTACTTTTCTTGGATAGCAGACCTTTATCAGAAAAACTTGCTGCAAATATTTTCCCCTTGAATTTAGTTTGTGCAAAAAAAAGTTAATTTCAGATAATCAAAATTGTTTATTTTATATTACATGATCCTTGCTATCTTATCTCTTGTCTGCTTATCAATTCTTTCCTTATCTAAAGTTGTAAAGAATATTTTCTTCTCTGTTCTTCTAAATTTTTTTTGATGTTACATTTTATATCTAGATCTTGTATCTTTTTAGTCTTTATTGTGGTATCTAGTATGAGATGTTGATCAAGGCCAGATTTCTACTAGACCACTTAAATTTTCCCAGCAAGTTGTTTTGTTTGTTGTGAATATTGAACCTTACCTACTGGTCCTGAAGTTGGGAAGACCTGAATTTGAACTTGGCCTTAGACATTTATTAGGAACCCTGGGAAAGCTGCTTAACCTCTATCTCAGTTTCCTCAACTGTAAAATGAAGAAAATATCTACCTCCCAGGATTATTGCAAGGATCAAATATGTAATATTTGCAAAGAATTTAGCACAATAGGATCACAATAAATGCTTTTTTCCTTTCTTCCTATTCCTCTTTCCTTCCTTCCAAGTCTTTGTAGTCTTTAGTTTTATTGAACACTGTTGTTAGGTTTGTTTGTTTCTGTATGTTTTAATGTTTCATTGATTAATTTTTTCTATTTTTAGCTAACAGCAAAGAGTTTTGATGATTATTGCTTTCTAGTATAATTTGAGATCTGGAACTGGTACTACCCTTCCTTCCTACTATTTTTTTTTCATTATTTTCTTTGAGAATTTTGACCTTTCTAGGTCTATAATCCTTTGTTAGTCTGTTATGGTACTAAATATGTACATTAATTTAGGTAATACTGTCAATTTTATTATGCTATCATGGCCCCAAACAAAAGCAATTCATATTACTAAGCGGTAATTTAAGTCTGTCATTATTTCTGTAAGGAGTGTTATTGTATTCATATAGTTCCTGTGTGTGTTCTGGCAGATGGACTCCTAAGTATTTTATATATAATCCATAGATTTTTTTAAAATTTAAATAATTTATTTTCAGTTTTCAATAACTACTTCCGTAAGTTTTAAATTTTTTCCCCCTCCCTCTCCAAGACAGCATGCAATCTTATACGGATTCTACACATATATTCTTATTAAACACATTTTCAAATTCATTATGTGCCATAGAAGAATTAAAATGAATGGGAGAAACCATGAGAAAAACCAAAACAAAACAAGACACAAGAGAAAATAGTCTGCTTCACTCGGCATTCCGGATTCCTTAGTTCTTTCTCTGGATGTGGATGGCATTTTACCTCAAGGGTATGTTTTAGGGAATGTTTTGGGTCATTGTATTGCTAAGGGCAAGGTCTACCAGAAACAGTCCTCACATGCCGTGGCTGTTAGCGTGTATAATGGTCTGGTTCTGCTCACTCCACTCAGTAGCAGTTCATGTAAGTCTTTCCAGGTTTTTCTGAAGTCTTCCTGTTTATCATTTCTTATAGCACATAGTATTCCATTACATTCATATACTACAACTTGTTCAGTCAATTCATATACACAGCTTGTTCAGCCATTCCCCAATTAATGGGCATTCCCTTGATTTCCAATTCTTGGCCACCACAAAAAGAGCTGCTACACATATTTTTGTACATGTGGGATCTTTTCCAATTTTTATGATCTCTTTGGCATACAGTCCTAGAAGTAATATAGTTGGGTCGAAGGGCATATTTTTGTAGTCCTTTGGGCATAGTTCCAAACTGCTCTCCAGAATGGCTGGATCAGCTCACAGTTCCACTACAAATGAATTAGTGTTCCAACTCTCCCAAATTTTTCATTTGCATCTCTCTAATCAATAGTGCTTTAGAGCATTTCTTCATATGACTATAGATAGCTTTATTCTTATGTATGGTGTCAGGCACTGGCCTATGCCCAGTTTCCACCACACTTTTTTAATCCAATTTTCCCAACAGTTTTTGTCAGATTGTGAGTTCTTATCCCAGAAGTTGTGGTCCTTGGGTTTATCAAACTGTAGATCTCTATATTCACTGACTATTGTGTCTTGAGTACCTAACCTATTCCACTGATCTGCCCCTCTATTTCTTAACCAGTACCAAGTGGTTTTGATGATTGCTGCTTTATAATATAATTTGAGATCTAGTATGGTTAGACCACCTTCCCCGGCATTTCTTTTCATTAATTCCCTTGAAATTCTGGACCTTTTATTCTTCCAGATGAATTTTGATATTATTTTTTCTAGCTCTAGAAAATAATTTTCTGGTAGATTGATTGGTATGTAAATAAATTAATTTAGGTAGAATTATTACTTTTGTTATATTAGCTCAGCCTACCTACAAGCAACTGGTGTTTTTTTCAATTACTTAGATTTTTAAAATTTAATTTTTATTTTAATAGAAATTTTTATTCTTATATTTTTAATAGATATTTTGATAGAATTTCTCTTTCTTCTTCTTCCTGAGCTTTTTTGACAATATATAGACAGGCATAGATTTAAGTGGATTTATTTTATATTTTGCTACTTTGCCAAAATTATTTTAATTCATTTTTAGTTGGCTCTTTGGGGTTCATCATTTTATCTGCAAAAAGAGATAATTTTGTTTCCTTTTTGCCTAAACTTATTCCATCAATTTCTTTCTCTTCTCTTATTGCTAAAGTTGGCATTGCTAGCGGCACAATGTAAAATAATAATGGTGATAATGGACATCTTTAGCTTACCCTTATTTTTAGTGGATAAGCTCAAATTTATACTCATTACTTGTAATCCTGCCCTTTTTTTTGCCTTAGACAACTACATTAGCAAGAAAACCATCTTTGTCAGTTTAGTGATGATCGACACGGTATGTCATTAATAAAGGATATCAAATCTGTCACTTAATTTGAAAATACATAGCTCCAGCAGTTACAACTAAAAATAAAGTGCATTTTTGTTCTCATTACTATGCCTCAAGAATAACAAGTAGCATGTTTTGAAACATGCAGTGAACACAATATTGCCTATTATACAATATATACTATGTACAAATGGAGTCTGGGTGGGGAGAGTGAGATTGAAAATAGTGGGAAGGGAGAGGAACAGTGTATATATGTGTTTCTGTGGAAGAGCTCTTTTTTAAAATCAAATTATGGATTCAAATTGAAATTATACATTATTTAAAAGTAAAAATTCTTCTTTGGATTTATAAGGACCTGGTAATTATTGGTTAAGTGTTCACACATCATGGGAACTTCTAACACTAGACACACTTGAAACTGAGGTTCATCATTAAGCATCAACTTTTTTTCATCACAGGCAGTTGAAGGATAAGGGTCAATCTCCAATAAGCATGTCCACTAGGGCATGCTTATTGGAGCTTATCTTTGTAAAGGTCATCCCTATAATCAGAAACATGGCATGTATGTTTTTCCTAGCCCTACTCTCCAGAACTTTTCTTCCCCAGCCTTGCAACTGAGGCAAGCATAAGTCATCCAAAGCCTTCTTGTCCACTGTTGGACTTCTCCAACTAGTATCTGCTCCTTCTGCTGCAGGATCTGGGGGATTCATAGTTCAGTGCACTGATGGTCAGGTTCCTTCCGGAAACATTCTGTGCAGTAGGTGTCTGTTGTTGCCCTCTGGTGTTGGCAATAGTGACAGAAACACCTTGAACCTCAATAACATTTATATTGGTGTGGGGAAACTGAGGAAGATTCTGCCCAGCCCCTTGTGTGACCGCCATATGACCTAACATAAGAAATGTAACCAGAGTTGTTCTTTGTTCTAAAGGCCTTCTTTTCCCTGAAGTTACATGTATAAAGGGACTGAGTGGAAGAAGGATCTTTGGAGGTCTTTAATGCAAATGTGAGGATGCCTGCTTCTGCTCTCCCAGTCAGGACCTTTGCCAACTACTTCCCCTTCCATGGTCATCAAAGCACTGGAGCTTAGACTTGGCTGGTGATGTATACTTTATCTTTTTTCTATTATTTTAACTATTATCTACTGTTTATATGTATACACTTGCTAACTTACACTATTTGTAAGTGCTAACTTACACTATTTGTAATAAAACTTAGTTGCCTATTAAGCTTGTTTTAGTGCATGTCATTGTATCTTTAGATCCAAACCTAAAGTGAAAGTACTGCACAGTCTACATAATCCCTGTTGATTACAACTAGTGATCTGCATAGCTTGAGCAGCTATTGTCTACTGTGCTTCATTCAGGTTAATGGTGGCTTCAGCAGGAGCAATCTTTGGCATGCTTCTTTGGGAAGCAGCAGTCAAGGACCTTTTATTGACTCACTCTAAGAAAGGGCCACAGACTACAGGATTACCACATGAGCTGGAGGAAACAGGTACTGTCAGCAAAGGTGGGGTGGGCTCGTTATGGGAGTACTATCTGCCATTCGCCAGAAAGCATTCTGATACAATAGTAATATATTATAATAATAATATAATGGTGATAATAGTAACTTTTGCTGTTTCCCTCCCATCCTGATGAAGTTATTTTTCTTTGCCTCATTAAAGGGTCCATCCCCTTACTACTTCTTAAATAGGCCTATTCACTGAATAGGCATTACCTCCTTCTAAGTCAGTACCTGAAAAGGTCTTAGCCTAAAGGGGCCAAGGTCTCCCATTAAATCCTGGGCCATTTCCAGTCATCCTGATGAATATCAGATCTCTGGATTCAGATGGCTCTGGAGGAGAAGTGAGGCTGGTGACCTGCACTGCCCTCCCTCATTCAAAACGAAGTCAAATGCAAGTTATGTCATTACTTCTCTAATGGCATGGTCTTCTTCGGCAGCAAAGGACAAACACAACAATTCTGGTATAGACTTTAGAGGTAGCTGAGTGGCACAGTGGCTAGAATGCTAGGCCTGTGGTCAGGATGACCTGAATACAAATCTAGCCTCAGAAACTTACCAGGTTTGAGATCCTGGTCAAATCACTTTACCTCTGTTTGCCTCAGTTTCCTCATCCGTAAAATGGAGATAATAACAGAACCTACCTCTTAGGGTATTGTTGTAAGGATCAAATAAGATAATAATTGCAAAGTACTTAGCACAGTGCCTAGCACATAGTAAGCACTATATGAATAAAAATATAAATCATTATTATTATTATCTGAGTGTTGACTCTGTCATTTGGATTTGAAAATTCTGGGAGTTCTGGGGGGAAGGTGGGAAGCATAGCTGAGCCTGCCCACATAAATGGCTTGTTAAAGGGGATCTACACCCCTTATTGCTACTCCGTCTTATGAGGAACCACATGGGATCTATCATACCATGGCAGGTTGGCCCTTCCAAGACTCTTCACATCACTGAAAAGATTTTTCTTCTGTAGTTTCCGTGAGTGCTGTCTCCATTTGCTCAACTACTGCAATAACAGGCTGCAACATGGGGAGAACTTTTTCATCATTTTTTTTAGAATTAGCCAGTGGCCATGGTGTTCTCAGTGAGAATCTAAGTCAGGGTACCAGTATCACTAGCACTCACTAAGTTGTCGATAGGTAGAATGACAATCCCATTGGCACCACCACCTGTCAGTTTCACTACTTTACTTGTGCTACATGGAGGTTCTCCTTTGCCTGTCTTCTGAATGAGGATGGCATCATAATTAATAATAACTTACTAATATGTCAGCATTGTGCTAAGCACTTCATCACTATTATCTCCTTTGATCCTCAAAATAATCCTGGGAGGTTGCTATTATCCCCATTTTCAGAGGGAAAAAACAAGGCAAACAGGGTTAAGGTACTTACCCAGGGTCAGAGAGCTAGGAAGTGTCTGAAGCCAGATTTGAATTCAGGTCTTCCTGATTCCAGGCCCATAGATATATCCATTGAGCTGCCCCTAGGTTGGAACAGGCTTGCAGCTGAGCAGTTAGAGAGTAATCATGACTTATGGATCTGGTTGGGGAGGTTAGGATGGACATGGATGATCTGCCTGTAGCCTACTTGAATCTGAGGAACTGCCTGATATTGGATAGGAGTTCTTGTTCATCACAGGGTTCTGGATGACAAACACCAAGCTTTTTAATGTAATCCAATATATATATATTTTTTATCATCTGTGATCCTCTTTATTCCTTGTTATATCATGACTTTTCTCCTATCTATATCTCTGGCAGTTATTTTTTCCCATGTTTCTCTCATTTGTTTATGATGTGACTTTTTATATCTGGGTCATTTTTCCATTTGGAAACTATCTTTGTATAATTTATATTCTAGAATGTATGAGGTGTTAGTCTAAAACTAATTTCTTCCATACTTCTATCCAGTTTTCCCAGCAGCTCTTGTCAAATGGTGTGTTGCAATCCCAGTAGTTAGAGACTTTGTGTTGACAGAATACTAGGTGGAATTTTAAGATACATTTGTTTCTGTATGTCAGGTATCTAATCAGTTCCACTGACAGATATTTTCTTAGTAGTATCAAATTATTTTGATAAATACTGCTTTGTAGTATAGTTTGAGATCTGGCACTGCTAGGTCTCCTTTGTTTCCCTTTCTTTTCATTATTCCACTTGAGAAACTTAACCTTTTTTTCTTTCATATGAATTTCATTATTATTTTTTGTAGTTCTATTAAGTAATCCTTTGGCAGTTTGATTGGCAGGGCATTGAATAAATTAATTTAAATTAATTTAGGTAGTATTGTCATTTTTATTATATTGGCTCATCCTACCCACGAGCAATTAATATTTTTCCAATGATTTAGGCCCACCTTTATTTCTGTAAGTAGTTGATTGTAATTCTGTTTATAAAGATCTTGAATACACACACGTATATGTGTGTGTGTGCATGCACGTTTTGTAAAGTAGATTCCCAAGTATTTTATATACCATTAATTTTAAATGAAATTTCTCTATCTCTTCCAGCTATATTTTATTGATATTATATAGTGTTGCTGATGATTTTGTGGATTTATTTTATACCCTGCAAATTTTCTGAAATTATTATTTCAATTAAATTTTACTTGATACTTTAGAGTTATTTAAGTATATTGTCATAACATCTGCAAAAAGTGGTAATTTTGTTTCTTCTTTACCTATAAATATTCTCTCATTTTTTTAAAATTCTTGCTCTAGCCAGCATTACTGGTACTATGTTAAATAAAAATGGTAGTAATGAAAATCATTTTACCCTTGAATTTATTTAAATAGATTCCAGTTAATCTCTGTTGCAGATAATTGTAGCTCTTGGTTTAAATATTATTTACATATATTTATCACTTTAATCTTATGTTTTCTAGTATTTTAAAACAGAAATGGATATTATATTTTGTTAAAAAAAATTTTCTACATCTAATAATAGCCACATGATTTTTGTTATCTTGTTATTATATGGTTGTTTGTATCTATTACTAAATTAAGTCTGAATTTCTGGAATATATACAATCTATTCATCATGTGTATCCTCATGATGTTGTTTTAACTTCTTTGTTAGTATTTTCTTTAAAATGATCACGTATATGTTCAGTAGAAATATTGACCTGTTTTCTTTTCCTGTTTTGATTCTCCCTGATTAATGTATCAAGACCATGTGTCACAAATGTTAGAATTCCTCCTTTTGCTACTTTTGCATACAATTTATATAACACTGTAATTATTTGTTCTTTGAACATTTGATAGAATTCATTTGTGAATACCTCTGGTCCTGTAGTTTTTTCCTCTTTGGAAGTTCATTTATGGCATTTGATTTCTTCCTCTGAAATTGAGTTCTTTAAATTCTCTATTTCTTCTTCTATTAGTTTAGGCATTTTATATTATTGTAAACATTCACCTAAGTCGTTGGTTTTGTTGGCATATAATTGGACAAAATTTTTTAGTAATATCCTTTATTGCTCCTTCATTGGTTAATTCTTCTTTTTATTTTTGATACTGGCAATTTGGTTTTATTCTTTTTAATCAAATTTAATTACTTCTTTTCTAAGAAACAGTTCCTAATTTAATTTATTAATTTCATGGGGAGAGACAAGCAGAGCCAAGTGAGTGACAGCCACTGAGCCCGAGATATCAGCTGCAGCAGCTGAGATTTTCAGCCCACAGATCAAATGTCTGTAAGCCATCTCCTAGAACTTCCGTGAGCTAAAATGGCAGAGTGACAGGTAAATGCTCTCTCCTCCCCCCCTGTTGACCTTGAAAGAACCATAAAATATTTCCCAGAAAAATCCAGGATCAGTCGGCATATTGAAGGGGCAAACAATCTCATAACACCTTAGTTCCTCTTACTGTGGCAAACAATCTCATAACACCTTAGTTCCTCTTACTGTGGCAAAGGGGAACAGGAAGGAGAGGGACCCCAGGATGGTGGAAACTCGCACTAGGACCCAGGCCTCAGCACTAGGAGAGGAGCTCCAGGGGAGGTGGAAACTCACAATAGGACCCAGGCGTGCCTCAGTGCTCCAAGGGAAACAGGCAGACAATAGAGCAGTAGGATCACCAATCCCTGAGCTTGCCTTTGCCTCAGCTCAGCTGAGGAGATTTCCCAGGACCAGACCACCCCTCCCCCATGCTTAACAAGCTAGCCCCAGGGCTGATCAGGGAAACACAAAACAAAAAGATAAGAAGGCATCTGCTCTTAACTTTTTTACACCAGTCAGCTCAGCAACAAGTTCTGCAGCTTCTAACTGAAAGAACCAGAAGCCACAACACAAATCATCATCATGAGCAAGAAGAAGCAAAACAACAGTGAGAAAACCATAGAATCTTTCCATGGGGACAAGGAACAAAGGAAGAATGCCAAAGAGGTCAGTAGTGAGACTGTGCTTCCATCTGAAACTTCAGAAGGAACCATGAACTGCTTACATGCACAGACAACTCTCCTGGAAAAACTGAAGAAGGAAATAGAAGGAAAACTGGCCAATGATTTTAAAAGTATGAAAAAAGAATTCACTGATGAGAACATCTCTTTAAAAAGAAAAATTAAACAAACGGAAATGGAAGCATAAAACCTAACTGGAAAAATTGGACAAATGGAAAAGGAAACACAAAACCTAACTGGGAAAACTGGACAAATGGAAAAGGAAGTACAAAAACTAACTGGAGAAAATAACTCCTTAAAAGGAACAATTGGACAGATGGAAAAGGAGATGCAAAAGTTAACTGAAGAAAACAATTTCATAAAAATTGGAATTGGGCAAGTAGAAACTAATGACTCTATGAGACATCAAGAATCATTCAAATATAATCTAAAGAATGAAAAGATAGAAGAAAATGTAAAATATCTAATTGGAAAAACAACTGACCTAGAAAATAGATCCAGGAGAGAAAATTTAAGAATTATTGGCCTACCAGAAAGCAACAATGAAAAAAAGAGTCTGGATAATACCTTCCAAGAAATCATCAAGGAAAACTGCCGAGAAGTGCTAGATCCAGAGGGCAAAATAGTCATCGAAAGAATCCACCACTTACCTCCTGAAAGGGATCCGAAATTAAAAAACCCCAAGAACTACTGTTACCAAATTCCAGAACTATCAAGTGAAGGAGAAAATACTACAGACAGCCAGAAAGAAACCATTGAAATATTGAGGATATTTCAGTCAGGGTCACACAGTATCTTGTAGCTTCTACATTAAAAGATTGAAGGAATTGGAATATGATATTCTGTAAGGCAAAGGAGCTTGGACTACAACCAAGGATCAATTACCCAGCAAACTTCAGCATAATATTTCAGGCAAAGAGATGGACATTTGACAAAATTAGGGATTTCCAGACCTTCCTGACAAAAAGACCAGAACTCAATAGAAAATTCAATCTTCAAACACAGGTCTCAAGAGAGGCACAAAGAGGTAAACAGGGGAAGAGAAAAACTCATTACTCAAGTTGGGCAAACTGTTTACCTCCCTATAAGGGAAGATGATACTTGTCAATCCTGAGAATTGTACCCTATTATGAAATATAAAAGGGATATATATAGAGGGAATGGGTATAAAGTAAATAATGTGATGATAAAAATATGACTTAAGCGTGCAAAGGGACTGTAACAGGAGATGTGAAAAGGAGGAAGCAGAAAATGGTAAATTACATCACAGGAAGAAGTACAAAATTATAGTAGAGGGAAAGAGGGTAGAGAGATGAGCATTTTTTGAGGGATACTCTCATCTGATTTGGTTCAAGGAGGGAGCAATAAACTTAATTAAGTATATAAATCTAACTGGCTATAGGCAGTAGAAGGGAAAGGGGGAAGAAAGGGGAGGGGAAGCTAAAAGGGAGGGAAGAAGTAGTAAGGGTAAAGGGGAGTAAAATGGAAGGGAGCTGAAAGAAGTAAGGGAAGACTGCAGGAGGTGGTGGTGAAAAGTAAAAACTCTATTGAGGAGGGTAAGGGAGATGGGAGAACTAAAAGCACAAACGGTGGGAAAGAGGATGGAGGGGAAGACAGATTGTAATCGTAACTGTGAATCTGAATGGAATGAACTCTCCCATAAAACGGAGATGGATAGCAGAATGGATTAAAAGCCATAATCCAATAATATGTTGTTTACAAGAAACACATTTGAGAGGGGGGTGATCCACACAGGGGAAAAGTAAAAGGTTGGAGCAGAATATTTTGTGTCTCAGCAGATGTAGGAAAAGCAGGGGTAGCAATCCTAATCTCAGACAAAGCAAAAGTAGAAATAGATCTAATTAAAAGAGATAAGGAAGAAAACTATATCCTGCTAAAAGGCACAATAAACAATGAAGCAATATCATTACTAAACATGTGTGCTCCAAATGGTATAGCATCCAAATTTTTAGAGGAGAGATTGGGGGAGTTGAAGGAAGAAATAGACAGCAAAACTATACTAGTAGGGGACCTCAATTTCTCCCTCTCTGAACTTGATAAATTTAACCTCAAAATAAACAAGAAAGAGATTAAGGAGGTAAATAAAACTCTAGATAAGGTAGATATGATAGATCTCTGGAGAAAACTGAATGGGAATAGAAAGGAATATACCTTTTTCTCAGCAGTACACAGCACATATACAAAAACTGACCATGTTCTAGGGCATAAAAACCTCACAATCAAGTGCAGAAAGGCAGAGATAGTCAATGCATCCTTCCCAGATCATAATGCAATAAAAATTATATGTAATAAAAGGCCACGGAAAGATATACCAAAAATTAATTGGAAACTAAATAATCTAATCCTAAAGAAGAGGTGGGTTAAACAAGAAACCATAGAAGCAATCAACAACTTCATTCAAGAGAATGACAATAATGAGACTACCAGATCTTATGGGATACTGCAAAAGCAGTTCTTAGGGGAAGTCTTATATCTTTGAATGCCTACATGAATAAAATAGAGAAAGAGGAAATTAATGACTTGGACATGCAGCTGAAAAAGCTAGAAAAAGAACAAACTGAAAATCCCCAAGTAAATACCAAATTAGAAATACTGAAAACCAAAGGAGAGATTAATAAAATTGAAGTTAAGAAAACTATTGAATTAATAAATAAAATCAATAGTTGGTTTTATGAAAAAATTAATAAAATTGATAAACCTTTGACCAATCAGATTTTAAAAAAAGAAAGAAGAAAAACAATTTACTAAAATAAAAAATGAAAGGGGTGAACACACCTCCAATGAGGAGAACACTAAAACAATAATTAGAAATTACTTTGCCCAACTTTATGCCCCTAAATTTGACAACCTAAATGAGATGGATGAGTATTTTAAAAAATACAAATTTCCCAGATTAACAGAAGAGGAAGTTGAATACTTAAACAACCACATTTCAGAAAAAGAAATTGGACAAGTCATCAATGAACTCCCTAGGAAAAAATCTCCAGTGCTAGATGGATTTACAAGTGAATTCTATCAAACTTTTAAAGAACAGTTAATTCCAATACTATATATACAATTTTTGAAAACTGGGGAAGAAAGAGTCCTCCCAAATTCTTTTATGATACAAATATGGTTTTGATACCTAAACCAGGAAGAGCCAAAACAGAGAAAGAAAATTATAGACCAATTTCTTTGATGAATATAGATGCAAAAATTTCAAATAAGATTTTAGCAAAATGAATACAGCAACTTATCATGAGAATAATACATTATGATCAGGTAGGATTCATAGCAAGAATGTAGAGCTGGTTCAATATTAGGAAAACTATTAGCATTATCGACCATATCAACAACAAAACTAACAGAAATCACAAGATTATCTCAATAGACACAGAAAAAGCTTTTGACAAAATATAACACCCATTCCTATTAAAAAACATTGGAGATCATAGGAATAAAGGGAACTTTCCACAAAATAATAAGTAGTATCTATCTAAAACCTTCTTCAAGCATTATATGCAATGGTGATAAGCTAGATGCATTTCCAGTAAGATCAGGGGTGAAACAAATCATCACTATTATTCAATATGGTACTAGAAATGTTAGCTACGGAAATTAGACAAGATAAAGAAACTGAAGGAATTAGAATAGGCAAAGAAGAAACTAAGTTATCACTCTTTGCAGATGATATGATGATACACTTAGAAAATCCCAGAGATTCAAGCAAAAAGCTTCTTGAAATAATAATAAACAACTTTGGCAAAATTGTAGGTTCCAAAATAAACTCATACAAATCTTCTGCATTTCTATATATTAGTTATAAAGCCCAATAGCAAGAGATAGAAAAAGAAATCCCATTTAAAGCTAGGGTAGACACTATAAAATATTTGGGAGTTTACCTGCTAAAACAAACCCAGGGACTATCTGAACAGAACTACAGGACACTTTTCCAACAAATAAAGTCAGATATAAATAAGTGGAAAAATATCGGTTGCCCGTGGGTAGGCTGAGCTAATATAATAAAAATGACAATTCTACCTAAATTAATTTACTTATTTAGTGCCACACCAATTAAACTATCAGATAATTATTTTCTAGAGCTGGAAAAAATAGTATCAAAATTCATCTAGATGAACAAAAGGTTTAGAATATCAAGGAGACTAAGGAAAAGAAATGCTAGGGAAGGTGGCCTAGGGCTACCAGACCTAAAATTGTACTATAAAGAAGCAATTAACAAATGGTTATCAAATTATCACTTGGTACTGGCTAAGAAACAGAAGGGTAGACAAGTGGAATATGCTAGGTACTCAAGACACAGTAGACAATGAATACAGCAATCTACTGTCTGATAAACTCAAGGACTTCAGCTTCTGGGATAAGAACTCACTGTTCAACAAAAATTGTTGGGAAAATTGGATAAAAGTGTAGCAGAAACTAGGCATAGTCCAATGCCTGGCACTGTACACAAGAATAAAATCCAAATGGGTACACGATCTAGGTATAAAGACGGATACTATGGACAAATTGATGGAGCAAGGAATAGTGTATTTATCAGATTTATGGATAAGGGAAGAATTTTTGACTAAAGAAGAGACAGAAAGCATTATGAAGTGCAAGATGGATAATTTTGATTACTTTAAACTGAAAAGTTTTTGCACAACCAAACCCAATGCAACCAAAATTCGGAGGGATGTAGAAAACTGGGAAAGAATTTTTACAGCTAATCTCAGGGATAAAGGCCTCATTTCTAGAATAGATAGAGAACTGAGTCAAATGTATAAAAATGCAACTTGTTCCCCAAATGGTAAAAGGATATGAACAGGCAATTTTCAGAGGAAGAAATTAAAGGTATCTATAGTCATATGGAAAAATGCTCTAAATCACTTTTGATTAGAGAGATGCAAATCCAAACAATTCTGAGGTACCACATCACACCTATCAGATTGGCAAACATAACAGAACAGGATGATGATAAATGTTGGAGAGGATGTGGGAGAGTTGGAACACTAATACACTGTTGGTGGAGTTATGAGCTGATCCAACCATTCTGTAGAGCAATTTGAAACTATGCTCAAAAGCCTATAAAAATATGCATACTCTGACCCAGCAGTAACGCTTCCAGGACTGTATCCCCAAGAGATCATAAAAATGGGAAAGGTTCCCAAATGTACAAAAATATTTATAGCAGCACTCTTTCTGGTGGCCAAAAAGTGAAAACCAAGGGGATGTCCATAAATTGGGGAATGGCTGAATAAATTATGGTATATGGATGTAATGGAATACTATTGTGCTATAAGAAATGATGAACAGGAAGACTTCAGAGAGGCCTGGCCAGACTTATAAAATCTGATGTTGAGTAAAAGGAGCAGAACCAGGAGAACTCTGTGCACAGCAACAACCACAATGTGCAAGAGTTTTTTTTCTCTTAGACTTGGAACTTCATTGCAATGCAAGGACTTAAAAAAAAATTTCCAATCGTCTTCTAAGGCAAAATGCTTTCCACATCCAGAGAAAGAACTATGGAATTCAATTGCAGATTGTAACCAATCATGGTTGTGTATGTGCGTGTGTGCGTGTGTGTGTGTGTGTGTGTGTGTGTGTGTGTGTATAGCGTTTTGGTTTGTTAGATGATTTCTCCCACTCATTTTAATTCTTCAACATAGCATGACTATAGTGAAAATGTATTTAATAGGAATGTAGGTATAGAACTTATACAAAATTGTATGCCATCTTGGGAAGAGAGGAGGGAGGTAGGGGAAAATGATAATCTAAGTTATATAGTAGTTATTGTAGAACACTAAAATAAATAAAATTAATATAAAAATAAACAAAGTTTTAAAAATTAAAATTTTTTTTTTTTAAATTTCATGGGGTTTTGTTTTCAATTTTGCCAATTCTTTAATTTCTGGGATTTTTATTTTGGCATTTAAGTGTGGTTTAAAATGTTTTTGTTGTTTTTGAAGTATTTTCAATAAATAAATTTTTTTTCTTAAGGATTTTATTTATCTGTGGTTTTTTTTTGGTTTGGTATTTTATTTTATCTCAGTTACATGAAAAACAATTTTTAACATTTATTTTTGAATTAAAATTATCTCCCTTCCTCGTCACTCTATCCCCATTGAGAAAGCAAGCAATTCAATATAGTTTATATATGTATAGTCATGCAAAAAAAATCCATATTAGTCATGTTGTGAAAGAAAACAGACAAAAATCTCAAGAAAAATAAAGAAAATTTTAAAAGTATGCTTCAATCTATATTCAGACACCATCAGTTCTTTCTCTGGGGATGGGTAACATTTTTCATCACAACTCTTTTGGAGTTGTCTTGCATTGTTGTATTGCTGAGAATAGCTAAGTCATTCACAACTGATCATCTTACAATATTGCTGTTACTTTGCATCAACCCATGCAATCCTTCATAGGTTTTTTCTGAAAGCATCCTCATCATTTCTTAAAATACAATAGTATTCCATCATAATAACATCCTACAACTTGTTCAGCCATTCCCCATTGGATGGGCTTCCCCTCAGCTTTTAATTCTTTACCCCAAAAAAGAACTACTACAAATATTTTTGTACATAGAGGTCCTTTTCCTTTTTGGTTTTTATCCCTTTTGGAGTATAGACCTAGTGGTGGTCTTGCTATATCAAAGAGTATGCATGACTTTATAGCCCTTTAGGCATACTTCCAAATTGCTCTACAAAATGGTTGATCCAGTTCACAACTCCACCAACAATGCATTAATGTCTCATGTTTCCTGCATCCCCTCTAACATTTGTCATTTGCCTTTTCTGTCCTATTAGTCAATCTAATAGATATGAGAAAGTACCTCAGAATTGTTTTAATTTGCATTCTCCAATCAATAGTGAGTTTTCATATAATTATAGATAGTTTTGATCACTTTATCTGAAAACTGATCATCTTTTCATCATTTATCAACTGAAGAATGGATCTTATTTTTAGAAATTTGACAGTTCTCTATATGTTTGAGAAATGAGGCCTTGATTATCAGAGAAACTTGCTTCAAAATGTTTTCTTTAATATTGCTAACTCTATTTCCATCTATCCTATTTTACCATCACCCCATACATTCTATGAGAGATCTCTCCTTTCACTCTGTCCCCACTCAAAAGTTTCTGACTAATCCTTTCCCCAATCTACAATCTGTTCTGTTACATTCTCTACTTCTCTTATCCCCTTTCCCTCCACTTTCTGTAGGGTAAGGTAGATTTCCATACCCAATTGTGTGTGTATGTTTTTCCCTTTTTAAGCCAATTCTGATGAGAGGGGGGCGGAGCCAAGATGGCGGAGTAGAAGGACGCACATTTACAAGCTCCGAGCCCACAACCCATGGAATTGAGGTAAAAAGAGATCCCCATTAATTCTGAATCACTGCAGGGGGTGCATAAACATAGGGGAAGAGATTTCCATTCCACTGAGCCCTGGAGAGCTGTCCCTGGGGTCTGTTGCGCTCCGGAAAGCGGACCCCACCCCCAGTGCGGCCCCAGAGAAGCTGACCCGAGCAGGCTTCAGAGAGGGAAGCTCTGGGGGAAGCTCCGGCAGCCGGAAAAGTCCCTCCGCCCACAGAAGCTACAGGTCAGTGAGAAAGAAGGCTGGGCTAGGGGAGGGGAGCAGAGGGTCTCCGTGATTCGGGCCCCCTCGGGAGGAAGCGGCGGCAGCAGAGACGGGGGCAGGAAGCGGCAGAGGCAGAGGTGTGGGCAGCGGCTGAGGCGGCAGCAGCCCAGGACTCAGGAATCCCCCAGCAGCAGGTAGGATCTTCAATACTGAAGGTCTTTCCAACCTGAGGGAGCTGAGCCTGGGAGACGGCCCTGCCCCCACCCCGCTCTATTACTGAAGGCCTCTGAATAAAACCGCTGAGGGAGCTGAGCATAGGAGGCGGGCCCCCCACCCCGCCCCCACCCGCTCCATTCCTGAAAGTCTCTGCATAAAGCCCCTGAGGGAACTGAACTTGGGAGGCGGCCCTGCCCCCACCCCTGCACCAGAACTAAAGCTTGCCGCGCATTTGAATCTCAGAGGCCAAGCATTAGCTGGGCGGATCCAGGCGGAGGTGGAAAGGAATCTCAGAAGTCAAGTAACTGGCTGGGAAAATGCCTAGAAAAGGGAAGAAAAATAAGACTATAGAGAGTTTTTTCCAACAAGTGCAAATGATCCCGACCTTCGGATCTGATGGCGAGGACGAGAACGTATTCTTGCCATCAGGGAAAGACGTGGAGGGCGGGGCCTCAATACCCCAGACACCCCAGGGGGGTGTCGGGTGGGCTCAGGCCTTGGAAGAGCTTAAAAAGGATTTTGAAAAGCAAGTTAGACAGGTGGAGGAAAGACTGGGAAGAGAAATGACAAAGATGCAAGAAAAGTATGAAAAACAGGTCAATACCTTGGTAAAGGAGACCCAAAAAAATGCTGAGGAAATTAACACGTTGAAAAATAGGCTCACTCAACTGGCAAAAGAGGTTCAAAAAGCCAATGAGGAGAAGAATGCTTTCAAAAGCAGAATGAGCCAAATGGAAAAAGAGGCTCAAAAGCTCACTGAATTTAATAGTTCTCTCAAAATTAGAATGGAACAGATGGAGTCTAATGACTTTACAAGAAACCAAGAAATCACCAAACAAAACCAAAAGAACGAAAAAATGGAAGAGAATGTGAAATATCTCATGGGAAAAACAACTGACCTGGAAAATAGATCCAGGAGAGACAATTTAAAAATTATGGGACTGCCTGAAAGTCATGATCAAAAAAAGAGCCTAGACATCATCTTCCATGAAATTATCAAGGAAAACTGCCCTGACATTCTAGAACTAGAGGGCAAAATAAGTATTGAAAGAATCCATCGATCACCACCTGAAAGAGATCCAAAAAGAGAAACTCCTAGGAACATTGTGGCCAAATTCCAGAACTCCCAGCTCAAGGAAAAAAATCTTGCAAGCAGCTAGAAAGAAACAATTCCAGTACTGTGGAAATACAATCAGGATAACTCAAGATCTAGCAGCTTCTACATTAAGGGATCGAAGGGCGTGGAATAGGATATTCCAGAAGGCAAAGGAACTAGGACTCAAACCAAGAATCACCTACCCAGCTAAACTGAGTATAATACTTCAAGGGAAAATATGGTCTTTCAATGAAACAGAGGACTTTCAATCATTCTTGATGAAAAGACCAGAGCTGAAAAGAAAATTTGACTTTCTAACACAAGAATGAGAAGAAGCATGAAAAAGTAAACAGCAAAGAGAAGTATTAAGGGACTTACCAGAAGTGAACTGTTCACATTCCTACAGGGAAAGACAATATTTCTAACTCTTAAAACTTTTCAGTATCTGGGTAGTTGGTGGGACCACACATACACATGTACACGCATGCACACACATACACACATGCATACACATACAGAGACAGAGAGCACAGATTGAACTGAATAGGATGGGACCATACCTTAAAAGAAATTAAGGTAAATGGTGAGAGAGAAATGTAGTGAGAGGAAAGAGGGGGAAATGGAAGGGGGTAACTATATGTCATTTAAGAGGCAAGCAGGAGATTTTTTTAGTGGAGGGAAAAAGAGGAGAGCTGAGGGAAAAAAAAAAAACAAAAACAAAAACCAAGAAGTTTACCC
The DNA here is from genome assembly GCA_023548195.1 of Bettongia penicillata ogilbyi. NCBI lineage: Eukaryota > Metazoa > Chordata > Mammalia > Diprotodontia > Potoroidae > Bettongia > Bettongia penicillata. Next base: position 4,165,752 of record JAJHZJ010000092.1, read on the forward strand.
TCATCACATTTGACTAAACGAAGGAGTGAAATGCACACTCATTTTGGTATGAAAACCTATCTTACAGTATAAGAAAGTGGGGGAGAAGGAGATATTGCAAGGCGGGGGATGATGGAAGGGAGGGCAAAGGGAGGAGGGAGTAACTGAAAGTCAACACTTGGGGAGGGACAGGATCAAAAGACAGAAGAGAAACAATGAGGGGCAGGTTAGGAGGGATGGTAATTCAGTTAGTCTTACACAACATGACTATCAGGGAGGTCATTTGCAAAGCTACACAGATATGGCCTATATTGAATTGCCTGCCGTACCAAAGGGAATGGGTGGGGAGGGAGGGATGGGGAGAATTTGGAACTCAAAGTTTTAGGAACAATTGTTTAGTATTGTTGTTGCAACTAGGAAAGAAGACATACAGTTAATGAGGAATAGAAAGTCATCTGGCCCTACAGGAGAAAAGAGAAGATGGAGACAAGATAAGGGAGGGATGACAGAAGAGAGGACGGATTAGAGATAGGGAAAATTAGATTGCTTGGGGTATTGGGGTGGGGGGAGGGGATAAAAGGTGGGAAAATTTGGAACCCAAAAATTTGTGAAAATGAATGTAAAAAGTTAAATAAATAAATAAATTATATATAAAAAAAAAATTCTGATGAGAGTAAGGTTCACTCCCTCCCTCTTACCTCCCCTGCTTCTCCTCCAATGTAAAAGTTTTTCTTGTATCTTTTATGTAAGATAATTTACTCCATTCTACCTCTCTCTTTCCCTTTCTCCCAGTACATTCCTCTCTCACCTCTTGATTTTTTTAGATATCATCCCTTCATATTCAACTCACATCTGTGCCTTCTGTCTATAAATACTACTTCTAACTACCCTAGTAAGGAGAAAGGTCTTATGAGTTATAAATAGCATCTTCCTATGTAGGAATGTAAACAGTTTAAATTTATTAAGTCCCTTATGATTTGCCTTTACTGTTTTATGCTTTTCTTGAATCTTGTGTTTAAAAGTCAGATTTTCTAGTCAGCTCAGGTCTTTTCATCAAAAATATTTGAAAGTCTTCTATCTCACTGAATATCCATCACCCCTCCCCCCACCTGAGGATTATACTCAGTTTTTCTGGGTAGGTGATTCTTGGCTGTAATCTTAGTTCCCTTACCCTCCAGAGTATCATATTCTAAGCCTGCCAATCCCTTAATGTAGAAGCTGTTAAATCTTGTGTGATCCTGACTGTGGCTCCACCATACTTGAATTGTTTCTTTCTGACTGACTGCCATAGTTTCTTCCTGACCTGGAAACTCTGCAATTTGGCTATAATATTCCTGGAAATTTTCATTTGGAGATCTCTTTCAGGACGTGATTAGAGGATTCTTTCAATTTCTATTTTACCCTCTGGTTCTAGAACTTCAGGGCACTTTCCTTGATAATTTTCTTGAAAGATGATGTCTAAGTTCTTTTTTTATCATGGCCTTCAAGTAGTCCAATAATTTTAAAATTATTTCTCCTGGAGTGAAGTTGTTTTTCTGGTGAGATATTTCACAGTCTTCTATTTTTTCATTCTTTTGGTTTTGTTTTATTGATTCTTTGTTTCTCATAAAGTCATTAGCTTCCATTCACTCCATTCTAATTCTTAAAGAATTATTTTCTTCAGTGAGCTTTTGGACCTCCTTTTCTATTTAGTCAGTTCTTTTTTTTAAGGTATTCTTCTCCTCATTGGCTTTTTGAACCTCTTTTCCCATTTGACCTAGTCTGTTTTTTAAGGTGTTATTTTCTTCAGTATTTTTTGTGTGTCTCCTTCTCCAAGCTGCTGATTTGTTTTTCATGATTTTCTTTTATCACTCTCATTTCTCTTCCCAATTTTTCTACCTCTCTTATTTGATTTTCAAAATTCTTTTTGAGCTCTTCCATGGCTTAAGACCAATTAGTATTTTTCTTGGAGGCTTCAAATGTAAGACCTATGAATTTGTTGTCTTCTTTTGCATGTGTTTTTTTGATATTCCCTGTCATCACAGTAACTTTCAATTGTTTTTTTTCCATTTTTTTGTTCATTTTCGCAGTTTATTACTTGACTTATAACTATTTGTTAAAGTAGGGCTCTGATTCCAGGGTGGAGAGAGTTTACTGTCCCAAGCTTTAGGGTTTTGTGCAGCTATTTTCAGAGATACTCCTAGGAACCTGAAAGTTTTCAGTTCTTCCATGGTGGTATAATCTAAGGAAAGGTATTCATTACTCGCTCTGGTCTGTGAGTGAGCACAAGTACTCTTTTCTTCCCTGGAATTGTAAGGGGGGTACACCCTCCACTGTAGCCACAGGCTCTTCTTCACCTTAGGATAGTCACTCAGGACCGTGACCTGGATCTGAGCATTGAGTCCTGCTTCAGTGCTAGCAGAAAGACCCCTGTAATCTCCTTCTGACCACTTGTTCGACTCCCTTACTTTCTGTGGGCTGAGAGCTCCAGAAGCAGTTGCTACTGATCCAGTTCCTCCTAAGGCCTGCTCCTGGTTTGCTGGGACCAGGGCTCTGCTGGTGTAGCCTGCAGTAGGATATGCTCCACTGTCATCCAGGTATGACAGATTTTTCCTGCTGACCTTCTAAGTTGTCTCTGGCATCTGTAGGCTGAGAAGTCTGACAACTGTCACTGCTGCCAGTGGTTCAGTCCCAGCCTTGCTTGGGATTTTCTAGGGCCCAGTCTGTGACCTGCACTTGACTGTGCTCCTCTCTCCCCCTGTTGCAACAGACTTCTCCTGCTGACCTTTCAAGTTGTCTAGGGCTGGAAATTTGTTTCAGTACATCTTTTTGTAGGGTTTGCTGCTCTAGAATTTGTTTAGAGTGATATTTTAAAGGTTATTTGGAGGAGTTCAGGAAAGAACTCAGGCAAGTCCCTACCTTTACTCTGCCCTGTTAGCTCTGCCTCCAATAAATATTTATTAAGTACATATTATGTAGCAGACATTGTGCTAAGCATGGGGGATACCAAAAAGGAAGCAAAAGATAGTCTCTTCCCTCAAGGACCTTACATTCAAATGGGAAATTTAAGGCAGGCATACCCACCAGCAGGCTATTGAAATAGTCTAGGTGTTTGGTGATGAACCTCTACTCTATAAGTGGTGGCAATGTCAGAGGACAGAGGGTAGGAGTGGGGAGGGGGATTTGAGAGATGTTGCAGATGTAAAATCAACAGAGCTTTAATGTTGGGTGGGGGAGGAGGATAAGAAAAAGAGAGAGAAGTCAAGGATATTTCCTAGTTTATGATCCTAAGGGACTAGGTAGATATTTTTCCATCTACAATAAAAGAGAAAACAGGAGAGAGGAGGAATTTACTGGGAAGAAGTTCTGTTTTGGACATGTTTAATTTAAGGTGTCTACTGGACATCCATTTTGAGATTTCTGAAATGCACTTGGAAATGTGAGATTAGAAGTCAGCAGAGAAGTTGGGGCAGTTATAAGAATCACCAGCATAGAGATGGTAATTCAATCCACAGAAGCTGATGAGATCACCTGATGTAGTATAGAAGAAGAGGACGGAATCTTTTTATTTATTTTTAGATGAATTCCCAATTCTTGAACTGTTCTTACTCTTTTTCATTAATAAAAGTGCTTAGAGATATAAAAGGGCAGCTAAGTGGTGCAGTGGATAGAGTGTTGGGCCTGGAGACTCATTTTCCTGAATTCAAAGCCAGCCTTAGACACTTACTAGCTATGTGACTCTGGGCAAGTCCCTTAACCCTGTTCCTCATCTGAAAAGAGCCAGAGAAGGAAATGGCATACCACTCCAGGATCTTTGCCAAAATAAACCAAAACAAAACAAAAAACCCTAAATGATGTCACCAAGTGTCAGACACAGTTAAGATGACTGAGTAACACAATAAAGATATAAAATTTTCCCTAAGGATTGCTTTGGCTATATCGAAAAATTCTGGAATATTATCTCATTGTTGTCATATTTAATGAAATCATCTATCATTTCTCTGATTTGTTCTTTGAATGAACAATTCTTTATGATTAAGTCATTTAATCTCCAGTCCATTTTTATACTTTTTTTCAGTCCTTTTATTTGACGTAATTTTTACTGCTTTGTGATCAGTAAAGAATGATATATTTCTTCTTTTGTGGTACATTTGTTTGTGAGGTTTTTATGTCCACAGATATGGTTTTTTTAAAAGGAGCAAATAACACTTTTATTTGGTGAATGTTGAGAACATATAGTCTAAGGACATATAATGGGAATTGAGAGTACGGATATTGATACCCCTGAGAATATAGCTGCATCAGGAGCAAGGGGAAAATTTTTTACAGTTACCAAGTTTGAGAGTTCATTAAGAGAAGAGGCGAGTCATTCTGTCTTTCAGCATCTTCTAGATTACGTTTTCATAGTTTATGTAACCATAGCTATCCTTATATTCTGCCACCAACACTTCCACTACTTCCTCTGTGATTTTCTGACTCAGGGTAATGAGCACATGTCATATTTCAGTTGCTATGACAGTACCATTCTCCTTATCCAACACTCAAATTCCCACTACTTAGTATTCCTGTGTGCCCTGGTCCCAAGTCTTTGTCACTGACTGCAGCACAGGCAGAAAGTGTTTAAAAGTCTGGCACTTTCACATTCATCTCATAACTCTTGGGATTCCTTAAGACCTTGAGTACCTTAGCATTGCTAAGGTTCTGGTCCAACATACACATCACATCCCCATGCTGGTTATACAAGGCCTTCCCATCCCCTGTTCAGTTAAACAGCTGGAAGGCTTCCTTGAATTCTATAATCTGATATTTCATAAAATCTCTGCTTCTCTCTTCCTGTAGGAATGGCTTTCTATTGCCAGTGTTTTAGGTTTATCAATTTTTAAAAAGGTGTCAAAAGAAATATGAATATTCCTTTCTATTTCCATTCAATAATTACTAGCAATAATTACTAGTACTAATTACTAGTTAGATACTAACATATCTAATTTTTCTAAAATTCTAATCAGGTCCTTAAATCTTTCTTGTTTATTTTTTAGTTAAATTTATCATGACTGATGGGGTAAATTGAGGTTGCCCATTCCTACAGCTTTGTTATCTATTTCTCCATGTAGTTTACTTAGTTTTTTCCTTAAGTATTTAGAAGTTATACCATTGGGTGCATATATGTTCAGTATTGAAGCCAATTTATTAACCATTGTCTTTCAGTAAAATGTAGTTTCCTTCTTTATCTCCCTTAATTTTGTATTTTTGCTGTTATTTTATCTGAAATGACAGCTGCTACCCTTGCTTTTTTTGTGTTCAGTTGAGGCATAAAAGACTTTGCCTCACTCCTTTATTTTAATTCTCATAACGTTTTGTTAGATTTTTGCTCTCTAATCCTATCCTCTAACCTGTTTTATTTTATGAGTGAACACATCCCATTCACATTCATGATTATAATAGTCAATTGTTTATTTTCTTTTATTCTATTTTATTATGCCTTTTATTTTCTATAGTCCTCTTTCCTTGTTTATTTCAAGCTATCACCTTCTCTTCTTTTCTTTTAACCTTTTCTTCAGTATTCCTTCTGCAAAGTAAGGTTCGTTTTGTTTATGACTAGTTGCTCCCTGAATCTTCCTCTCTCTCATACTCCCATTTTCCCTTTTTTTATTTCTATCTGTATCACTATTGAGTTGAATTTATTTCCATATTAAACTCTTGGTGTGTATTCTGCACTATTTTGATCAATTTAGATGAAAGAGAAATTCAAATGACATCTGCTCCCTCCATGTTTGCACATAGTTCTACTTAAGCAACCTAATTATGTGTCTTAACAAGTTCTCCCATCTTTTCTCCCATTACTCTTAATGTATCCTTTCCTTTCCTTTTCTTTTTACTCATCTCATCAAAACACTTTGTTAAAGATCCATTTCTTCCTTTGTAGCATGACACTCAACTTTACAGGGTAAGTTATTGGTTGAAGAACTTAGGTGTGTAAAACTTGGGTTTTGCCATTTGGAACATCTCATTCCATGTTCTCCAGTCTTTTAAAGATTTTAAAGCTGCTAAATCTTGTGCAATCTTTATTATGGTTCCTTGGTACTTTAATTCCTTCTCAATGCTTTTTGGTTTGGATTTTGGAATGACATTTCTATGAGTTTTAATTTTGGAGTTTGTTTCAGGAAGAAAACTGTATCCTTTGTATTTTCACATTGCTCTCTTGTTTTAATATGTCTGAGCAATTTTCTTTAAAGAGTTCTTGAAAAATGATACCTAATTTCTTTTTTTCATCATTTATTTCAGGTAATTCTAGGATTCTTAAGTTAATCTCCTAGTTCAGTTGTTTTTTATATATGGTATCTTACATTTTCCTTTCTTATTCTTTTAAGACTTTTTTGTTGTCTCTTGGAGTCATTAATTCCAATTCATCCATTCTGATTTTTAAGAGTTTTGTACCTTTTTTCTTAAGCTATTGATCCTCTATCCAGTTCTCTCCTACATGCCTCTCATTTCTTTCAAAATATCTTAAAGACTCCTTCATCTTTTACTTGACTTCTAATTGTTCTTGTGAGCAAGTTTGTTTTTTTCAAGTTTTGATTATAGATATTTTAAAATTATTCCTCTCTTCTGAGTTTGTGTCTTAACCATTCCCGACATCATACTTTTATTAAAAATTCACCTTTATTTCTGAAGCTTCAGAAGTAACAGTCTCCCTTACTCTGGAGAACAAATCAAGTTAGGAAGCTTTCCTTTACTCCAGTTGTCTTTCTTTAGGCCTTTTATTCATTTCACACACTAAAGTTCTCCCCTCTTTTGATTAGCCCTGGTTGAAGCCCTTTCCTTTGGATGAGAGAGAAGAAGGAAAGGCCTTTTCTTTAATCTTCAGCTAAAATTCAAAGATGTCCTCCTGTAATGTGAGAGATCTAGTTCAGGTATCTTATTTGTGGGAGAGGAGGAGATAGGTTTAGGTCCTTTCCTTCCACAATCTGTTTTCTTTCAGATCAGCCTGAGCAACGGAGTTCTTTCTCCTTCAAAAAATGGTGTGTGCGTGTGTGTGTGTGTGTGTGTGTGTGTGTGTTTTCCTCCTTACTGGGTACTTTTTAAAAAACACCTTGGCACTAAAGTCTGTCAATTTCACTTTAGTCCAGGGGTGGGAAACCTGCAGCCTCAAGGTCACATGTGGCCCTCTAGGTCCTCAAGTGCAACCCTTTGACTGAAGCCAAACTTTACAAATTCTCCTTTAATAAAAGGATTTTTTTTCTGTAAAAGTTGGACTTAATCAAAAGGGCCTAGAAGGCCATATATGGCCTCAAGGCTTCAGATTGCCCACCCCTGCTTTAGTCTCTCAGAGGATTTCTTCCTGCTGTGTAGTTTAGGACCTTTTTTTAAAAAAAAAACAGATGACAGTCTGAGCTTAGGATTCCTTTTCTCCACACTAAGGTTTTCTTTTTTCTTATTGTCTAGGTTTTTCTTTTTTTTAACCTTAGCACCAAAGTCTCTTCATTTCACCCCAGTTCCTCAGGGGATATCCTTTTGCTAAGACAGCTGAAGATTAAGTTTTTCACTTCCACTTTTCAGAATTTTCTTACTTGAAGTCTGAAAGCTCTTCACCATGATGTTGCTTGGTAATCAGGCCAGGATTGGGTGAAGAGATTTTTTAGTGCCCATTAGGTTCATTTCATGCAACAAAGCACCTGGTGCTGGTTCTATTCCAGCTGAGATTTACAAGGTAGGGGGATCATTACTCATGCAAAAGTTGACTGAAATTTTCCAGGTTATATGGCAAGAGGTTATCCCCAGGAGTTCAAGGATGCCTCCACTGTCCCTCTCCATAAAGGAAAAGGAAATAGGCTGTCCTGTGACAATCATGGGGGGAGGGGAGGGTTGTCTCTCTCTCTCTTAGACATTGCTGGCAAGATTCTTGCTTGAGTCCTCCTTAATAGGCTAATCCTTCACCTGGAAGATGGTCATATACCTGAGAGTCAGTGTGGTTTCAGAAAGGGCCAAGTAAGGAGCGGCTGATATGGTGTTTGCTACCCAACAACTCCAGGAGAAATGCCAGGAGCAGAACAGAGGTCTGTATACAACATTTGTAGATCTGACCAAGGCCTTTGACACTGTTAGTCATGAGGGCTTATGGAAAATTGTATCAAAATTTGGTTGTCAAAAAAAGTTCATCAGTATTGTACATCAGTTTCATGATGGCATGTTTGCCCAGGGTTCTGGATAGTGGAAAATGCTCTTGTGCCTTCCCAGTCACCACTGGAGTGAAAGAGGGTTGTGTGCTTGCTCCCATGCTTTTTAGCATGATGTTTTATCCATGTTGTCAAATGCTTTCAATGAGGATGAACACAGCATCAAGGTCAGCTACCATACTAATGGTAAATTCTTCAATTTGAAAAGGCTACAAGCCAAGACCAAAGTGGACGGAGTGTTGGTGCATGATTTTTTGTTTGCAGATGATTGTGCACTCAATGCAGCCTCTGAAACTGAGATGTAACAAAGTATGGATCAATTCTCTGCTGCCTGTGCTAATTTTGGCCTAATAAATAACACCAAGAAAACATAGGTGCTCTACCAGCCACCACCACACCATCCATATGTGGAACCATCAGTTACAATAAATGAAGACATTTTGAATGGTGCAGATAAGTTCATTTACCTTGGTAGTACACTTTCTAGGGATGTACACATTGACAATGAGGTTGATGCACACATTGCCAGAGCTAGCTCAGTGTTTGGGAGGCTCCGAAGAAAAGTAAGGTCTACAGAGCCATTGTGCTGACCTCGTTGTATACCTGTGAAACATGGACAGTCTACCAGCACCATGACAGGAAACTGAATTGCTTTCATTTGTCTTAGGAAGATTCTGAAGATCACCTGGAAGGTGCCAGACACTGAGGTCCTTGCTTGAACTAAATTGCCAAACTATGCTTCGGAGAGTGCAATTCCGATGGGCTGGCCACATTGTTTGAATGCAAAATGTACATTTGCCAAAAAGACTATTTTAGGGAGAACTCACATGGGGCAGATGATCACGTGGTGGTCAGAAGAAGTGATACAAGGACACTCTCAAGGTCTCTCTCAAGCACTTTGGATTTGATTGTGCAAAATGGGAGACACTGGCACAGGACTGCTCACTATGGCATGCCCACATCAGAAAGGGTGCTGTGCTCTAAAGCAGAACTGAGAGAGCACAAAGGAAATGTAGGATGTGCAAATTTGGAGTATCTACACAAATATTCATGCAGACTATCTGTGCCCAATCTGTGGTAGAGCATTCCGAGCTCGTATTGGTCTGATCAGCCACAGTTGAACACATTGAAACTTGACTTTATCATGGTGATATCATTTTGGTCCTCTTCCAGAACGAAGGACAGCAACCAACCAATCAGCTTAGTAATCAATTTGCTTAATGGTAGGACAAAATTGAGCCATACTATTTCGTTCTGCTCTACTATCTTGGTCCAGTTTTAAAGAGATATATTGAATATACTAAAGATAGTTCCATTTATTCCAATCTTTTTCTTAACAGAAAGTGAGTATTGAATTTTGTCAACAGCTTTCCAAAACATATTGATATAATCATATGATTTTTTCCTATTAATATAGTTTGTAGTTTCCCTAAAATTAAACCAGCCTCACATTCCTCAAGTAAATGCTACCTGTTAAAAAAAATTTGTCTGTGTGTATGCTTTTTTCTAATTATTTTGTTTTAAATTCTTGCATTGATATTTATTAGGAATACTCACCTACAATCTTCTTTCTCTGATTTATCTCTCCTTAGGTTAGAGACCATATTTGCATCATAGAAGAAATCTGGTAGGATTTCTTCTTTTCTCCTTTTTGCACTTAGTTTATGTAATGGTAGAATGAATTGTTCCTTGAATGTTTGATAGCATTCACTTGCAAATCCATCTGATCCTGAGATTATTTTTTCTTCCTTTGGGAATTCATTTGTGGTTTATTCAATTTCTTTTCTGGGTTTAGATTTTTTAAATCCTCTATTTCTTACTCTTTATCTGGGTGTTCTGTATATTCATTTATTTCATTTAAATTGCCAGTTTTGTTGGCATATAATGAGCAAAAGAGTTTCTAATAATTCCCTTTTCTTCTTCTGTTTTTGTTGATTTCTTCTTTTTTCGTTTTTTTATACTGACAACTTCCTTTTCCTCTCCATTTTTCAGAGTAGCTAATGGTTTACCTATTTTTTAAAGTTTCTAGCTATACTTATTGATTTAATTGTTTTATATTTTCTTAATCTTTAATTTTCAGAATTTCTGTTTAATTGTTTTTAATTTGATGTTTTCCTAGTTTTTTCACTTGCACATCTAATTAATTCACTGATCTGCTCTCTCTTTTTTGTTGATGGAAGTGTTTAAAAGAAATATTGTCTTATTATTTTCTTTAATGAAATTTTCTATTGCTTTATGATGTTTTTTAATTCATGAATTTTTAAAGATTAAATGGTTAAATCATTTTAATTTTAATTCATTTCAATTTTTTATTAAAAGGTCCTTTGTTGAATGTAATTTGCAATATATTCTGTGGCTAATAAGTGTTTAATATTTCTGTTTTTGTGAACTTTTGAGGTTTTCATGCCCTAATACATGGTCACTTTTTGTAAAAGTTCCATAGACAGCTTAGAAATATATATATATATAACTTTCTATTCCCATTCAATAATTGCCAACAATTTATGATATCTAATGTTTAAAAATTCTATTCAGGCTAATGTCTTTCTTTTTTATCGTTTTATAAGATTTAAGACTAAAAAAGATATTTCTGATTCACATGAGCCACAAGATACAGTATGGACATTTTCTTGATCCCCACAACCTCTTAACCTCTCCAAAACAGAAATTATGCTCCAAAGATCAAGCAACTTCAGCTGTCTCTATGGTCTAGGATACTCAGAATACAAAAGAAGGTTAAAAAAAAACATATCTATGAATTGATCCTTACTGACCCTGAGCTCACTCAGTACATCTCCCCCACCTCCCATGCTACCAGTGTTGAGACTGAACTAGAAGATCCACGGTTATAACACAAGTTTACTTCAAAATCCAATCCCACACCCAGGTTCCCCCTCACTCTTTCCAGTGCAGTGGAGATCCCTAGAGATCCAGGATGTGGATATTTGCTTGGTCCATGATAGCCAACTTGTATATAGCCCTTCAGAAGCAAAAATGTGCCAGGGGCTATAACCTTGTGGTACCAAGTGCTGTAAAACTGAACTACTGGTGGCACTCCCAATACTGAGGAAAATAGAGCTGCAAACCTCTGAACTGCTGATATTGGCCCAGAGAAATGAAGAACAGAGGGAAAAGGACAGTTTGCCAGGATAAGAAACTGTGCATATATGGGCTGAGCAACACTCCACCAAGCCTGAGGGAATGAGCACAGCATCCAGCTGGAGCCAGTTCTGACCACCAAAAAGTCACTTGGAACAAAGACTTAGGCTGGTGAATCATTAATTTCCTAACAGGGAAGAAGGTTGAGATGCTTTGAGACCCAATCCCCAAGGAAACCACAATCAGAGGGGAAGGAGTCAGAAAGTGAATGACAGTAAAATAAAGGGAGAGGGAGGGAAGACTAAAATTACTAAATATTTTCAGGAAGAAGAAACTTAAAGATTTTGAACATAAATTGATAAATCAGTAACAACAGAAGGAAATCTGGCCTCCAGATCTAGTAAACTAGTTCAGATATCTAGGAATAAGAACTGCAAAACAAAAGGAAAATGATCCAACACTTTATGAGACAGCAGACCCTTTGAGAAAGCAGAATGTGAGATCATGGGATTACAATACAATGTTCCTGAGTGGTCTAAAAGAGAAATGAGAATTACAAGAAAAGAATTTATGCCCTGCACAGCAAAAATAATGAGCAAAATAGAAAAACGTGAATCTGCATCCTGAGATGCAAAGAAACAAAAGAGAGAACAGACTGTAAATACATGTAAATGTAAATACACAGAAGTGAAGGACTATCTAGAAGAAAAGTAGCAAAAAAAAATCCAATAACACTAAAAGAAAATATGCTCACTAAACTACATAGAGAAAACCTAAAGACCATAAGGTATCCCAGAAGAACATGTCAAGAAAAAAAAAAATCCCAAACACCACAATAAAGGAAATAATAGAAGAAAATCATATAGAACTTCTGAACATAGAAAATGTTGTGGTAGTTTGTCCTTCATTCTCAAAGAGGGCCATGACATCGGGAGAGGTGTTGTCATGACATGTAAGTGAATTAGATTTAAGTGAGGGAGGTCTGTGCAAAGTTACCAGCCTCACTTTCTCCTCCATGATACACAGAAAATGAAATTCCATTTGAAAGAATTCACAGATCACCTCCAAAAAAGAATCCAAGACTGCAAACTCTAAGACACATAATGGTTAAATTTAACAATTCAATTCAGAAACAACAATCTCTGCAAGCCATCAAGAGAAAGACCTTAAAATACAAAGGAACAGACATTCAAATAATGCAGCCCTATTCTGTGCCCACTGGAAATGTAGAAGGGAATGGAATAGTGTGTTCCAAAGAACAAAGGGGCTCAAGATACAGTCTGAATTTAATCATACAGGGGAAAAAATGAACATTCAATAATAATAAAGAAGAGTTTGATACATTTTAAGAAAGAAAACAAAGAGATTATTTGCTTATCAAATACCCCAAACTACAGAAATGCAGGAGAAGCGAATACACATAGTAAGCAAGGGCAGCAACTGTAACAGAATGACAACAAACGGACCAGTAAGAGACTTCTTTATAACTGTACACAGAGACAGGTGTGAAGGTGGAAATCTGGTAGAGGTAACAGTAAAGAAGCTACAGGTGAATTAGTGTCTTTTTTGTGGGACTTCATTAAAACAAGGGAGGATATGTGAAAGTGGGGGCAGGGATAAGAGCAGGGGTATAGAGAGGTGAATGTGATACGCTGAGGTTGAATCAAGGGCTGGTTATAAGGGGAAGGTAACCAAAGAGTGGGTAAGAGGTGGGGAAATCTTGAAAAGGGGAGGAAAAGAAAGAGGCTTTACTTTAGTAATGGGAGGGGGTTCCATTGATGATTCTTATGGGTGAAGAGAGATGGTCAATGAAGGGAGATGAGGACCTTACACTGGATGGGATCTGGTGGATTTGGTTCCTGAAAAATCTACTTGTCATGGGATGGGGAGTGGAGTTGGAACCCCTTGGGGCAACTGGCATCTGGAAGAATGAGCGAGCAGAAAGACAGAGAGATTTAGAATCAAATGTGGGGGGGGGGAAGGGTAAATGGGAGGGAATGGATCAATGGTGGGCTGCATATTCAGGGACATGTTGGGAAAGGGGCCCTACCATGGGACAGTGTCCTCTCTGAGCCCTGCAATAATGAGTATTGTTCTGGAAGTGAGGCACCATGGAAAGGGGGAATTCATGGGCTAAGTCCTATAAGGCAGTGGCAGAGAGTACTTAGAGGGGAAAACCTAGAAGGGATATCTTGGAAACTTTGATTGTATGAAAAATACAGAAGGAAAGAGAGAGACCAGATAATTAATGAATCAGTATATAACAACCTAGAATAGATAGAAAAAGAAGATAGACAATGAAGAGTATGGGAGAAATTCTTTTTGGAGAAGGGCACACACACACTTTAAAAGCTAACAAACAGAACTAGCTGAAGGTGAAAGCAGAAAGAGGGAATCTAGCTGATTAAGACTCAAAGAGGAACACTGGAAACCCTCCTAAACTATTATAGTTTTACTGTCTATTTCTCCTTACAAATAAATTAACTTTTCCTTCAAGTAGTTAGATATTATGCCATTTGTGGCAAACTTTATGTACATTAACAGTAATGATTTCTAATTATGTATTTTCCTCCATCTTATCCTTATATTTTCATTTCTTCTTATCCCCCAATCTCTTTACAAAGAGCAACGATGTAGTATAAAAAAAATTGTCATTTGTTTTTCCTCTACTAGCTCTCTTCTTTTCCTCTCACTTTTCTTTTCTTTCTTTAAATTTAAAATCCCTTCAAAGTCTGCCTTCCATGGTTGAAGTTTGCTTTAATTATAACTAAACCCTCTCTTACTCTACGCTTCCTCTTAAAACCCTTACTGCTGCCCTTTTTCTTCTGAACTTTGCTACTTCACTGACTCCTTACTTTGGTACTATGTTGTTTTCCAGTCTCTGCATGGAGGGGTGGGGAGAATTCCATACCTGACCACCCTGGAGCTTCCTTGCTGGAACACCAAGGTCCTTCAGTCTCTAGGGCTATACTTGAGCCCATGTGGACAGTTTATTTCCTAATTCTCCCAGGTCAGTGGGGTCCCCTTCCCTATACCATTGATATGACTTAAGGTACGGAGCAATAGCCACAGGGTATGGAATTCTTTCTGCTTGCCCAGAGATCCTGACCTTCCCCAACTTCAACCAAACAGGTCAGCTATGTGGTCATTAAAATATAATTCCTCCAACTAACACAGAATGTTTTGGACCAGTACTGACTCAAGTCAGTGGTTCAGGCTCAGGACTGAAATGAAACAAGGCACTCATAGGCCTAAATCAGAAGTTTACTTAGCAATGGCATAGAAAGGATATTCAGCAAGAATATAGCATTGGTTCCACCTGAAGCAACTTCCCTTGCTTCACTTTTGCCATGGTAATGCACTTCAACAGCATATGTTAAGATTTAAGAGCAAGTCAACTCCTCTTCTACTATGTTTTTATTCTCAAGTGACAAGGAAGCTAACTCAGTAGTTGGCTCTTTCCTTGTGAGACAAATTTCATTATGTTTTAAGAAAAAATTAGCCTACCCTAGACAGAGGTGATGTTGCTTTCATGATAACACACTACTGAATGGGAACACTTTTAGTGAAGACTTCTCGGGGGTATGAGACTCCTCCCTAGAGTGGAAGAGACCTTAGGCCCAGATTTCAATTCCTCCAGTCAGGTGATTTCCATATAAGGCTATACAGTGCATTAGGATCAATGATTGGCTATGGCTCACTAACTCCTCAATACCTAATTTGCATATGCACACAGCAGTCTTCAGTCCTCACTTTGGTCTGGCCTGATTTGTATATGTTTTCAATGCCTAATTTTCATATGGTGATTTTCACAGGTTTTGTAGTCCAGGAGTGGGAAGTTTGAACTGGGTTCCAAAAGGGATTGGTTAGATTTCGTGCCTAGAATGTAAGACTTTGCTTCTCAGCCAATGAGAATGTCAGCAGTGGGAAGGGGACTTCTGCATCAGGGTCTACATAAGTTGCCATTATGCTTTTGTAAGGAGCCTCTCAATTCAGCTTTACTGGTGAAGGGACCACTCACTTCTGGTGAGAACTAAACAAAGGAGATTTTCTGTTTTTACTTTGAGATGCCTCTGAGCAGTCAATTTGAGTAAGGCAGGGTCATGCTATCCCAGACACTACTAATTCCTTCTATAAGACAAATATGGTCCTGACACCTAAAGTGGGGAGACAGAAAGCAGAGAATGAAGACTATAGACCAAAAGCTCTAGTAATATGCAAAGATATTAAATAAACTATTAACAAAGAGATTTTTAGTAACATTAAAAAAGTTATACACGATGACTAGGTTTATTTATAATAGGAATGGAAGATTGGCTCAATATTAAATAATATTAGATAATAACAAAAATAATAAAAATCAAATATTATCATGAATTGGTGAAACATGGTTTGACTAGTACAATCCCAGCTCCCTCCTTTCAGCCTTTTGCTGGAAGGGTAACTTTTCTATGTCCCTATTTGTCTTTTCTATCTCCCTGCTTTGCATTCTAATTTCCTTACTAGATAATTTAGAGAAGTCCTTCATGTTATTGGTCTTACAGATAACAGAACAGTCTCTCATTGGTATCATACTGATTCTTTGTTTAAAATGATACATAAGGAGGGGTGGAGCCAAGATGGCAGAACAGAAAGACACACATACGCAGGGTCTCCCCACACAGCCCATAAAATACCTGTAGAGAGGGACTCTCAACAAATTTTGGGGCAGCAGAAGTGGAGAACAACAGAGTAGAAGAGATTTCCAGCCCAGGGTGACCTGAAAGGCCCACAGGAAACGTCAGTTGCACGGGATGCGGAGCAGAGTGCAGAGCCCAGCCCAGCATTGGTCACGAGCGCATGGCTTGTGAACAGCCTGCGGAGGCAGAAACTCCAGTCTTGGAATCCCTGGTCGCAGTAGCAGCGTGTCCGCAGATCCCTCAACCTACAGTCACCAAAGGTCAGTGACAGGGTTTTTTTAGCTGGCCGGAAGGGAGAAGGGCCTTCCCATAGCTCTGGCCACAGGCAGTGGCCAGATAGGCCACACTGGGCAGGCAGCAGAAGTTCTCACGGCAGCCCCTACAGCAGCCCAAGACCATGGCTGGATTGTAAAAACCCCTGGGGGCATTAAGGGAGCTGGTCTTTGTCTCACACTGAATGGTGGCCCTGACTGAATCCCACCCCACCCCCCCCAGTGTTAGCTTGGCGGAACTGGAGGTCAGGTGCCTGTGAAGAGGAAACTCTGCTAAGATTCTGAACACAAAAATCCTTCCCTGCGCTGAGACCAGTACATTTTTGATTGTGCCACCTTGGAGGAACTGATATCTTACAGGTCCCCAAAGTCCTACTCTTGACAAAGGACCCAAAAGTCAAGTAACTGGTTGGGAAAATGCCCAAAAAAGGGGGAAAAAATAAGACCATAGAAGGTTACTTTCTTGGTGAACAGGTATCTCCTCCCATCCTTTCAGATGAGGAAGAACAATGCTTACCATCAGGGAAAGACATAGAAGTCAAGGCTTCTGTATCCCAAACATCCAAAATAAATATTCAATGGGCTCAGACCATGGAAGAGCTCAAAAAGGATTTTGAAAATCAAGTCAGAGAGGTGGAGGGAAAACTGGGAAAAGAAATGAGAGAGATGCAAGAAAAGCATGAAAAGCAGGTCAACACCTTGCTAAAGGAGACTCAAAAAAATGCTGAAGAAAATAATACCTTTAAAAATAGGCTAACTCAATTGGCAAAAGAGGTTCAAAAAGCCAATGAGGAGAAGAATGCTTTCAAAACCAGAATTAGCCACATGGAAAAAGAGGTTCAAAAGCTCACTGAAGAGAATAGTTCTCTCAAAATTAGAGTGGAACAGATGGAGTCTAATGACTTTCTGAGAAACCAAGAAATCACAAAACAAAACCAAAAGAATGAAAAATGGAAGAGAATGTGAAATATCTCATGGGAAAAACAACTGACCTGGAAAATAGATCCAGGAGAGACAATTTAAAAATTATGGGACTGCCTGAAAGTCATGATCAAAAAAAGAGCCTAGACATCATCTTCCATGAAATTATCAAGGAAAACTGCCCTGACATTCTAGAACCAGAGGGCAAAATAAGTATTGAAAGAATCCATCGATCACCACCTGAAAGAGATCCAAAAAGAGAAACTCCTAGGAACATTGTGGCCAAATTCCAGAACTCCCAGGTCAAGGAGAAAATCTTGCAAGCAGCTAGAAAGAAACAATTCCAGTATTGTGGAAATACAATCAGGATAACTCAAGATCTAGCAGCTTCTACATTAAGGAATCGAAGGGCGTGGAATAGGATATTCCAGAAGTCAAAGGAACTAGGACTCAAACCAAGAATCACCTACCCAGCAAAACTGAGTATAATACTTCAGGGGAGAATGTGGTCTTTCAATGAAACAGAGGACTTTCAAGCATTCTTGATGAAAGACCAGAGTTGAAAAGAAAAATTTGACTTTCAAAGAAAATAAGCTGAAATCACAGAGGTTATGCAGATTAAATTTAAACCAAATAATAGCATCAGAAGAGCTGGAACAAGATTAAAACCTCAATTCAACAAAGGAAAGAATGATGAAGAGCGATGGGGGAAGAAGAGAGAGGGAGTCTGATCTTAGGAATATCTAGGGCGTCAGCTCTAAACAAAAGGAAGGCACATGCAGGCAGGGAAGGACTGCTTTTCCATAAGTTTACAGGAAGATCTCCCATTCACTATTAAGAAATTCACATTTGTCTCATTTCTCTCTCTCCTGAACAGCACTAGTCTCAAAGTTCTCCCCGTCAGGAGTCATGCATCCCTCTGTATACACAGTATCCATAATGGGGCTCTCCATCAGAAAACTGTCCTAGGCTTATCATAAATGGTGTTACATGTATTAGAAATTCACAGTTTAATTCAGAATTTTCTTTTTCTGTTGCAAATAGAAATGTTTACATTTATTCTTGTTAAGCTTATAACAAAAAAGAGAGAAATATTTAAACATATTTGTGTAGGCAGGTTGAACAAAAAGTCTCTTCTGGTTTCAGACATGAAACTTTCTGAGCTGGCCACCAGATTCCCTTACACGTGTTTGCTGAACCATTGGTTAACACCAATTAATACAACATCCAGTTGCTGATCCAGTTCCCAAAGAAATCGAGTTCATATAAAAAGTATTGCTCTATCCTATGTCAAAGAGACTTCAACCCAAATCAAATCCATGATTCTAGGACTTCCCAGAATCCTCCACAGGGATATTATTGGGATTAAAAGTGTAAAGCTCTTCTCAGTTATTTTTGCTATTGCCTTAATAAAGTACTTTTTTATGGCTACATTGTGGCTCTCATTGCCAATATATTCCCCATGATCCCTAAATTCAGACTATCTATGGTCAACTCTGGGCATCAAGATTAGGAATGTGGGGAGTCGCAGAATGAGACTATATCATCGTTCAGAGCAGAAAGAGAGTGGGAGGGGAGAAGAAATTGAAGAAACTACATTCCTAGGTGTATAGAAATATATACATCACTGTTCAGATAAACGATGATACGGGAGTTGGGGCTAGAATATCAAGGTAGGAGAAAGGAGGGGTGATGATACATTGCATATATACCTATGCTCTGCTGCTAGAGAAGCTAACACAGCCAAGGTAAAGAGAGTGTTGAGGCTCTTAAGCATCAGATGTTGGAGAAGGCAGTAGAAACCAAAAGCTAAAAGGCTGAGTTTTCAGGAAAACAGGAAAGAATCACTTGTGAGCTTAGCAGACAAAATTTACAAGGATATACCTCTCAGTCCTTCTGAACAGGGTTTTGTTTTGTTTTTTGTTGTTTTTTTTACCAGTTATTCAGTGGTACCCAGTTCTTTATGATCCCATGGACCTTAGCATGGCAGGTCTTTCCATTAACTCTCAAAGTCTTCTGTCCAAGTTCATGTTTATTATTTCCATAACACTATCTCTCCATCTCATCCTCTGCCATCCCCTTCTCCTTTGCCTTCAATCTTTCTGAACATCAGGATTTTTTCCAATAAATCCTGTCTTCTCCTTATGTGGCCAAAGTATTTAAGCTTCAGCTTCGGTATTTGATCTTCCAGTGAAGTAAATTTTTTAAGTAAATTATTTTATTCATTTTAAACTTAAATACAAGAAAACATTTCCATATACACAGTAGAACAAAGGAGAGAATTCAATATAAAACAAAAAATTTCCAATTCAAGAAAACTTATATAATAAATATTATACATTGTTTTCAAAGCTACTCAGCTACTTTTTGTTTCCATCTAGGCTATTTTGTTTTATTTTATTTTTCCCCCTTCCTCTCACTCCTCCCTAAAGAAGGCGACAAATAAACAAGGATATATATATATACCTGGATATCTACTAACATACCCATATATACATATATACACTCATATACATATATGTAGAAACATACTATGCTTATTTCCACTTGTCATCTCTTTCTTTGGAGATGGATAGCATCTTTCTTCACTGGTCCAAATCTTCCCATGCTTTTCTAAATCAACCTGCTCATCATGTCCTCCACCACATCAGTATTCCAACACAATCATAACCTACCTGAGAGATGGTCGATAAAAGTTTCTTCCCAATTTTCTATATTTCTTTTATTCTTGGCTACACTGATTTTACTTATACAAGAAAATTTTAATTTAAAATACTAAAAATTATCCATTTTTACACTTCAACAACGCTCTTTCCTTATATAGTTTAAGGTCTGATATTGCTGAACCTCCTTCCTTTACATCTTCTTTCCCTGGTTTCTTTGCAATTTCTGGCTGTTTGTTCTTCCAAATAAATTTTATTATCTTTTCCTAAATTGGTGAGATAATTTTTAGTACCTTAATTAAAACAGCATTGAACAAGTAGATTAGTGAGATAAAATTGCCATTCTTTATTACATTGGCTTCACCTACCTATGAACAAACATACATCACTCCAATTATTCAAATCTAACTCTACTCAGATACAGGATCTATTCTTGGTGAAGTCCCACATCCACTCTGGCAGTATACTCTCAGGTATCCTTTGCTGTCCAGCTATTCCAAATGGTCCAAAACAATACTTACTAAAATTGGTGACACACAGTGTATTCTCTCCACCTTTCCCCTACAACCAAATCCATTCTAGCTTTTACCTTGTCTGAGATCATGATCACTACTCCTACCTTCCACACACAACAAACTCTACTATTTTATCTTTGTGTGTAGCTCTCATTTTTATTGTGTTTCCTGAAAACACAATTCTATGAGTAAATGTATCCCCTTCACATTCTAAGCTATAATTGCTTGAGTATTTTTTCCTTCCTATTTTTTTCACTAGCCTTCTCACCCTATTTATCCTATCCCTCCTTGTACTTCTGCTCCACTACCTTGCCCTCCTATTCCTAACTCTACCCACCCCTCTGAGACTCTCTCCCTTATTCTCTCTGCCCACCCTAGCCCCTAGCCCTTTTATTTCTTCCTGAATTTAGAAGACTTTTATACATACATACACATACACAACACACGTATACACATACATCTATATCTGTATATATGTATGTATATGTGTGTATATATGTGTGCGTAAGTTGTTCCTTCTCTAACCCATTCCCAATGAGAGTAAGGTTCTGACACCACCCGCCCTCTCCCCAACTTGCTTCTTCTGTATCAATTCTTCCTTCAAAACTCATTTGTATGAAATAATTGCTACTTTTCCTCTCTCCCTATAGTTTTATTTTTTTGAATCATCCCATCACACACAGCTCAGCCCAAGACTTTCTTTCAAACTACCCAAACAATGATGACAGTCATAAGAGTACTAATAACATTTTCACAAATAAAAAGGAAACAATTTGACCATATTGTGTCCCTTATAATTGGCCTTTGATGTTTACCTCATATTTCTCCTGGATCTTATATGTTGAATTTTCCATCAAACCCTACTGTTTTTGTCGCAAACTCTCTAAAGTCTTTCAGTTTGTTAAATGTCCTTTTTTTCATTCAGGATTGTACTTAACTTTATTGGATAAGTTACTCTTGGGGTTGTAACTCCATCTCTTTTGCTCCACAAAATATAGTATTCCAAGACCTATAATCCTTCAACATAGTAGCTGCTAGGTCTTGTGTAATCCTTATTATAGTTCAATATTAAAAATTTTTTCTTGTTGCTTGCAATATTTTCTCCTTAATCTGGGAGCTTTGAAACTTGGTTATTATATTCCTGTAAGTTTTCCTTCTGGGATCTCCTTCAGGTGGCAATCAGTGAATTTTTTCTATTTCTGCTTTGCCTTCTTGTTCTAGAACTTCAGAACAATTTTCCTTGATAATTTCTTGTAAGATTGTATCATTTTTTTATTATATCATTCAGGGAGTCCAACTATTCTTATAGCATTTCTCCTCAATCTGTTTTCCAGATCAGTTTTTTTTTTCTGATGAGGTTTCACATTCTCATCTATTTTTTTATTCTTTTGATTTTATTATTTCTTGGTGTGTTACAATATCATTAGTTTCCTCTTGCTCAATTCTAGTTCTCAGTGAATTATTTTTTTCCTTAAGTTTTTGATTCTCTCTTTCCAGTTGGCTGAGTTTCTTTTTATAATTTTGATTTTCTTGTATTTCTTTTATTGCTATTTTTTTCCCTAATTTTTCCTCAATCTCTCTTATTTGATTTTTAAAGTCCTTTTTAAGTTCTTCCAAAAACTTTTTGTGTGCTTGGAATCATTTGACATTTCTCATTGAAAAAGGAGTGACTTTTTAAGCTCCCATCTCTTCCTCTGAATAGGAACACCTCTTCTCTATCTTCATAATAGCTATCTATGATTACATTCTTTTTCCTTTATTTACTCATTTTTATTTTTATCTTTTTTAACAGCTATTAATATAGCTGTTCTAGTTCTGAAGTGTAGGGAATGAAGTCCCAAACCTCAAGTCCTTCTTCTTTTATTTTTTAGGTTCTGTCCTGGGGCCTAGCCTTGGGCACTCTTGTATACCCCCAAGCCACAGTTAGGACCCCAGTCACTGTCCTGCAAACATTCTTGCTCCCTGTGGTCTCTCAGGTGGCTACCAACTACAGCTGTCCTCTCTGCTCTGGACCTGAAATTAGGGAGGGTCCCTTGCCCTTTTGTTCCTGCACTCACCATGAATATGCTAGTTGCTTCTCCCCTGCAGCAGCAGCCCAGCTTGGGATGCCTCTGATCAACACAATTGCGATTGGTGTCCTTCAACAGCAGAAGGTCCTTCAGTCTTCTACTCAACTGTCTGACCCCAGACATTGTCCACGAGGTAAAAGTTCCTAAGAATGAAGCTGCTTCCCAACTCCAGACGATGTTTGTTGATTCTGCAGTCACCCTGGAGGTGTTTGCCCTTCACTCAGGCTAAATCTCTATAACTGGATGCCAAGTCTTTCCTGGGGCCTTCTCAAGTTGTCTTAGGACAACTGCTTTACCCCCACTGCTGTTTACTTCTGTTGCTCTCCATTCACTCTGAGGTGATGTTGTGTGTGTGTGTGTGTGTGTGTGTGTGTGTGTGTGTGTGTGTGTGTATGTATGTATGTGTGAAGAAATTTGGAGAGCTGAAAGCTTTCTGACCTACTCTGCCATCTTCTCAGAATCCTCTCCTTGAACTGATTTGACTGATTTGACCTCCTTGCTATCCAAGGGATTCTTAAAAGTCTTCTCCAGCTTCACAATTCAGAAGATCGATTCTGCAGTGCATAGTTTTCCTTAAGCCCAACTCTCACAGCCATACATTGCTAATGGAAAAAACCATGGCCTTGACTGTATGAACCTTAGTCAGCAAGGTGATGTCTCTGCTTTTTAGTATGCTATCCAGATTTGCCGTAACTTTCTTTCCAAGGAACATTAGTCTTTTAATTACATGGCTGTAGCTATCATCTGCAGTGATCTTTGAGCCCGAGAATATAAAATCTGACACTGCTTCCATTTCTTCTCCCTCTACTTGCCAGGCAGTGACGGGACCAGTTGCCAAGGTCTTAGGGGTTTTTTTATGTTAAGCTTCAAGCCGGCTTTTACACCCTCCCCTTTCACCCTCATTAAGGCTTCTTAGGTCTTCATTTTCTGCCAACAGAATGGTATCATCTGCATATCTGAAACTGTTGATATTTCTCCCAGCAATCCTGAAACCGGAATCTTAGGCTTAGAAGTTTTCTAAGATCAGTCATCTGATCTTTGTTATGTAGGAAAAGGGATGCTATCAAAGTTCTAGGTATCAAAGATCTTTGATTTATACTCTGAACTTTTTGCATATAAAGGGACCTAGACTTGTTTTGTTTAGTGAGAATACTGAGATAGCCCCTAATTAGTACGGGCACAATTAAAGTGGTTTTTTTTTCCTTTCTTTCTAATAAGAAAACTTCTCTGAATTTAAGTGATTGGATACTTCCAGCAGTTTTCTTACACTCCCTTTCTAACCAATTGAGAGAAGGGAGAAAAAGTAAGGAAAAGGGGATTTTTCTCTACCTCCTATTCTCAAAATACGTTGTATTGAAAAATAAAAAAGGACTAAATATATAACTCGAAATGAGACAACATGAATTTTTTTAATGTGGGTTTCCAAATGTGCTGAAAATGACTTGATTGTTTTATGCGCTGAATTTCCTAGTTCAGTTTTTTAGGATCTACTCTTCTAGGGATCTTTAAAGTGGAGGTTTTGTGTAAAAATGCACCCAGACCAGAATGTACTTTCTCCCTACTTTCCTCCCTGCTCTTGCTCCTTTTCCCTCAAAAGTACCCACTGTGATTGGAATGGATGGAATCTGTGGGGCACAAAAGCAATTATTGTTCAACTGTGTTGAGGTGTAATTTATAGTCAGGAACCTGTGGTCTTTTATGGTCTAGGGTGGGGCAAACTTCTCCTCAAGAAACTCTTTATGCTAAATCTCATAGTTGCTTAAATATGCATTCCCAAGAGTATTATGGGTTAGTTAAGTTGAGCAAAATTATGAAAGTTCATTGCAAAGTCTCAGTTTGTCAGTTTTCTGTTAACATACAACTCTATTTCTGTTTACATGAATGTTTATTCAACAGGTCTGTGAGAAAGCGGGGCAGAAATGTCAGATTTGTAAACTGAGAGAAAAGACAACAGCAGTTCTTTTTAAGAATGTGCGTGAGAAAATCCTTTATGAATTTGAAAAATATAGACCATAATAATAATTAGGAAATTGACTCCGATGTGTTAAAATGTCAGTTATATTATGAAACATGACATGGATTTTAAAAATTGATGTATTTAAATATGAACCTGTCTGAACAATTTCTCTCAGAACATACAATCTGGGGGGCCTCCACCCACCAAAGGCATCATCTCTTTCCTGCAAAATGGAAGCAGTAAGTATATAAAAATTTATTAGAGCAACACTTAAAAGAAATGAAAAACAAAAGGACTATTAAATATTTAGAATGTAATGAAAGACTGGCAATTCAAGACAGAGAATCTTTTATATCCTTGACTATGATAAGTTTATTAGTTGCTATCACCTCCATACTTAATAAAATCCAGCGGTTCCCTATCACTTCCAGGATCAAATATAAAATCCTCTGGTGTTTAAAACCTTTCTTAACTAATGCTCCCTCCCCCCTTTCCACTCTTCTTACACCTTATTCCCACCACATACTCGTCAATCCAATGATACTGATTTCAGAAAACAACGGCAAAAACCTATATGAACTGATGTAGTGTGAAGTGAACAGTACACAGGAAAAAAATTTATACAATAATATTATAAAGAAAAACAACTTCGAAAGACTTGAGAACTCTGATTGATGCAATAATCGACCACAATTGCAGAGGACTGAAAATACAGCCTATGCTACCCACCTCTTGTCAGAGAGGTGACAGACTTAAGATGAGAGAGATGTGTTTTTCTACATGGACAACGCCGGAATTTGATTTGTTTGACTATGCATATTTGTTATGAAGGTTTTCTTTATTCAGTGAGGAGATGAGGTAGAGTGGTAAAGTGGGTTGGAAATAAAATAAATAATTAAAATAAAATGAATTTTTAAAAAACAATACTTTGAACATAGAACAGGCTTTATTGAACTTTTTTCTTTTTTTGAGTACCACACCTAAGATTCAATCAAGACAGCTCTCTTTATCTCTCTGGCAGGTCTCCTACCTTCTCAGATATCTACACAATCCTTGAAATTTTGGAGTACACACACACTAACATACATATATATTCATAAAAACATATACATATGTGTACAACATACATATACATTCACTACACATGCACATAAACACATATATAGATATATACACACATACACAAACAGGGAAAGTATTTACAGTCAACTGATAGTCTTTCCCACTCCTCAAACAACCTCAGACACAGTCCCCATGATTCACAGGATTTACAGAGAGCAAGTTTCAGATTAGCTCCTTCAGACCATAACTTGGTGTCTTGCTTGGTCCAGAAACTCAATTTTGCTCAGAAATACTTTCCTTGGATCCCAGAGTCTTTGCTGTAAGACTTACATTCTGGCAGCTTCTGATTTGGCAAAGAAATTCCCCCCATCATTCCACTGCTGCCTCTGAATTAAAATTATTTTTATATCACCCCAGAAATCCTTTGTTAAAACTTAACAGAGCAAAAGACACACAGACACAAGCAGAGGAACACAGTCAGAGATGGAGAGGGTCACTGAATGAAAGAGAGGGAGACAGACAGAGAGAAGGAGAGGCAGTAGAGAGAGGAGGAGAGACAGGGAAGGGGAGGAAGGGGAGAGACGAATTGTGAGTATTTTGAAGGCAGTGACTATTTTTGCCTTTCTTCATAGACCCAGAATTTAGCATGGTGGCTGGCACATAGTATGCACTTAATAATTGCTTATTGGCTGACAGTTTGTTCAAGAGAAGTGCACAGGTGAGGGTGCATAAGAGCACTAGGAACTAAACACTAAGGGGTATTAAGAAATAGTTTATGAGCAAGGGACCCCCTCAGCTGAGCCTGGAAGAAAGTTCACACGCTATTTCCCTCACCGGCCACTATGTGGCGCTGTGAATAGTGTTAGCCCAAGTGAATCCTTCCTCACACACTTACTATCTGTCTGATCCTAGGAAAATCATGACTTCTCTGCCTGTTTTCTCATCTGTAACATGGAAATAAGAACAGCATCATCTCACAGGACCATAAGGAGGATCAAGTGAGGTTAATGTATATAAAAGCAGCATACAAACGCTAGTTCTTATTAATTCGAAGAGCATAGAAGAGCATGGAAGACAGCTTGTATAAAGATCTTTACACAAAAAGAGAATTTCAAGTTTAGTGACTAGTCAATAGATTAGTTTGGCTGGAACATAAAGCGTATGAAACTGGGAGTAAACATATTCTGGAGTCAGATTGAGAATGGATTAAGACACTAAGTCAAAGTCATATAACCAGGGCTTTGCCCAGGTGCAAAAAATTCTGGGGCAGGGCTAGCTTCCCACTCTGGGTGGAAGAATAACTTCCTTCCCACTGCCACCCAGAGGTACTGTTCCTTTCCAGGGCTATCTGGTTTTCTGATCCAAACCCCCCCTCCAATGTGACTGGGTTGTTATCAGAGAGAAAATGGGATCACTAGGCTATGTATGGAGTTTGGGGGGAGGGCACAAGCTACTACATTTGCATTTGAACTGAATCCACGGGGGCCAATATCTCCCTTCCAAGCTGAGCAGAATTTGGCCCCAGATACTCCATTTCCTAATTATGACTCTGTGTCATTCTGAGGAATTTGTATTTCAATTTCATTTTGAGGCAATAGCAGAGCCACTGAAGTTTCAAAGATGGGAAATAGTAGGGAGGAGCCAGCCAAGATGACTGTGTAAAGGCAGGGACTCACCTGTGCTCTCCTCTCCCAAGCCCCTCAAAATACCTTTTAAAAATGATTCTACAAAAATTCTAGAGCAGAAGAACTCACAAAAAGACAGAGTGAAACAAATTTCCAGCCCAAAACAAACTGGAAGGTCAGCAGGGAAGGTCTATTGTACCAGGGTGAAGGAAGAGAGCAGTCCAACACAGGCCACTCCAGCACAGGCCACACCTGTGAAGATCAGGCCCCAACAAACTAGGACCAGGCCTTGGGGAAACTGAATCACTGGCAGCAGAGGCAGTTGCCAGACTTCTCAGCCCACAGGTGCCAAAAACAACTTAGAAAGTGAACAGGAAAGGTCTTGTCACACTTAGGTGAGAGTGGAGCACAGTCCTGCACAGGCCATGCCAGTAGAGTCCTGGCAAACCAGGAGAAGGCCTTGGGAGTAACTAAAGCAGCAGAAGTCAGGGCTGCTTCTGGACCTCTGAACACACAGACAGTAACAGGGTTGAACAACTGGTAAGAAGCATATTGCAGGGGTTTCTTTACTAGCACTGAGGTAGGACTCTGTTGCTTTGCCCATACATGGATGTGGGTCACAGTCATGGATGGCAGTCCTAGGGCAAGAAGGAGCACTAACATAGCAGCAGTGGAGGGGGGAACCTCTTCACAGTTCCAGGGAAGAAAAGAGTGGTTGTGGTCACTCACAGACCAGGAGAGGAGTAAACACCTCTCCTTGGATCATACCACCTCAGAAGAACTGAAAACTTACAGGTCACTAGAAGTATCTCTGAAAACAGCTGCACAAAACCTCTGAAGCTTGAGACAGTATGCCCTCAACCCTGGAAGCAGAGTCCTACTTTAACAAAGAGTTGTAAGTCAACCAACAGGCTGGGAAAATGAGTAAACAAGAGAAAAAAAAGTTCTAACTATACAAAGTTAGCATGGTGACAAGGAAGATCAAAACACACACTCAGATGACAACAAATTCAAAAGTCTGACATCCAAAGCCTCCAAGAAAAATATGAATTGGTCTCAGGCCACGGAAGAGCACAAAAAGAATTTTGACAATCAAGTAAGAGAGGTAGAAGAAAAATTGGGAAGAGTAATGAGAGTTATGCCAGAAAATCATGATAAACAAGTCAACAGTTTGGTAAAGGAGATACAAAAAAAATACTGAAGAAAATAGCATCTAAAAACAGAATAGGCCAAATGGCAAGAGAGGTCCAAAAGCCAACAAGGAGAAGAATGCCTTAAAAAGCAGAATGGGCCAAATGGAAAATGAGGTTCAAAAGCTCACTAAAGAAAATAAGTCCTAGAAAATTAGAATGGATCCAATGGAAGCTAATGACTGAAATCAAGAAACAATAAAACAAAAACAAAACAATGAAAAAATAGAAGACCATGTGAAAAATCTCAATGGAAAAACAACTTACCTGGAAAACAGATCCAGGAGAAATAATTTTAAAATTTATGGACTGCCTGAAAACCATGCTCAAAAAAAGAGCCTAGACATCATCTTTCAAGAAATTATCAAAGAAAACTGCACAGATATTCTAGAACCATAGAAATCAAAAGAATCTACTTATCACCCCCTGAAATATGAAAATTTCTAGGAATATTATAGCCAACCTCCAGAGCTCCCAGGTCAAAGAGAAAATATTGCCAGCAGCCAGAAAGAAAAAAATTCAAGTATGGTGGAGCCACAGTGAGGCTCACACAGGATTTAGCAGTCTCTACATTAAAGGATTGTAGAGTTTAGAATATGATATTCTGGAGGGCAAGGGAGACAAGATTACGACCAAGAATCACCTACACAGATAAACTGAGTATAATCCTCTGGGGAGGAGAGAGATGGACATTCAATGAAGTAAAGGATTTTCAAGCATTCTTGATGAAGAGAACAGAGCTGAATAGGAAATTTGACTTTCAAGTACAAGACTTAAGAGAAGCATAAAAAGGTCAATCATAAGGGACCTAATAAGGTTAAACTGTTTATATTCTTACATGGGAAGATGATATTTGCAATTCATAAGACCTTTCTCATTATTAAGGTAGTTAGAAGGAGTATATATATATATATATATATATATATATATATATATATATATATATATACACACACACACAGAAGGCACACGTATGAGATGGAATATGAAGAGATGATATCTAAAAAATAAAATTAAGGGGTGAGAAAGTGATGTACTGGGAGAAAGAGAAAGGGAGAAGTAGAATGGGGTAAATTATCTCACATAAAAATAGCAAGAAAAAACTTTTACAGTGGAGGTGAAAGGGAGGAGATAAAGTGGAGTGAGTGAACCTTACTCTCATCAAAATTGGTTCAAAGAGGGAATAACATCTACACTCAACAACATATAGAAATCTTTCTTACTCTACAGGAAAGTAGGAGAGGAAGGGGATAAGAGAAGGGACTTGAGATTGATGAGGGCAGATTGGGGGAAGAGATAGAAAGAAACACAACATTTTTGAGGAGGAACAGGACAAAAGGAAAGAGAATAAAATAAACAGTGGAGGGGGAATAGAAGAAAAATTTTGAAGCAAGTTTCTCTGATAAAGGCTTCATTTCTCGAACATATAGAGAACTGAGTCAAATTTCTAAAAGTAAGAGCCATTCCCCAATTGATAAATGATCAAAAGATATGATCAGTTTTTAGATGAAAATTTAATCAAAGCTATCTAAAGCCATATAAAAAAATACTCAAACTCACTACTGATTGAAGAAATGCAAATTAAAACAATTCTGAAGTACTACATCATACCTAACATTGGCTTACAAGACAGAAAAGGTAAATGACAAACGTTGGAGAGGATGTGGGGAAAAATGAGACAATAATGCATTGCTGGTAGAGTTGTGAACTGATTCAACTGTTCTGTAGAGCAATTTGGAACTATGCACAAAAGGCTATAAAACCATGTACACCCTTTGACTGAACAATACCATTAATAGGTTTGTATCCAAAAGAGATAAAAAACGAAAAGGAAAAGGACCTATATGTACAAAAATATTTATAGTAGCTCTTTTCTGTGAGCAAAGAATTAGAAATTGAGGGGATGTCCATGCATTGGGGAATGCTGAACAAGTTATGGTATGTGATTATGATGGAATACCATTATATCATAAGAAATGATAAGTGGGATGCTTTCTGAAAGACCTGGAAAGATATGCATGCTGAGTGATGTGAGCAGAACCAGAATATTGTACCACAATAACAGCAACATTATGCAGTGACCAACTTTGATAGACTTAACTTTTCTCAGCAGTGCAATGAGACAATTCCAAAAGACTCAGGATAGAAAATGCTATCTACATCCAGAGGAAGAACTATGGATTCTGAATGCAGACTGAAGCATACTTTTTTCTCACAAAAATCCTGGTAGGTAGGTGCTGCTATTATCCTCATTTTACAAATGAGGAAACTGAGGCAAACAAAGGTGATGTGACTTGCCCAGGGTCAACTAGTAAGCGAATAAGGTTGAATTTGAATTCAGGTCTTCTTGACTCCAGACCCAGGGTTCAATCTATTGTACCATCTAGTGCCCCCTAAGCAAATAAATAATATTTTGTTTTTCTATTCTAAGACATTTAATTTTTTGAATTTCTAAAAAATGTTTAAATGTTTAAATTTAAAATGTAATTAAAGTTAATTTAAAAATTAATACTTTCTAAGTATAGTATGCTAGTACTTCCCAATTATATTTCACACAAACACAAACACACACACACACACACACACACACACACACACACCTTGTCTTTTTACAAAGCAATCAACACATTGTCCATGCTTGAAATATATGCCTTGTTCAACACCTATGGTCCATTACCAAGAAGTAGGAGTCATGCGTCCTTCATTATCAGTCCTCTGAAGTTATGATTTTTAAGGCAGATGCTGTAATTATATCCTTTTTACAGTTTTATTTTTACATTTTATAGAAATTGAGGAAATCAGAAGTTACATGAATTGTCCAGGGATAACACAGCTAGTAAGATTCTAAGGTTGGATTTGAACTTGAGTCTTCCTGATTCCAGGTCTAGCGCTCTGTGCACTGTGATGCCACCTAGTTTCCTCAATCAGTTCCAATTCTCTTTCCACAGCAAAATTATAGATGGTGGCAATAAGAATATGAAGAAGTTGGTGAGAGTAGGTGTCAGGCATTGAAGGGGGGAAAAAAAGATTTTCAGAAAGGATAGTGGGAAAATGATCTGGAATTGGCAAAGGGTCCATCACTCTTCTTGTGATTTCCGGAGATTAGGGCATGTTGCCCAAATTAGAATGAGCTTCAGGAAAAGTGGTATAGTATAAGGCAAAGATTCCAAACCTTTTAAAGTATGAAGTAACTGTTTGTTAAAATCTAAAAAGTTCATAGGAGTCAGATTAATCATTGAGAATACATATATTCACAAAAAAGCTACTATGAACTCAGTGACATTATAGGATGAATTTGTATTTCTTAATCACAACATTGACATAAATATTTTGTTTGGAATGAAATCATACTCAAAAGTCATGCTTGGTGTCTACATGAAAGCTCAGGCCCTTGAAATAACCCCACAGTTCATAAATTGAGCCATGGTGCACAGGTTGAGATATGCCGGTCTAGGGAAAAATCAGGCTTAGTTAAAATAAGAAGATAGGATAAAACTTGAGGATTTAGGAAGGATGTAACCACAATAAAAATTTACTCACTATGCAGAGTACAATGTAAAGGGCTAATTAATGATTCTTAGAATGAGAGAAAATTAGAGAAGATACAAGGCAAGAGACCGAGGGCAATCAGTATAAGTAACAGGGATAAAGAAAAGGGGTTTGGGGAGGTCTGAATCAATTCAACAAGTATTTCTTAAGGGCCTACTAAGAAATTGTACTAGGCATGGGGATACCAAGATATAAAAGGAAAAAAATGGTCCCTGCCTTGAGGCTTATATTCTACTAGTGGAGAAAAACATGTACTTAATTAATAAACCAATATGTGTAATACACATGTATATAATACATGTGTAATACTATATATTGCCTGTGTACATATATGTATATATACTACATGCATATTATATTGTACACAAATACACGTATATATGTACATCCGTGTGTGTGTGTGTGTGTGTGTGTGTGTGTGTGTGTGTGTATGTGGCTGGGGCTGAGAACTAGCTAATTTCTCTCTTTGGTCTCCATTCTCATGAAGGCAACACTAAGATTCCAGAGCTGTTTCCTTCAGTGGCCTTCGTGGGTTTAAGTTTCCCCTTACTCAACGCTCTTACTCCTCCCTTTGGGAGGAGATAGGATGTTCTTTTAAATGAAAAGGGAAGTTGTAGGAGGCCCCTACATCACCTCTCCAGTGGTTCATTCCATGTCCCAGGCAATTTGGATTCACTGATTGTATGCGTACATATATACGATATTGGGAATATAGGCAAAGCACTAGAGCCAAAGTGATACGAGAAATAAGAAAGGAATAATGTCACCAATTTTAATCTCAGCACCAAAGATAATTAAAGTCAGCCTGCATCTAGTCTTTGTGATTTCCAGATAGTCTAGTTACTATCTTTTGACAGAGCGCGCTGAGCTGAGTCAGGAAGACCTGAGTTCAAATCTGGCTTCATACACTACATTATGTGACCTGAAGCAAGTGACTCACCTGCTCACTCCCTGCCTCGTCTCCGCTACTGTAAAAAAGGGATAATAACAGTAGCTATCTTACAGGATGCTATGTCTAATAAGGAATTGTTTGTGAAGCACTTAGCACAGCGCCTGGAACAGAGTAGGTCATTAAAAATGCTTCTTCTCTTCTCTTTTCTGCCTTTTTCAATTTCTTGCTCCCAGCTGGGGCAGCAGGAACAGCAATGTTCGCAGCACTGGGTGGTCTTCTAGAATGGCTTATGTCCCACACTCTCCCTCTCTCTCCCAGCCACACCATGGTTGAAGCTACTGAGGTACTAGATGTGGCATTGGTATTGAAGTTCCATGATGAGCATGGAGGCAGTGGCAAGGGCCAGTGCAGTCCTCTGACCTCTTGCATTGTTTTGGCCACAATCCTTTTCTCTTTCAAGGTAGCAACACAACCCCTGATCCTAGATCTCCTGACAACCACCCCCTTACATGTCCATCTCTCATCTCTCATGAGATTTTACTCCTTCCTTTTCCCACAGTCCTGAGAGACGACCATCTGATCTGTCATGTCCTAGTGACCCCCAGGGGCTTCAGCAGGCAAACAGTGAGAAAGGTCTATATGCCAGCAGACACTGATCTCCAAAAACCTGCTACAGATACAAGGGCTTTACATATAAACGAAGTGATGGAAGGAAATAGTCATGTGACAAGTAGGTAGCAAGAGGAAAAGTCACAAAGGCAGTACTGTATGAACTGATATTTGAAGGGAACTATAGGAGTTTCAAGAGATAGAAGATGAGAAAGGGGAGAATCTTAAAGGAAAGAGACAGCTTATGCAAAGGTGAGGAAGAAAGGGATGGATACATCCTTGCATTCAGGAAAAAGCAATACGTTACCCTGGTTAGAACCTATAGTTTTTGAGGAGGAATAATACAAAATAAGTGGTCTGGCACTTGACTGTGAAGTATCTTTAAATACCAAAAAAAAGAAATTTGTATTTATTCTAGAGGGGTTAGCACTTGGGCTGGAAGATGATATTAAAAACAGAGTAGTCAAGGATGAGAATCTGCTTTGAGGAAAAAGATAATTGAGCTCAAGTTTTAAATAGGTTGAGTTTGAGATGGTGATAGGATATACCATGGTAATGTACAACAGGTCTTTTTAACACTGTTGTAAGACAACGGCCAACCTGCACTGGTAGAGGGAACTTCCTATATTGATGAACTCACAGGAGAAAGAGGCAGACAGAAACAGACGGGAGAGAGGAAGATCCATCTGGCAATTGAAACTAAGGTTTACAGGTGAGGGTTAGATTTTAAAGTCATAAAGAGAGAGGAAGGAACAGAAGAGTTCCATGGGGAAGTTTAGAAAAGGAAGCATAAGAAAGCACTAAGGTTTAGGGAACTCAGGACTGGGAAAAGAAAGGGAAGTTAATGGAAAGGCAGTGTGGTACAGTGAGCATATTCAATTTGGAGGCAGGGGACGTGAGTAGAAATCCAAGCTCTTTTACTTACTAGCTCTGTAACTTTGGGACAATCTTTTGGAGCCTCCGTATGCTCATTGGTGAAATGAAGAGATGGACATGGTGACCTTTAAGGTCCCTTTGCAGATCCATATTTATGATCCTATGACCCTTGTAAGTATAGCAGGTGAAAAGACTGAAAATCACATCTCCTGATAAGGTTCCCTAATCTCCTAATTTTCTATTCAGTCTTCTTTTTACCATACTACAAATAACTAGAAGGCAAGGCAAAGGAGTGTCATGTATAAGGAAGAGCAAGAATGTCAATTTGATTGGACCACAGTGTTCATAGAGGGAAATAATGTGCAAGATTGGAAAGGTGGTTTAAATCCTGGTTAGGACAGATTTTAAGTGTCAAAAAGAGGGATTTATATTTTACTCTCCAGGTAAGAGTCAGTGGTGTTTGTTGACCGGGGAGAAACGACATGGTCGGATTTGCACTTCAGAAAAACCACTCTGACTGCTTTGTGAAGAGTGCACTGGAGTGAGAAGTCACAAAGCAGGTACTTCAGTTAGGAAAGTATTATCGTTATCTAGGCAAGAAGAATAGGAGAATAACCTAGGGTAGTATCTTTGTGAGTGGAGAGAAGGGAATGATGCTAGAAATGGTATGCAGATAAACAAGATTTGACAAGTGAGTAATATGTAGCACGAGAGTGAGGAGTTAAGGACAATACCAAGGCTGTGAGCCTGAGTAACTGGAAGGATGGTGACGCTCTTAACAGAAATAGGGAAATTTAGAGGAGGGGTAGATTTGGGGTAAAAGATAATGAGTTCTGTTTTAGACATGTTGAGTAATGTGCACCTAATTGTTAGCCAATAAATCCTTGCTGAACTCATGAAGAGATTACCAATTCACTTCCTTGAGGTAAATACAGTACCTTCTATTCTCTCATTTGGCGGGTGGCATGGCAAATCTGATGGTCATTAACTGTAGAATCTCTAAAGAGACTTAGAGATGATCCAGTCTATTTTCCCTCCCACTCTGATACATACATTAAAAGAATCCTAGGGCCCTACTAGCCAGTTTACAAATTTATCCATCTGACCACCCTCACCAAGGGCTAACACATGGCCCTCTGACCTTACCTGAATTTAGGGGATCCAGTTCATCAAGTTAAATGCAAAACTATACTACATAAATGCCTTATGTCACTCACTACTGCAGGCTTGTCATTGGAGTTCTTTGAGTAGCTCAGTTAGCAGTTTGATTCAGTTCAATAGTTCTCTCAAATAAATATATTTCAGGGTAAAGGATCAAACATTTAGATCTCTAGAGCCTAGAGGTCATCTAGTCCTTTTCATAAATAGGGAGTGGGGCCTACTGATAGTATTCTGAACTGGGATTCTGGCACATCTCAGATTTACTAGCTGTGTGACCCCAGGCAAGTCAATTAATCTCTCTCAATTCCCTCATCTAGAAAATGAAGATAAGACTAGCACCTAGCCCTCAAGGTTGTGGTAAGGTTTGAATAAAATAGATAAGGTACTATGTAGATCTTAATGAACTATATGTATTAGCTACAAATAACAGCCAACATTTAAATGGTGTTTACTATGTGCCAGGCACTATACTAAATGCTTTAGGACTCTTATCTCATTTGATCCTGCCAAAAACCCTGGGAAGTAGGTGCTGTTATTATCCCCACTTTACAGATGAGGAAACTGAGGTAAATCGAGGTGTAGTGACTTGCCCAGAGTCTCCCAGCTAGCCAGTCTTCCAGACTCTAGGCCCAGTGCTTCTATCCACTGTGCCACCTAGCTGTCATGATGATATGATGATGATGATGATGATGAAGAAGAGGAGGAAGATGATGAAGCTAAAGCCAAGTGAGGTGAATTGACTTTCCTAAGGTTATAAAGTAGCAGAACTATTATTTTAATCTGGTTTCACTGATTCCAAATCTAATGGTCCTTTACTGGCACCTAGCTGGTGGTTCTAAAGGAAAAGCTAGTCAGTAGCTAGAAAGGATAGAATGGCTGCTTTCCTCCTCTATGCCTAGGGGAATTTTTTTTTCCAAGCTAACAGTAGAATGATTGGAGGCAAGTCAAGTGGCAAAAACTGTCAAGGAGGCAAAATTCATCCTCAGCCCCTGTTCTTCAGCTTCCCTTTTTGTCCCCTTGAGCTGATTCCTAAATGCTAAATGTTATATATGCTGTTACAAAGGACTGATAATTCTTAATGCGTTCTTTCTCATGGTCATCTCCATTTTTGATTCGAGTAAAAGAAAAGAGTTGAATTTCAGGTATTAACAGGCAGGAAAGTTTTGGGGTTTTTTTTAATGTGAAAGTCCTATCATTCTCCTGAAATCATGTCAGGGTCTAAGAATATGGGGGTGGAGGGGACAGTCTGTCTACCTTCTGCTCCAAGTTGCAAAAGAACCAGGATAGCCTCAGATGATAAAAAGCTCTGCCTCAAGCTCTGCTTGAATCCCTCACCCCAGGTTGGGATAATTTAGGGGTTTAATGAATGTCCTGAGCTCCTAGGAAAGGTCCAAAACTTGTATAATTAACTGGTATAACCAATACTGGGTTATTTCTTTTCTGGGCTATTTCTCTGTATTTCTGGCATAATGATAATGAGACATTTATGCTCCTTCCAAAACTAAAATATGGAAGGAACTACTACTGTTCCAAGTGTCACTGTACTTTATTTTTTACATTCCCCAGCCTTGAATAGAGTTCTTAGAGCCATCAAACTATTGCTGTAAAAATAGCTAATATTGATTTATTAACAAATTATCAAAATAAATGAACATTAAGTTGAAGCCTGTGTTCTTATATATATGAGGTTGGCTAGAACGCTACAGAGTCATGAAATTTGTCATCTGGAAGTAAGAGGAGTCCTTTGAAAAGAAATCTACCCATATATATAAATTGTCCATCTTCCCTCTCTCTTGCCTCCTCCAAATACTGCTGTTCCCAAGAAACAGCTTTGGAATGGTATTAAAATAATTCCAAGACCATTTAACTAAATCCTTTTCTTGAAATGAGAAACCTGATTTTCTACCTACCTCTTTGGCTCGAGTTAGCTGAGCTTCTTCTATTCTACATATCACTGTCTTCACTGAGTCAGGTACTTGAAGCCTACGAGGTATTATTTCTGTACACTTCTCAGATTCTGTTTCGGATTCTGAACTTTCTTTCATGGAACGAATTTTGAAATGCATGTCTGATATTTGGGAGATTCTTTCCTTTCTCATTATAGAATATAGACAAATGCCAATAGAAAGAACCTCTAGGTAGCAAGCAAGATCCTGTTCTGCTCCCTAAGGTCTACTGATAACAAGATTGGTTGCTAACCATAGAATTCCAATTCAAGTGATGTCGGAATGGATTTTCTGTGGCACTGTCATTGACTCAGTAAGTGTTCAATGAGTGCCTACTAGATATAGAGAATAATAGTAAGCATTTCACGTGTGGTGTGCTAAAGAGGATAGAGAGGAATGGTCAAAAGGGAAGCAAATATAAAAGAATGGACATGAGCCTCATCCTCAAGGAACTTAATAAAACATAATTGCTATAATCCAGGTCTTATTCTTGGTTCTCTTTCCCTCCTCTTCAAGTTTTACTTAAGAGTTATACGTTTCAGTCACCACAACTTCTCAACTCAGCTACAACATATGCTCATTTAGACCAGTTTAAAAAAAATCATAGAATGTTAGAGCTAGAAAGGATGTTATTGAGGTTACTGAGTCCAACTCCTTTATTTTAGGGATGGAGTGATTTGCTTAAGTAAGATGCACTGGCTATTAAATGACAGAACCAGGACTCAAATACAGATGTTTAACATCTTGTCCATAACTTCCCAGATAAAACTATTTGCCATGTGAGAAACCTAAGGAGCAAATGAGAGCTGAAGCCCATTCAGGGCAAAACAGAGGGTATCACGTGCCTGCAGCTAAAACAATGCTGTCTCACAAGTTAAATCACATACAAATATTTTCTATAACTTCAAACCTTTTTTGGTTGCATGTTTTTCTTGATCTCTTCCCCAAATGTGACTATTCTTGGCCTCTTAAATCCCTTCACTTCCATATTGTCAACCTCTTACACATTCTAAATGTATTTGTCTTCTGTTTTGAGTACCTATATACTTTCTCTTTTTTTTTTAAAGACGGGTTCTCCCTATCTAGACCTGAAATTTAGGAGCTGATCCCACTACTGATTAGTACAGGAGTTTTGACATCCTCTGTTTCCAACCTGACTTAATTTCTCCCTGTTGCCAAAGACTTACCACAATAATGCCAAACCTAATGTGGATACTTGATATGTACAGTCAACTGCAGTTCAGAATTCCTAAACTCAAGAAATTTATAAGTTTAGCCTCTCCAGCAGCTGGGATTACCAGTGTAAGCTTCCATGCCCCACCCCCTGCATACTTTCATATTTCATGAGACAGATAGTACTAAGAATCAGGGTTTTTACACCTGTAACAGGTGGAGGGTAGGAGAGGGTGGGAACTCTGACCAGTACCTAGTTAAATCCAAAAGCCAGGAGCTTGGCTATATGGTTAGCCCTCAAATACTCAGCCCTACTTATCATGAAAGGTGCTGCATCTGCCAAGTTTTCTGAACCTCTCTCAAGTTTGAGGTCACCCCTTGAGAAGTCCCTCCCAAGGTGAACTGGTGAATACCCACCACCTTCACCCAGCAGTTAGCCATTTCAATCCAACACTATTCTTTGTTTTAGATCCCGAGTGCCTTTGTCCAGCACTCCTCTTCTCTTGTAAGACCTCAGCACTGGATCACTGTCCTCCTGCTCCTCTCCCATTCATATCACAGAACTGAACGAGAGGAAATTCCCTTATGACTCACTGAGAAAGTGAGAGGTGTTCATACTTTATGAAGGAATCCCTTGTTAATATATTAATACTGGGGAAGCCAAGATGGCGGAGTAGAAAGATTCACATATGCTAGCTCCAAACCCATAGCCCATAAAATATCTGTAAAGAAGAACTCCCAACAAATTCTGGAGCAGTGGAAGCTGCACAACAACAGAGTGGAGGATATTTCTGTTCCAGAGAGCCCTGAAAAACCAACACCAAAAGTCCATCATGCACTGGACCTGGAGCAGAGCCCAGCCCTGCCTTGGCCATGTGGCACCAAGAGGACCAGATCCCAGCAGGCTTCAGGGACAGAATCTCCAGCGGCCACACAGGTCCATCCACCCACAGACGCCAAAGGTTACTGAGAGACCCTGTTTGGCTGGCAGAGAGGGAAGTGGGGTGTCGCCATAACTCAGGCCCCCTCGGGAGACAGAAGGAGGCGGCAGCAGCAGACAGGGTCTCCCAAAGCAAGCAGGGGCTCAGATACATTATTGAAGGTCTCTGCATAAACCCCCTGAGAGAACTGAACCCTATGAGGTGGCCCTTCCCCTACTCAAGCAGCTGAATTTAATCTCACACTGAATAGCAGCCCCGCCCCTGCTGAAAGCCCTGAGGCTGGGAAGCAGCATTTGAATCTCAGACCCCAAGCATTAGCTGGGTGGACCTGAAGGTGAGGTGGGTGTGGAGAGGAATCTCAGAAGTCAAGTAACTAGCTGGGAAAATACACAGAAAAGGGAAAAAAAATAAGACCATAGAAGGTTACTTTCTTGGTGAACAGATATTTCTTCCTTTCCTTTTGGATGAGGAAGAACAATGCTTACCATCAGGAAAAGACATAGAAGTCAAGGCTTCTGTATCCCAAACATCCAAAATAAATATTCAATGGGCTCAGGCCATGGAAGAGCTCAAAAAGGATTTTGAAAATCAAGTTAGACAGCTGGAGGGAAAACTGAGAAGACAAATGAAAGAGATGCAAGAAAAGCATGAAAAACGGGTCAACACCTTGCTAAAGGAGACCCAAAAAAATGCTGAAGAAAATAACATGTTGAAAAATAGGCTCACTCAATTGGCAAAAGAGGTCCAAAAAGTAAATGAGGAGAAGAATGCTTTTAAAAGCAGAATTAGCCAAATGGAAAAAGAGGTTCAAAAGCTTACTGAAGAAAATAGTTCTCTCAAAATTAGAATGGAACAGATGGAGGCTAATGACTTTATGAGAAACCAAGAAATCACAAAACAAAACCAAAAGAATGAAAAAATAGAAGATAATGTGAAATATCTCATTGGAAAAACAACTGACCTGGAAAATAGATCCAGGAGAGACAATTTAAAAATTATGGGACTACCTGAAAGCCATGATCAAAAACAGAGCCTAGACATCATCTTTCATGAAATTATCAAGGAAAACTGCCCTGAGATTCTAGAACCAGAGGGCAAAATAAGTATTGAAGGAATCCATCGATCACCGCCTGAAAGAGATCCAAAAGAGAAACTCCTAGGAACATTGTGGCCAAATTGCAGAATTCCCAGGTCAAGGAGAAAATCTTGCAAGCAGCTAGAAAGAAACAATTCCAGTATTGTGGAAATACAATCAGGATAACACAAGATCTAGCAACTTCTACCTTATTGAAGGATGTGGAATATGAAATTCCTGAAGTCAAAGGAACTAGGACTCAAACCAAGAATCACCTACCCAGCAAAACTGAGTATAATACTTCAGGGGAAAAAATGGTCTTTCAATGAAATTGAGGACTATCAAGCATTCTTGATGAAAAGACCAGAGCTGAAAAGAAAATTTGACTTTCAAACACAAGAATGAAGAGAAGCATGAAAAGGTAAACAGCAAAGAGAAGTCATAAGGGACTTACTAAAGTTGAACTGTTTACATTCCTACATGGAAAGACAATATTTGTAACTCTTGAAACTTTTCAGTATCTGGGTAGTTGGTGGGATTACACACACACACACACACACACACACACACACACACACACAGAGACAGAGAGCACAGAGTGAATTGAATAGGATGGGATCATATCTTAAAAAAAATGAAGTGGTGAGAGAGAAATGTATTGGGAGGAAAGAGGGAGAAATAGAATGGGGAAAATTATCCCGCAAAGAAGAGGCAGGCAGGAGACTTTTTAGTGGAGGGAAAAAGAGGGGAGCTGAGAGAAAAACAAGAAATTTACTCTCATCACATTCAACTAAAGGAAGGAATAAAATGCACACTTCTTTTGGTATGAAAACCTATCTTACAATACAGGAAAGTGGGGGAGAAGGAGATAAGCAGGGTGGGGGGGGATGATGGAAGGGAGGGCAATGCGAGGAGGGAGCAATTTGAAATCAACACTCTTGGGGTGGGACAGGATCAAAAGAGAGAATAGAAGCAATGGGGGGCAGGATAGGATGGAGGGAAATATAGTTAGTCTTACACAACATGACTATTATGGAAGTCATTTGCAAAACTACATAGATATGGCCTATATTGAATTGCCTGCCTTCCCAAAGGAAATGGGTGGGGAGGGAGGGATGGGGAGAAGCTGGAACTCAAAGCTTTAGGAACAACTGTTTAGTATTGTTCTTGCTACTAGGAAATAAGAAATACAGGTAATGAGGAACAGAAAGTTATCTGGCCCTACAGGGCAAAAGGGAAAATGGGGATAAGGGAAGGGAAGGATGATAGAAGAGAGGGCAGATTGGTTACAGAGGAAATTTGAATGCTGGGTGTATCATGGTGGGGGGAGGGGACAAATGGGGAGAAAATTTGGAACCCAAAATTTTGTGAAAATGAATGTAAAAAGTTAAATAAATAAATTTATTTTAAAAAAATAAAAATAAAAAAATATATTAATAGTTATGATTATATCCTATGATTATATTAACTGGGCTGTGGGGGAAGGGGAAAAGGAGGAGAAACAGTCCTTCGTTCCTTACAAATGTATAGTAACTTAATTCATAAGTTTTATCCATATACTACTAGACTAATAATTATGTATATTACAAAACAATGTAAAATAGACCTTTTTATGGAGGGAGGAAGGCAAGGTAATTGGGGTTAAGTGACTTGCCCAAGGTCACACAGCTAGTAAGTGTGACAAGTTTCTGAGGCAATATTTGAATTCAGATCCTCCTGATTTTAGGGCCCGTGATCTATTCCCTGAGCTACCTAGCTTCCCCTAAGATAGATCTTTAAAAGGATGAAATAATATCATAGCACAGTCATTAATAAAACCAAGAACTCCAACTACTGGGGTTAGGATTCACTGTTCAACAGAAACTGTTGGGACAGCTGGAAAGCATTTTGAAAGAAATTATACCAGTATCTCACACCGTTGATCAGCATAAGTTCGAAATGTAAAGTCATGATAAATAAAGGGATCAGGGAAAGAGATACTTTTTATAACCATGGGAGAGTCCTTAACTAAACAATGGACAGGGAATATCCCAGGAGTTAAAAAATGAATCACAGGTTTAGAGATGGAAAGGGATCTTGAAGCAGAACTCTTCTTTTTCATAGATGAAAAAACCCAAGCCCTAAGTGGCTTGCCCAGGATCACATAGCTAGTTAGCGTTTAAAGCAGGAGTTGAACCCAGATCTTCAGTTCAGCACTTGATCTATTTTGATTACATAAAACTGAAAAATTTTTGCACAAAATCAATATAGTTAGAATTATAAAGGAAACAATAAATTAGGGGGAAATGTTTACAAAAAAATTCTCTGATAAAAGTGTGATCTCCAAGATATATAAAAATACATTAGATAAGAACAAAAGCCATTCTCCAATAGATCAAAGAACATGACCAGACAATTCTCAAAAGAAGAAAGGAATGCTACACCTTATCTTAAAAAGTGCTCCAAATCATTAATAAGAAAAGTGCAAATTTTAAAAGGTTTTGAGATTTCACATGAAACTCATCAGATTGGCAAAGATGACAAAAAAAGAAAGATGACAACTGTTGGAGAAGCTGAGGAAAGCAGCCATGCTAATATATTGTGGTTGGAGCTATAAAGGGATTCAGACATTCTGGAAAATGATTGGAACAATTGCTCCCAAAAGCCACTATACCCCTGGACCTAGTGATATTTATATAAAAAATATTTATGGCAGCACTTTGTGTTGTACCAAAAAACTAGAAACAAAATGGAAGTCTTTCAATTGGGGAAGAGGCAAACAAATGATAGAATGATGATATGATAAAAACAGTCTAAGAAATAACTAAAGGTAAAGATTTAGAGAAATCTGGGAAGACAGGTAAGAACTGAGGCACAGTTAAATTTACAAAACCAGAACTACTTAAACAGTAAGAACAACACTGAAGAAAAGAAAAGAAAAAAGGGGAGGAAATTCTCATTACAAACAAGTTCAGTCCAGGAAAAAGAATTCCCACATTGATCATATATTTTTTCTGCATTACATTATCTTTTTCTGCATTTTAAGATCATCACCTCTCTGGCAAGAGGTGAGTGGCATGTTTCATCTGTGGTCTTTGGAACTCATAGTTTATCACTGCATTAATCAAAATTCTAAAGCCTTTCATAGTTGTTTTCCTCCTTCATATTGTTTTCATTTTATACTAGTTATATTTTACTAGTTCTACTTTGCTCTCTATCAGCCACTGAAGCATCTCTATCAGTACAGAAGAAAACAGTAAAAAATTCAGAAAGAAATACAGACAAGACAGCTTTGAAAATAACATGTTACTAGCTAATATGGAAATGTTCTGTGTTATTTAACATGTATAGTGGATAACATATTGCTGATTATCTCAATGGGTGAGGGAGGGGCTGGAGGAAGTGGGAGAACTTGGAACTCAATTTTTTTTAATGAATTTTAAAATAAATGTGTATTTTTTAAAAAAGGAAAGTAACATTACATTATTAAATCTTTTTCAAATAATCAAGCTGTAGGGAATAAGTATTTGCAGT
Organism: Bettongia penicillata ogilbyi; assembly: GCA_023548195.1. Taxonomy (NCBI): domain Eukaryota; kingdom Metazoa; phylum Chordata; class Mammalia; order Diprotodontia; family Potoroidae; genus Bettongia; species Bettongia penicillata. Next base: position 4,209,671 of record JAJHZJ010000092.1, read on the forward strand.
TTCATGTGAAGTTGTCCCTTCCTGTTCTACTTAGTATATAGAAGCTTTCATTTTGTGTGTTTGTTACTTTTTAAAAATTAATTTTTGTTAAAAAAAAAAGTAGCACTTGAGCTGAGATTTAAAGTAATCCAGGGATTCTAGAGGCAGAAATAAACAGCAAGTACATTCTTTTTATGTTTTTCTTAATTCTTAGGTTTGCACTTCAAAATTCCTATTTGGCTCTGGTCTTATCAGGAATATTTGAAAGTCCTCTGTCTCATTTAAGTCCTCTGTTCCATTTTTCCCCTGTGAGATTATACACAAAGTATATAAGTTATATATGGTTAAGTTATTCTGCCAAGCCTATACTCATTGCCTTCTGTAATACTATATTCCAACCTGTCCTGGTCTTTATATTATATTGGTGGCTGATAAATCTTATGTGATCTTGACTATGGCTCCTTGGTACTTAAACATTTTCATTCTGGCTGCTTAAAATATTTTTTCACAGATCTGGAAGTTCTGCGTTTTGTTCCTAGGAGTTTTCATTTGGAAGTTTCAGGTAATGAGTAGATCCTATTTCCAACATTGCCTTCTGATTCTAAGAAGCCTGGAGTTTTCTTTTATAATTTCTTGAAGTAAGATACCTAGACTTTTTTGGCATGACTTTTAGGTAGCCCAGTGATTCCACAATTATTTCCCCTCAATCTGCTTTTCTAGATCACTTGTTTTTGCTACATTTTCTTCAGTATTCTTTTTTCAATCTTTTGACTTTGTCTTAATATTTCTTGCTCTCATGTGACATTATTAGCTTTTATTTAGTTCCTGTTAATTTTCAGGGAATTTTTTTTCTTGGTGAGGCTGGAGACCTGAAAACTTTCACTGCTTCAAAGTGATCTTCCTCAGGAGAAGGTCCCTCTAGGATGAGCTCTGCAAATTCCAAATTTAGACCTGAATAATAGGCCTAAAAATGCTGGCCCCATTTGTAGTTCCAGTTAACTGCTGCTAGATTCAGCCACTATCACTAGGCTGGAAAGTTCTGCTAGCTCAGAATGACAGAACTGCACTCTGATACAGGATTCCTACCTTGGTTATTCCTCTGAAAGGTCTTTCCAGTCAGTCAACTAATAAACTTTTATAAAGCAATAAAGAGCCCAAAGGCAGTCTCTGACCTAAAGGAGTTCACAATCCAACGGGGAGAAAGCAAGCAAACAAATACGTACAAACAAGCTAGATCCAGGTAAACAGCAAAGGTAAGATGCTAGAATGAAGAGGAGTTGGGAAAAACTTCCTGTAGAAGATGGAATTTTAGTTGGGACTTAAGGATGTCAGGGAAGCCAGGAAGTAGAGAAGAGGAGAGAGAGAATTTCAGGCATGGGGGAAGGCAGAAAAAAAAATTCCGAGTTCAGAGACTAAGGGTCTTTTCATGGAAAAACAAGGAGCCCATAGTTACTGAGTTGAAGAGGATGTGTTGGAAAGTAAGGTTTATACCTAAAAGAGTAGGAGAAGACTAAGTTATGAAGATCTTTAATTGCAAAGCAAAGAATTTTGTATTTGATGCTGAAGGTGATAGGAAGTCACTGGAGTTTACAGAGCGGAGCATTGAAACGATATGATCAGACCTGCATTTTAGGACAATCACTTTAGTGTCTGAATGAAGGATGGATTAGAGTGGGGAGTGACTTGAGGCAGGCAGACCCACCACCAGGCTATTGTAATAGTCCAGGTGTAACATAGTGAGGGCCTGGACTAGGGTGGTGACAGTTTCAGAAGAGTAAAGGGGGTATATCTGAGAGATGTTGAGAAGGTGAAGTCAATAGCCTTTGGCCACAGCTTGGATATTCAGACTAAGCTACAAGCTGGAATGGGGACTTCTCCTGGGATTAGAACCACACAGCTGCTGCTTGCTACTGAACCTGCTCTTTGCTAAGTCTACAGCCTAGGGTCTATGACTATGCCTCACCCTAGAAAGCCTCCCCTTGGCTTAGGTCTCTTCCTTAGTTGCCCTTGATCTGTAACCCAGAACTGGGTAGTTAGCAAAAAAGCTGCCACTTTGCCCCTATTCCTGCACTCTACACAAGTTAATGCCCTTTTCTACTAAGTCTGGGGTGTCTTATCCTGGTGAATAGCCTCTCCTTTAGCTAAAATGCTCTTCCCCCATGTCCCTAGTTAGACCCCATGCCCAATGTTTGCAGACTTCTCTGTCTGAAACCCTATGCTGACCTGGGCTGGAAAAATTACTACCATTTTTTTCCTGGTTTTCCTGATCAGAATTCAGTCTGTTAGGAGAAGCGAAGGGGAAGAGAGGGCAAAGATCATTGTATTTCTTCCTGCTACTCTACCATCTTGGTTCTTCTTCCTTTCCCAAAGGGAGTTGGGAGTTGGAATACCATGTGTGAGGAACAATAAGAAAGTCAGTTTGCCAGCGCAGTAGTATGCATGAATACTGATAAAATAATAATATTTAATAAATATACAAAGGTAACAGAAAACAGGTTATGAATGACTTTAAATGCCAAACAGTGGAGTTTATATGTAATCATAAAGGTAATATATAGCCACTGGAGCTACTGAGTGGGATATGACATGGTCAGACTTAAACTTTGGGTAAAACATTTTGTCAATTATGCGGAGGATGGATTGGAATAGAAATAGACTTAAGGCAGAGAGACAAGTTAGAAGACTTTTGCAATAGTCCTGGAAAGAAGTGAGTGATAAAGGCCTAAATTAGGGTGATATTCATGCAACCATAGAACAAGGAATAGATACAAGAGATAATGTGGAGGTACAAATGGCAACATTTGGCAATTGATTGGATATGTGTATTATGTGAAATGAAGAAGTCAGAGAGTGATATTGAGATTGTGAAGCTGGACTTCTAGAATGATCTGGTGCCCATAAAAGGAATAAGGAAGTTTGGAGGAAGGGTGGATTTGGCAGAGAAAAGAGAATGAGATATCTATGAGACATCCAGTACAAAATGTCCAACAGGCAGTTTATGATGCATGACTGAGGACCAAAAGAAAGACTAGGACTGGATATCTGAGTCTTGAGCTTAGAAATATGATTAAATCTATGTGAGTTAGTGAAGTAAACAAGAAAAAGAGAACAGAGAGAGGAGAGAAGTCCCAGGCCTGGGCTTTGGGGCACATCTATTGTCAGGGGGTGGGATATGGTAAGAGGAGAACTCAAAGAATACGTAGTAACAAAAACCCAGAGAGAACAGAGTATCTTGCTGGAGAGAGGGGCCAATGAGATCAAATGCTGAAGAAAGGTCAAACAATATGAGGATTGAAAAATGCCACCAGATTTAGCTATTAAAGATATCATTAGTAATTCTGGTTGAGTGATGTAGCCAGAAACCATATTGCAAAGAAGTTGAAAGCTAAAGAAAGGGAGGGAAGTGGAAGCAATGAACATGGAGAGCTTTATCTAGGAATATGACTAGAAAAGGAAGAAGAGATATAGGATAGTAGCTTGTGGAGATGGTATAGTCTAGAGGTTTGTCTGTTTTTTAAAAATGGAAATTCGAGAATGTAGGTAACAGGAAAAGAGCAAGTAAAGAGGTAGAGACAGAAGATAAGGGCAAGAGAGGATGATTATGGAGATAATTTGCTAGAGAAGATAGGAGAGGATGGAATCAAAAGGTTGGCACAGAAGGGTTACCTCTTTGTAAGAACGTGGACAAATGAGATAGTGAAAATGCTGTCAAGGGTTTATGAGATGTAGGAAAGGGGAGAAGAGGGAGCTCACAGCAAACAAATGATCTGTATATCTTCAGTAAAGTACAATGCAAGATTCTGATCTGCAAAATTAAGGATTGAGGATACATAATATGAGAGGCTAGAAGAGACAATTCAAAACAATCTTTGGGAAGTGGGATAGACAATCTATCTGGAGGAGTGAAAGGACTCCTTTGCCGCAATCCCCTGAGGATCTGGAGGAGTGAAAGGACTCCTTTACTGCAATCCCCTGAGGATCTATTTGATATCAGGGAACATAAATTTGTATCCATACAGCATTTTCATGAATTTCTCCAATTCTGTTCAGCAGACTGGAATTAAGAACAGAGGAAGCTGATGGTGGAATCATCCAGGATTGTGAGAGTAGCCAAAAGTGTGATGTTGAACTAGTTAACTAAAGAGTTAAGACTAAGAAGGGAAAACACTCAAGTCAGAGAAATCAATGGCCTGGCAAAATACTGAAGGACAGAGAGACTGTAAGTTATTTGGAAGACAAAGAATAGGTATAAGAAAAACAGTGCTATGGGCCAAAGATCAATACATTAGTGAAAAATTACAGACCAAAGTCTGGGGCAAATGTGACCCTTTTTTGTTTCAGCTAGAGTAACTTTGTAATGAAAAGCGGTGAAATTACCCATTTCTTTGAAAAAGAAACATCCCACACTTGTATAGTTTATCTCACTGAACAGAAACAGCAGTTTTTCTGGTCTTAGTGGAATCTTCTCCTATGCACCTTCCCCAACTGGGCAGTCTCACATAACGAACTTTGAAAGATTTACGTGATAAACTGGAGTATAGTCTAAGGCCACAGTCTAGAGATCCTATTAAGATATCTAAGATCTAGTGTCTCTGCACCCACAAGATAGCCTCATTAGCAGGCAAGGAAACACATATTTGTCCTCCTAGAAAGGGTCCACTTAAGCTATAGGATCATCATTCCTCAGATAATTTGTTTCATTTTTGGTTTCTGCATGTTTTTACTCCCTGGAGTCTTGTTAGTTTTGGTCCAATAGAAATTAGGTATGACAGTTAAAATTTGGCACATTCTGTCAGTCTCATGGAATTAAAGGGGCTGGGTACAAATTGATCATCGATACTATTGTAAAAGTCAGGCCAATGAAACAAATATGGTGCTGATAACAAATTCAGGAAGAGAGGGGGAGAGGGAGAGAGGGAGGGAGACAGGGAGAAAAGGGGAGAGGGGAGAGGGGAGAGGGGGAGGGGAAGAGAGGGAGAGAGAGAGAAAGAGAGAAAGAGAGAGAGAGAGTAATTTATAGACCAATTTCACTAATGAATATTGATGTAACAATTTTATTTTATTTTTTTATTTATTTAACTTTTTACATTCATTTTCACAAATTTTGGGGTTCCAATTTTCCCCCCCTTTATCCCCTCCCCCCACCCCAATACCCCAAGCAATCTAATTTTCCTTATCTCCAATCTGTCTTCTCTTCTGTCATCCCTCCCTTCTCTTGTCTCCATCTTCTCTTTTCTCCTGTAGGGCCAGATGACTTTCTATTCCTCATTAACTGTATGTCTTCTTTCCTAGTTGCAACAACAATACTAAACAATTGTTCCTAAAACTTTGAGTTCCAAATTCTCCCCATCCCTCCCTCCCCACCCATTCCCTTTGGGAAGGCAGGCAATTCAATATAGGCCATATCTGTGTAGTTTTGCAAATGACCTTCCTGATAGTCGTGTTGTGTAAGACTAACTGGATTACCATCCCTCCTAACCTGCCCCTCATTGATTCTCTTCTGTCTTTTGATCCTGTCCCTCCCCAAGTGTTGACTTCAAATTACTCCCTCCTCCCTTTGCCCTCCCTTCCATCATCCCCCCCCCCCCCCCGCCCGCAATATCTCCTCCCCCGCTTTCTTATACTGTAAGATAGGTTTACATAACAAAATGAGTGTGCATTTCACTCCTTCATTTAGTCAAATGTGATGAGGGTAAACTTCTTGGTTTTTTTTTTTTTTTTTCCCTCAGCTCTCCTCTTTTTTCCCTCCACTAAAAAAATCTCCTGCTTGCCTCTTAAATGACATATAGTTACCCCCTTCCATTTCCCCCTCTTTCCTCTCACTACATTTCTCTCTCACCATTTACCTTAATTTCTTTTAAGCTATGGTCCCATCCTATTCAGTTCAATCTGTGCTCTCTGTCTCTGTATGTGTATGCATGTGTGTATGTGTGTGCATGCGTGTACATGTGTATGTGTGGTCCCACCAACTACCCAGATACTGAAAAGTTTTTAAGAGTTAGAAATATTGTCTTTCCCTGTAGGAATGTGAACAGTTCACTTCTGGTAAGTCCCTTAATACTTCTCTTTGCTGTTTACTTTTTCATGCTTCTTCTCATTCTTGTGTTAGAAAGTCAAATTTTCTTTTCAGCTCTGGTCTTTTCATTAAGAATGATTGAAAGTCCTCTGTTTCATTGAAAGACCATATTTTCCCCTTGAAGTATTATACTCAGTTTAGCTGGGTAGGTGATTCTTGGTTTGAGTCCTAGTTCCTTTGCCTTCTGGAATATCCTATTCCACGCCCTTCGATCCCTTAATGTAGAAGCTGCTAGATCTTGAGATATCCTGATTGTATTTCCACAGTATTGGAATTGTTTCTTTCTAGCTGCTTGCAAGATTTTTTCCTTGAGCTGGGAATTCTGGAATTTGGCCACAATGTTCCTAGGAGTTTCTCTTTTTGGATCTCTTTCAGGTGGTGATCGATGGATTCTTTCAATACTTATTTTGCCCTCTGGTTCTAGAATGTCAGGGCAGTTTTCCTTGATAATTTCATGAAAGATGATGTCTAGGCCCTTTTTTTGATCATGGCTTTCAGGAAGTCCCATAATTTTTAAATTGTCTCTCCTGCATCTATTTTCCAGGTCAGTTGTTTTTCCCATGAGATATTTCACATTATGTTCCATTTTTTCGTTCTTTTGGTTTTGTTTGGTGATTTCTTGGTTTCTCGAAAAGTCATTAGACTCCATCTGTTCCATTCTAATTTTGAGAGAACTATTAAATTCAGTGAGCTTTTGAGCCTCTTTTTTCCATTTGGCTCATTCTGCTTTTGAATGCATTCTTCTCCTCATTTGCTTTTTGAACCTCTTTTGCCAATTGAGTGAGCCTATTTTTCAACGTGTTAACTTCCTCAGCATTTTTTTGCGTCTCCTTTACCAAGGTATTGACGTGTTTTTCATATTTTTCTTGCATCTTTGTCATTTCTCTTCCCAGTCTTTCCTCCACCTGTCTAACTTGCTTTTCAAAGTCCTTTTTAAGCTCTTCCAAGGCCTGAGCCCACCCGACCCCCCCCCCTGGGGTGTCTGGGGTACTGAGGCCCCCGCCCTCCACGTCTTTCCCTGATGGCAAGAATACGTTCTCGTCCTCCCCATCAGATCCGAAGGTCGGGATCATTTGCACTTGTTGGAAAAAAACTCTCTATAGTCTTATTTTTCTTCCCTTTTCTTAGGCATTTTCCCAGCCAGTTACTTGACTTCTGAGATTCCTTTCCACCTCCACCTGGATCCGCCCCAGCTAGTGCTTGGCCTCTGAGATTCAAAATGCGCTTTCCGCGGCAAGCTTTAGTTCTGGCGCAGGGGTGGGGGCAGGGCCGCCTCCCAAACTCGGTCCCTCAGGGGCTTTATGCAGAGACTTTCAGGAACGGAGCGGGTGGGGGTGGGGTGGGGGGCCCGCCTCCTATGCTCAGCTCCCTCAGGGGTTTTATTCAGAGGCCTTCAGTAATAGAGCGGGGTGGGGGGCAGGGCCGTCTCCCCGGCTCAGCTCCCTCAGGTT